>CM014736.1:10973457-11573457 GCA_004329165.1 Spatholobus suberectus
TCCTAAATATGCAGCTGCATTAAATACTCAAAGGGAGAGCTTTGTCACTCATAGTATCCTTCCCGACTCAAGCAGGATTGTTTCTAGTGGAAGATACCTATAATCTCTACCAAAAAAATATTTAAAAATAGTTAATCTATACTCTATAACTATAATAAAGAGAATACCATTTTTTTATCTCCATTTTATGTTGGACCACTATACCCTTTAATTATTCTCTAAATTATTCAATATTTTACTCTTTAAGTACTCTCTAAACTATCCACGCTCTCTCTCTTATTTTATTTTTAATTTTTTAATATTATTATTATTATTATTCATTTATGCTTGCATGCACACTTAAGTAGTATTAATCAATCTACCCCATATACTCATAGTTAGGCAAACGTGAGACTTGCTGCAATAATACATGAGCAATTTGATCTTTCTCTCACTTTTTAGACCATTCCTCACCTTTTCGTCCAATTTGAAAGGATTAGTTTTTGATGTAGGACCCAAACAAACAATTCTTTCCTCTCTCGTTTGCAAAGCAACCAAATTGTGGAAGGATAATAAATTTAGTTTTTTTCCTTCCATCCTTCTTCCTTCCTTCCACTTCCACTTGCAACATATATAGCTAGGAGTGACAAAGTAGGCCAATCCACCCCGACACGCCATCAATCATCCTAAAGCAGGACAAAGTGAGTTGACCTACTAGCAAAAAGTAGGTTAAAAAATACAATCCACCTCATTTAAAAATTGGTAAGCAAATTGACCTACCAAGAAACAAAAAGGCATGTTGATGGGTTATAAATGGTGAGTTGGTGAGTTGCCCAAAACTCACCTAAAAAAATTCAAAATAAAAGGAAAAAATAAAAAAAATATTAATTCATTTCTCTTTAACACATCATTCATTTTATTTTATATGCATATACATATTTTTCCTTTTTTAATTATATAAAAAATATAAATTTGTTTATATATATCTTAAATTTTGGTAGGTTAGTGGACAAATTAGGCGAATCAAACCAGTGGATTAACCCGAAGAGTTAACATGTCCCATTTCACCTCCAACATGCCAAGTTGGCAAGTTAAAACAAGTGGATGGATTAGGCGAATCAAACCAGTGGGTTAACTCATCCCATCATTTTTGACTAGTTAGACAAGTTCAACTGTTTTACCACCCCTAAACATAGCCTTCATCATGTCCACGCATTTGGACCACTCATAGCATGCTCAATTGCTTGCTAATTAAGTAGCAGATTTATTGTCATAAAAAATCATAACAAATTGAATTGTGGCTTCAAAGGAAAGCAATAAATAATTGTTTGGTCCATAGAAATTCATTGGTAGTGCATACCAAAGCATGGTAAGTTCTTCTTTTTCTTCTTCTTTTTTCATTTCCATGACATTAGCGAATTGCCAAAGAACACACAACCTGGTTGTGGATCAATGGGTCTTACTGCAATTGCCCCAATCAGCATAGGCGAAGGTTGTATGGGATGAATTGAATAGTAAAGCACCCATACCCATATATATAAATTTTTGTGAGTAAATATTCGCATCCAAACTATTTGGCGGATAATTTTCCTCCTTATTGTGGGTTTCTTCTTTGCGAGTACAACGTAAGGGAAAACTTTTGACCTTGTATATAAGCCAAGCACGGACAAACATAAACATGAACATCCAGTCATTACACACAAGTATTAAATCACCAAGAGTTACATCAACCAAAGAAAGTAGCCCATTCATTCCCAGTTTTGAACCTCCGTTGGTGATCAACGTCTGAAAACTAAGAAAATTTATTAAGGCACCAAACATACAAAGCAAAGAAAATCAGCGGTAATTCAGGACGTTCAATGAGGTTTGTGCTGCAAAACACCCACCTCATCAATCAGAAATTGCAAGTTATTCTTTCTTCCCTATTCCATGTGACATATTGTAGATCCCTCTTCCCTGAATAAAAGGCATAAAACAATGTTAAAAAAATATTGCACCAGAAATAAGAGGAGACTCAGTCATATATATTCAATCTGACAAAGTCAGTACAGATCATATGAAAATTTCTGATGGCAAAACAAACTTACAATCAGATACAACGAAGATGCTGCCAATGCAAGTGGTATTGCAACAGATGTAATCTTGTCATATGGCCCTTTCAAGTATGTGTGTTTATGGATATTCTGGAAATACTTTTGCTTCTCAATAATTTTCTCTCGTGGTCTAAATGGTGGTTCCGACATCCTGCATAATGTAGCAACTACTAGTTGCTTCACCTATTATCTCATAAGTGCTTTTCCCCATTACAAAGAAAGGGGGAAAATATGAAGATGATATGGCGTGAGAAACAAACAAAATTGTACCCTCAGAATAAAAAAAAGTCATCCATATTTCACAAATTTAACGAAGTTGAAAGCCATGCTTGAAGCCAAATCAAGCATGAAAACAAGGGGAGAAATAACAAAGATGAAACATTATGCAATAAAATATAAATGCAGCACCATACTACTAAACATCAAAACAATCCAACCATAATTTTTATCAACTAAAGAGGGTAATTGTATGTGGTGACCAACAACAAATATCATTCAATTCACTAATTTTGTCCCAAAGCAAAAATTTGACATACAAGTGTAACAAATCTAGAATAAATAACATTCAAATATAATGAGGTAACATGTAACATATTATATTAGAAAAGCATCAAATAAACAATGAAGCAGGTTTCCACATAATAGCAGACAAATTTGTTAATATATATATATATATATCCTTATGTCTCAAAATAATTGACATTCGACAAACACCACCGAATGCCTCTCTTGCAAGTTGAATCAACGCTCAATAGGATGTTTCATTAAGGAGAAACCTTGTTTGCCTAGGGTTAACAGAATGCTTGTGTAACAACAATACATTCTAATTTGCATATTTCCATACTTCACACCTACCTTGCTGCTAAGTGATAGATAACCCTCTTAGAACCCCCCCGACCCCCACCCCCACCCCCCAACAACACACACAAAAAATGTCAATTTCTCACTCGTAGTATTGTATGATCAATGAGTAAATAATTTATTTAGTCCTTAAAATCAACACTGCCCATCAATTCGGTCCTTAACGTTACCGAAAAACAATAACAACAACAACAACTTTGGTAACTATCAGTCAATTTGATCCCTAAATTTGGTACACATAAATCAATTTGGTCTTTAACTTAACGGGCCAAATTGACTAATAGTTGTCAAATTTTGACCTTGTGAAATTTAACACTTCTGAAATTAACATCAAAGACGTGAACAAAATTAAAACTTCTGAAATTCATGATGCGCCTTGTGGCCTATCATATGTCATCTAGCACCCAACAAACCAAGTTGCAGACACCTATACAGCTGACTTCATAGTTCAAACACGGCAGTCCTTGAGTACAAGTAACCAATTCTTAGTTGGCTGCTCTGTTCTATGCAAATAAAGACCATACTACGTAACTTCTCAGTGCATTAAATTACATCAAATAAACCAGTTAACGTTATCCAAATTTATTTGTTGCCTAAACACGTATGTTCTGACACTGATTTTAAAAACATGGGATCCATCGAAATACACACACACACACACACTATCGCGAGGAGCAAATTAACAAGCAATCAAGACAGGCAAAACAACAAAATGATTGAAAACCAAAATGAACTAAAATTATTGGAAAAAAAAAAAACAGAAAAATCGGAGCAAAAGGATTTGGGAGCAGTCACGCTCAGCACGCAGTGTAAAGAGGGGGGACGCTTACTTTGAACGAAGGCGAAACGAGGGGTGTTACAGTGGAAATGATTCTAGGGTTCTCGATTGATGAAGATTGAAGATAGAGAAGTTTTAGTCTGACATGCTTTGCCCCAATGTCACAATATCATATCGCATATTCGCATCATCGTATACCCCTTTCTTGCTTCGCGGATTCTTCTAGCATTTCACTTCTATGCCCACATTTTTCTAACATTCTTTTTGGGTTTTTCATAAAAAGAAAAATTGAGTACGTCCTATCTTTCTATTTTTGTTAACACAATCTTTTATTTTATTTACTCGTATATTATAAATTTAAATTATTATTTTTTAGAGGATAATAATTTTTACATATACTTTCCTTCTTACATGATTAAGTATTTTTTTTCATTTTGTAGCACTTTTTTAATTTTTAGATTAAATTATTTTTTCTTATTTATTAGTTATTTGATTAAAAAGTTATTTTCTTTAATTTTTTTAAGCAGTGATTAAATTGCTCAATATTAGATGCAATAAAATATCTTTAAATTATCAATAAAATAATCTTTTATTTGTTTTAGAAATTTCAAAACAGAAAGATTTAAATACATTTTTTTTTATTTTTTTTTAATCAATGGAATTCATCTTCGCTTACATGCTTCTTAATCCATATTTTTAATATTTAGTTTTTGAGTTTAATGGTTATGTTCTCATAGTGTAAAATTTTTACACTATTAACCAATCAAAAATTATATAATTTTTAAGGTAATTACTGTAAAAGTCAACAACATTATCATATATAGTAGTTTATAATTAGATGACAATGTAAAATTACTTTATACTATTAATTTATAGTCTATTTTCTCTTACTTTTTACGTTTTCGATTCATTTTTTGCAATATGCATTGAATTTGATTGATTTTATGAATACTCCTAGAATGACATAGCTTGGAATTTTATTCTTTAAATCTTTCAATTATAAGAATTGTTTTAAACTCTTCCAAGATAGATTTTGGGAATGAAATAAGTCTGGTGGTATGTTAAAAACCATATCGCGATCGGTATTAAGCCTGATTTGGCCCAGGCCTTGTTGAAATGTATATTTAACAAAATTATCAGGCTTTAAGTAATTTAAAATTTTTAAGCCTAACAAACTGACTTACTCAACTTATTATTGCTAATTTACTGTTATTATAAATCAGAATACTTTTTTTAAATAAGAACATATTTTAGAAATATTTTATTTTTTATTAAGTCTTGTAACTTTTCATGCATTAAATGATTCAATTTTGTATTTTTATTCCTTTAAAACTATTACTTAAATTTAATTTATCATAATTTAAAATTATATTGAATTTCAAATTTAAATCTTAACATATATCAAAGTAATAGACACACATAGATGATTTGTATTAATTTAAATAATTTATTTTCATAATTTTAAAGTTATTATTATAAAAATTAACAAACTATCACACATGACAATTTGTAATTAGATGATAATATTAAAAATATTTTCACTATCAATTATTCTAATTAAATTCTTAATTTATTCCTATCTGATAAATAGAAACATCATCATCTCAACCTCAAATTTTTAATGAATGATTATAATTCCTCACTTTATTCTTGAAAATAAATCTCTGTTGTAAAAAAATTAAATCTAGACAATAAAAATATTTTCTATCATACTTTTTTCTTTTTTAAGACATGTAATTTTAACATGTTTAATAATTATAACATTTTTATTTTATATTTTATTTAAATTAAAAATATCTATATAATACACAGAAAATGTGCTAGTTGTATTAATTATTTTTACTCTAATGTCATAAAATTATATATATGTTTATCTAAGTCTATTAATTAACTTACATAAAGATTTATGTGTTAAATTTCTTTGTCAATATAAAGTCCTTATTACAAAATAAACTTTTAAGTTAAAATAAATTAAAAAGTCACATTAACTCTTAAAGAATACATATATCTAATGAATAGATTAAAGTTAAACTTTATAGTTGAGAAATAGGTAATGTCTAATCAAGGTAATAAAGCCTAAATTCCCTTTCTCATTTTCGCCCAAGGTAGCTGATACGTTCAAACATTATGCTTGGTGATCAAATCTTTCTATTACTCTTTTATTCCTCTAGCTATAATTAATTGTTAGACACTAGAAATAATTTTTATACGAAAGTTTTATATGAAGAGTTTAACGGTCATGCATTGTCATTGTAAAAAGAATTTCACTGTTAACTAAGTAAAAATCATTGTTGGTATGATTTTTAAGATAGTAATTGCAAAAGTCAACAAACTTATTATACATAGTGGTTTGTGATTGAATAATAATGTAAAATTGTTTTACACTGTGAGTGCATAGCCTATTTTCAGTTATATGAAATACATTGATGATTAACTTAATGTTTGACGGGATAATAGTTTTTTAAGGAATGTTAGCAACACTCTCTCTATTATTAGCATAAACTTATTAGAAATTACAAATTTTGGTGGGTCTCACTTCTAAATCAAGAGAGAAACTCGTTAAATGAGAAGTGAGACTTACCAAAATTTGTGATTTCTAATAAATTTCAACCAATAACAAAGAGAGTGTTTGTGAGAGTATTGCTAGCATTCCTCTAGTTTTTGAGAGTGATTGTTTGGCAAGGTAAGTAAGTAATGTATGAAAAATTATTTGCTTAAATGAATGCAAAACTGTGAATTGAAAACCTTAATACCACAACATATGTGGATAGAGTTTTGGTGGTCTCAAACTGTTGCTCAAATGACAATGGTTGGTCTACTAAAGGTAATAGACATCTACAAGTACTCATGTTCAAGTGAACAAAATTCCAATATAATTTTGATACTAGAGTAAAGAAAACATATATATCGGAGGGATGTCCTTATTTTGAATATTTATAAGAGAGAAATAAATGAAGTAGGTGGCAGCTCATACAATGTCTTGAAGTAGTATGGTATGTTACGACAAGGAAACTATTTCTAGAGAGGGAAAGTGTTTGTCATTTAATGTGCATATTGAAGAGTTAACTTACATCTTGTAAGATAGATCTTGGCTAATCGAGGTGAAGAAGTATATAGGGGTGTTCACAGGTACGGTTAACCCGTTGACCTAAACCAACCCAATTATTTCGATTTGATTTTTTTAAGCGTTCAAGTCGCATCCAACCCAACCAGTACAAACTCGTTCAAGTACAGGTCGGGTAACAGGTTTTAATGTACAGACCCGTGAACCTGACCCATTAAAATGACATTTTATTTAATTTACTATTTTTTATATATTTTATATACTAATAATTATTAATTAGTAAATTACTAAGACTAAATAAGACAAAGAATAAAGACACCTCACACACTCGTGAAGTCGTGAACCCCTATTAATTTTGGATCACTAAATATCTCATGCATGTTGTTATTGTTGTTTTTCTCTCAACTTTCATTCTAAGTTTCTTGTAAGCTTTATATTAATTTTAGACACAAGAATAATGAGAAACAAAGTCCAAAACTAAATACAATATTTTTATAATTTGTCAAAATTTGTAAGAAAAAAATATAATTTTTAAAAAAATTAACAAAATTTTAAATATACGAACTCGATTAATCGACCAAAACCAACCCGTTAATGACTAGGTTGGTTTGGTTTGGGTCTGACAAAAAAAAGCATGAACCCAACCCAATCCATACTATTTTGATCGGGTTGGGTAACGGGTTTAGCCAAATACGACCCAACTCGACTTGTGTACACCCCTAGAAGTATGAGAGGACCAAAGTATATCCTAATGAATTAAGCTAAAACATTAGTTCTTATTGGGCTTGAGGTCGGTCTGGAACACCTATCAAGACTCAACAATAGAGTTCAATAAATTTATATCCTAAAAGAAAATTTCATGTATAGGCCACATTATTTATCAAGATGAGATCCCATATGGCCATATAAATAATCGAGTTGCAAAGTAAAATAATTTATATAATTAAGATTTGAAGAGTAACTATGCATGTACCTTTCTATCACAAATAGGTATTGTTATACCAATTTCTCCAAATCTATTAGAATCGGCTTAGTAATGAGAGTTTGGATAATTTATATGGGATTTTAAATTCAAACTTTATTGTTCTTAATGTACACACACCCAAAAAAAAACCTCTGAAGTTTATTTAAAGAAAAACTTGCATTAATCTGTAGATACATCTTATAAAAATGTGATGAGTGACTAATCCTCTTATTCAAGAAAAGAAAAAAAAGTGACTAATCCTCAACAACCGTGCAAAGGTAGGAGATAACTGATGGATCAAATTCTTTCTGTGAAGTAACGTGATTTAGCTAAATTGCACGGATAGTGAACATCACATTTGCTCTGCTAGTACCCAATTAAAAGGAGATATGGTTTATCCAAATCAAATTCTAAATTATCGGAGGAATTGACCATGAAGACATTCGAACAAAACAAATTACGAGAGAAGTTCTCGAAACAACTGGCCGTTTACATCTTGTGTTTCTCTCCATGGAACACCTAAGAAGGAAACGGCTACACGAACCCAAACAAAACTAACATTAGGTGATATTAGTATAAAACACAAACTAACATTGTGGGTTAATAAATAATCACAATTAACGCGATAATGGTGAGGCCATAATGGACCCCCTTGGTGTGCTTGGGCCAGGTTAAGTATGACTCATCAGGTGGTTTTAAGTGGCTGTCTTTTGTGGTGATAATTCGTTGATACGTTGAATTTAGGGGTCTTGAATTTAGACATGACTCATGATGGCCAAAATAGCTTTTAGATTTCTCTGACACAAATCAATTTCATTTCATTATAATCCATAGGACAATATCGCTCTTGAATCTAAAAGGAAAACGATGACCCAATGCACATTAATTAGAAACGGAAGCTTCACTTAGTGCCTACTATGCAATAAATATCTGTCAGCATTATGCAAACGGTGACGTACGAATGATATTCGGCCCACCTACTAATAATGAATAGAATTTATTTTTCTAATTTAATTAATTAAATAAAAATTTCCTGGTGGCAAATAAAGAAGGAATTATTTCCAAGAAATATGGACCTGAAGGCCCATGTTACGTGGCCCAGTGTTATATTTTAAAGCCCAAAGGCGAACGTTCCAGTTCCAGTTCCAATGCCAGTTCCCCCGTTTCGTCCGTTTTGAGATAGGAATCAGGAACCTAAACGAACAACAGAACAATGAGCAAGGGTGGCAACCCCGTTGGTTTCACTTTCCTCATCCCCAACCCTTTATAAGACTCAAAAACACACGCTCCCATATCTCATTCATTCATCACTGTCTCACTCTTCCCAACGCAATGGACCCATGGCTCGACGATCTCACCGACGACCTCCAGAGCCTGAGCTTCGCCTCCACCGCCACCGCCGACATCAAGCGGAGCACCAGCTTCGGCTCGGAAACCACCACGCTGACCGCCTCCACCTCCGCCCACCTCCCAGCCAACAAGCCCCACGCGCCGTCGTCCGACCCGCGGTGGGCCGCCATCCACCGGATCCGATCGGAGTCCCCCAGCCGCCGCATCCTCCCCTCCGACCTCCGCTTCTCCCGCCGCCTCGGCTCCGGCGACATAAGCTCCGTCTACCTCGCCGAACTCAACGACGGCTCCCTCTCCGTGATGTTCGCCGCCAAGGTCATGGACAAGAAGGAGCTCGCGAGCCGCAGCAAGGAAGGAAGAGCCAAAACCGAGAGGGAAATCCTCGAATTGCTCGACCACCCCTTCTTGCCCACCCTCTACGCCACCATCGACTCCCCCAAATGGCTCTGCCTCCTCACCGAGTTCTGTCCTGGCGGCGACCTCCACGTCCTCCGCCAACGCCAGCCCCACAAACGCTTTCCCGAACCCGCCGTCAGGTATCAATATCAATCACTCACAACATTATTACGATTATTATCATCATTGTTACCATCATCATGTGTTAGTGTTAGTACAAAGGTTTTAAATATTAGTCGCGGTCTCATTTTGCGACCACAATTGCGGCCCCGTTAAAGTGGCAAACACATCAAAAACTTTGATGTTGCGGCGAAAATCACAGCCGCCCGTTTTCAAAACATTGGCTAGTAGTAGTGTTTTCTGTTGCGGGGGAGTGAAATGAAAGTGTGAAACGGAAAACTGAAAGGAGGGAGGGATCGGGTGTGGGCGAGCCTATCTGCTCCGCTCGCTGAAATCGAGAACCGTTATTATAAGTCGTAACCGACGATGAATCATGAAAATGACGGGTACTTCATTCTTCCTCCTTCCTTTTCCTCTGTCTCACTGTCATCGGTGGCTGTGGGAGCCACACGCTGTCACCATCGCTCTTCCCTTAATTCCTTTCTCTCATTGGCTTTAATTTGCTTCACTGTCACCGTTGCATATTCTTCGCCGGTGACCGACCTTCGTTTCCGTTCTTCGAATTGACGCCGTGAACAGATCGAGTGATTATTAATTATTGATTTGAGAACGTGACTCGCGCGTAAAATAGGTGAAAGATTGATGAATCTATGGTTAATTAGGGAGTGGTAGATTGATAGAGTGAATGAGTGATTCTTTTATGAAAATTGTAGTACATGATTGTGGGTAGGTCAACGTAACAATTAATTTTTGACGTGGCTTTCCAGCTTGGGCTCACTTATTACTCTACTTTAACCGTTCGATTCCGTGTTGCGCTGAGCCACCACGTGTGTTGGTTAAGCGATAATAATTGGATAATCATTCTTTCATGTGCCTACAATTCAGGTAAAACGCTACTCTCAAAAGTCAAAACGACACCTTCCGAGGTCAGCAGCTGCTCATCTCTCCACTCACCGTATGAAGAGTGGTTCTGTTCTAGTGTTTTACTTTGTTACGATGCTCATCATGTTTGGATTATTGGCATTATGGTCTGGTCTGAACTCTTGCCAGCTACTACAAGCTCTGTGGTATTAAATTTTTGAATTATTAGTCCTTTCTTTTACGCATGAATATGTCTCCTCTAAAAATGTAATTTACGTAAAATATTTTTATTAAGATTTTCATCTTCAAATTTTCAAAATACTATCTGTAGAATAAGAATAAGTTTATGGGCTCATCAACTCAGTGATCTGAGGGAAATTGGTACTCTTTATCTTAAAATCCATAAATTTTTGCGGGATTTCGGGATTTTTATTTTATTTAAATTAAATGGGTGATTAATCTTGTAGTGGTCCCCCTTATTAGGATACGTTCTTCCAAAATCTGGTTCTAGAGTTTGCATCCTGCTGTTAATTTTTTAAAGCGGAATTCTATTTGTATAATTTTTTATAATTAAGAGAGAAAAAAGAAAAAAAGCAAAGCATAAGATAAATGATGTGATACAAAAAATAAAAAATTATAAAAATGTTTTAAAAAAAGTGTGTATACGAAATATATAACTCCTTTTTTAAACATCTTTTTTCTATCCTAGCGTAATTAATTTTTGCTCTTTCTTTCATCTGTTCCTGTTTTTTAGGAGGAAAAAAATTGTCCGTAGCTTGTCTATTTCGTGACAGTTTAGGGAAAAAAAAAAAATTAGTTGGGGTTAAATCCAGCTGAATGGATTAGTTCTTTACAAATGACAAATTTTGTTAAGAGAAGTGTAGATATTTATTATCCAAATATATCTATAATGTAAGGTTACCTCATACGGATATGTCAAAACAAAAAATGGAAGAAAAAAACTCTGCGTAGCAATGAAAGCAAAAGCCGAGTCTTCTTTTATAGTTTTATATGCATTCAACTGGAATTTTTTAAAAGAAATTTCAAAATAAGAATATGTTATCTATGGATGAAGAGTATTTTCCGGCTTTTGTTTTGTTGTCATTATTTGTACGTCTTATGTGAAACATACAACTTTTTTAATTAACATACATATGGTCGTGTTATGACATTTTTTTTTCATTTTCTTCTTCCTTCTTGCATGTAGAATAATATTGTTATTGTTTGAAAAAAGTTAAGCGCAACATATGGCAAATTCAGCAGCCATGAACATTTCGTCTTACAAGTTTCAACCGGCAGAACTAGTTATTTGTCTGAGAGAAACATTATAGACACATATTTTCTCACAACAAAAATAAGAATCAGAATTAAATTGATTCCCCGGAGGGTTAAGAATTCCCCCACCCCCCCTTTCAATTAGCCTAATAAAATATACTACGCCCAGGACAAGCCACAAGAAGACGATATATTTCCCTGTCTGATCCTCATGATCCTTTCGATAGGCCTAACAACCAATATTCTTATGCATACTATGTGTCATGTTGGCCAATAATTTTCTCTTAGCCAATAGAGATATTATTGCAAATTTATGCCAAATCTAGGCCAATCATATTCCTATCCAAACGCGTGTAATGTATGTCGATTCCGGGTCACTTTTAACTTGTCCTACTTTGGATTTAGCAAACTGGTTAACGCTAATTCCACTCTTCATGTCGTGGCGTTTAATTACAGGTTCTACGCGTCAGAGGTGTTGGTGGCACTTGAATACCTTCACATGTTGGGGATAGTGTACCGTGATCTGAAGCCCGAGAACGTGTTAGTTCGATCGGACGGCCACATCATGCTCACTGATTTTGACCTCTCGTTAAAATGTGATGACTCTACATCAACGCCCCAGATCATCTTGGATCAAAAAAACACTCCTCGCATGGCCCCACACAAGG
This sequence comes from Spatholobus suberectus, assembly GCA_004329165.1. Lineage (NCBI taxonomy): Eukaryota > Viridiplantae > Streptophyta > Magnoliopsida > Fabales > Fabaceae > Spatholobus > Spatholobus suberectus. The sequence goes on from CM014736.1 coordinate 10,985,867, forward strand.
ATCCCCACGTGGAGCCCTCTCAATTCACCTCGTCTTCCTGCATAATACCCAACTGTATAGTCCCCGCAGTGTCGTGTTTCCACCCAAAACGCAAGCGAAAGAAGAAGCAAAGGCAACATAGCGGGCCTGAGTTTGTAGCCGAGCCCATTGATGTCCGGTCCATGTCATTCGTTGGGACCCACGAGTACTTGGCCCCGGAAATCGTGTCCGGGGAGGGCCACGGTAGTGCCGTGGACTGGTGGACTTTAGGGGTATTTATATTTGAATTGTTTTATGGTGTGACACCCTTTAGGGGCATGGACAATGAGCTAACCCTAGCAAACATTGTGGCTCGAGCATTGGAGTTCCCAAAGGAACCCACCGTGCCAGCCACGGCAAAGGACCTTATCTCTCAGTTATTGGCTAAGGACCCGGCAAGGAGGCTGGGGTCAACAATGGGTGCTTCCGCGATCAAGCACCACCCGTTTTTTCGAGGTGTTAATTGGGCATTGCTAAGGTGTACACCGCCACCCTTTGTGCCCCCACCTTATATTAAAGAAGCTGTATCTGATGAAATTGAAAGTTGTCCACAGACTCCCATTATTGATTACTATTGATGATGATAGGAGGCGATTGATAAAGTACAGTTAATAAGATAGTTCCTCGAAATTTAATTATTTTCCTCTCCTCCGTTAATTCTTCACCATACTTTTTATCTTTATATTTTAGAGGCTTAAATAGCAAAGTGTAATTGTCAACCAACCATGATATAATTAATAGCGAAGTGTAATTGTCAACACCGACTATGATAATTGATTAAGCTTGATGATAAGTAATGGGGTATAGTGGCGTACCATGTGGGAGGCTTCAAGCTTTACTTGGTTGGTGATTTGTAATGTGGTTGGCGACACAAGTTGCACATGATTTTAATATTTTCTTCAGTTTCTAGACATTAATCGGGGCTATGATGATCTCAAGGGTCAACAGAGATATGGGTACACCGAGATCAGACAACTTACGTATAAACAATGATATTGACTTGGGAAGAGCTTGATCTAAGGGATTGGGGACCGGGGACCGGGCCCGGTGCTGCATAGAGCCACGTACAAGACCATATGCCAATATATGTTTTTGTGGTGTTTTTATTTGTGAAGAACATGCACCCGACCACGTGAAATGTCGTGTGTTACGAGAATGAGACAACTGTGGGCCTTGGTTGCAGCCACTAGCGACTAAGTAAAGTAGTGATAACCACCTTTACTTTTCCGCTTCTGATCATTTACGAACTTCTAAGAAACAAACGGTTCTGTCTGATAGGCTTTGAGTATTAACCAGCTGATGAGCTGCCAAACGGTTGTACATAAAAATTATTTTACATAACAAATTCCTATATTTTTTTATGGTTACGAAAAAGATAGAAAAAATATATAAAATATAATTAGTGATGTAACAAAAATTTAACAAAATATTATAAAAATAATATAATTCGCCTGTATATAAAAAGTTCAATTAATATTTGTACTATTACATTTTTCTCCTTTGAAGTATCAATCAGAGAAATAATTTCTATTGGGATTTTCTAATATACGACGACTCCAGCGTCGTGAAGTTATTAAGGGTAAATTTAGGTAAATAATTTAGCCAAGTATTTACTTAATAATTTTTTATCACATGATTGTATATATTATAGATTATAGATTTAATTATTAAAGTTATTAAAAATAATTTAAATTTTAAAAATAAATTATTTTAATAAACCATATTAAAAAATATATTCGAATAAAATAAAAAGAATTTCTATAAATCATGGGTTGATTACTTTCATTCGTTCAAAAAAGTTTTGTATAAATTCTCCTAAATATCTCTTAATTATGTAGGATATTAGCATCAATTATCATGTTAGACACATAATATTTAAATAATTTGATTGTTCAATTTTTATTTATTTTTTATAAAAAATTTAACGTAATTTATTATTTAATGTATGTATATATGTGTGTGAGTGAGTTTATGAAGGGAGTCTAGCTCAGTCGGTTAAGTAGTAAGCATAAGTTGTTGTAAATTCCTTGGTACCGGAATTCGACTCCTCCCTTTGTATCAAAAATATGTGTGTGAGTGAGTATAATTATTGAAGAAAAAAATATTAACATCATAACATTTTTTAGAAGTTTAAATATGTTTTTGATTTTGAAAATATATATATTTTTAGATTGATCTATTCTTTAGATTTTTTTTTTCTAAAATTTTAGTTTTATATATAAGAAAATTAGTGTACTTTTGGTCCTTAATTAAATAGCTTAATTTTAAGGATTAAAAAAATAAATTTTATATTTTTATGAACTAAAAAAAGAAACTATAAAGATGAAATAATTTTAAAATCATTATAATTTCATAGATTAAAAATATATTTAAATTAATTTTCAATATACAAAATTTTAAATAATGATAAAAAAGAAAATTGAGTAAAACCATTTTATATATTTTTAATATTTATCATCTAATGTAAACTAATTTATTTTTAAAAAAAATTACCTAACCAAAAAGAATTTTAATTTACATTTTCAATTATTTATATATTTTTATTATATTTAAACACAAAATATTAAGATTATGATTTTTTTCATACACAACATTTTAGTATAGTTAAAAAGTTAAATCAAACTAAATTAATTTGTATTTATATATTTTAATATTTTTTGGACATATATAAGTTGATCTTGATTGAAAATAATTTTCAATTTTTTATTTTCATTTTTAAAACGTTAATATTATTTTAAAAATATAGTTAAAATAAATAAACTTTAGTATTTTCACATTTTTATATATTCTCTTAATGATTTTTAAAAATGATAACTAGATAAGAAATTTTGATAAAAAAATTAAAAAGAGGTGGATAAGCAGTTCAGTGCATTGCCTTAGCAAAATTTCATAAAACTTCAATTTCGTATAGTTTATAAATTTAATAATGCAGAGAATGAAATAAAATAAAATAAGGTTATTGATTCATTATTTGAATATTTTTATCATAGAAAAGAAAAAGAAAATATATATCTTGCACCCCTCAAATAAGAAAGAAAGAAAATAGTATTGAATAGAATGAAGAAAACAAATTATATCTAATTATGGTTCACTTCATTTTATTTTAAATCATTCAAATGTAACTTAGTATATTTTTTTCATTTTCTTTATTCTATCTCTTTTCATCAATCTAAATATAGTTTTAAAAAACATTTTATTACAGTTTTTAATAATTTAAAATTGAATACTAAACAATTGTTATTTTTAATATAATTAATTTTTTCTCTTAAAGATACTCATCAATATTTATCATATAAAATATATGAATTTTGAAATAATTATTTCTCATTAATTAATTTCAAATTTTAATGTTTTAAAAGGCACTTTTCTAAATAAAAGATAAAACTCAAAAGTACCTTCAAGAATACCTTGTTTTCGCTAAAATTCAAAAATATTGTTTTTATAATGCACGTTACTACTTGAAAGTCATAATATTATTATTGCTCATTAAGTGTTCCATTCCATGAGTAGAAGAAAGGGGAGGATTGGGTGGTTGGCTATCAAAATTGATCTTGAGAAAGTGTATGATCGATTGAGTTGGGACTTTTTCAAGGATACTTTGGAGGATATAGGGTTGCCTCCTAACAGTATTGATTTTATTTGTTCTTGTATTTCCACTTCTAGGATGCGTGTGATGTGGAATGGAAACGCTCTTGAACAATTTTTCCCATTTAGAGATGTTTGACATGGAAATCCAATGTTGCCTTATCTTTTCATGATGTGCTTAGAAAGACTTTTCTAGTTGATTAATGTTGCTGTGGAGCAAAAGCTTTGGAAGCCTCTCCAATTTATCTTGGGGGGCAGGGGTGGGGGGGTCATAAACTGTCCCATCTAGCTTTTCCGAATGATTTGCCTCTGTTTGCTCAAGCAAATTTTGTTTAGGTGGAGATCATTAAATCTATCTTGGAGTTGTTCTATAGAAGTTCAAGTCAAAAGGTGAGCAATTGAATACACGTGTGTTTTTCTCAAGGAATACTTCCTTGCAAGTGCGAGACCAAATCAGTAAGGCCTTAGGCTTTCAACATACAAAGGATGTTAGGAAATACGTAGGAGTTCCCATTATCCATAGAAGGATCAATCGCTCTACCTATCAGTTTATTATTGACAAAGTGAATCAAAGGCTCAATGCGTGGAAAACCAAGCAATTGTCTTTTGTTGGAAGAGTGACTCTTACCAGGTGTGCTTCAAGCTCTTCCTAGTTATGCTATGCAAACGACTTTGCTTCCAAAGTCCATTTGTAAGGCTATTGATAAAAAGTGTAGGGATTTCATATGGGGCAACACGGATCAATCCCTAAAGATTCATATTCATATTCTAATTATAAAGAAAAGATTAAACACAATTTTTATTTAATAGTAAAATTTTATTTAAAAAATAATGCACTTTATATTTTAAATATAATGAATACTTTCTTTTTGTTGTAACCTTTAAATAAAACTATAATATTAATAACCTAAGTACAAAATTCCGTGCAATCATAATAGAAATTAATAAAACTATGTAGTTTTTTTTTTGTTAAATATATTTTTGGTCCTCAAAAAATTCACTAAATTTGGTTTTAGTCCTCAAACTTTTTTTTTATTGATTTAAGTCCTCAAAATTTTGAAAATAGGTAAAATTGGTCCATCACCCTAACTTCGTTAACATTTTTGTTGACGTGATTAACGGTTATCACATGGCACCCACGTGTGGCATCAGGAACCAAAACCATGATTTTTAGAAAAGCAGGGACTAAGACTAATTTTGACCAAATCTTCAAGGACGAAAACCATGGTTTTAAAAAATGTAGGGACTAAGGCCAATTTTGACCAAATTTCTTGACATATTTTTAATATTGACCAAATCTTTAGGAATCAAAGCACATTTTTAATATGATTTTCATGGGAATTCCTTTTATTTTTATATAAAATAAAGCAAAATACTTACAAATTAATGCAACGTCTGAAGTGTTGAAATGGTGTCCCACGCTCTATTTAAAGAAGCAAGATATTTTCACTCGAGACCCAACGTGGCATGTTGATCCCAAGCTCCTACACAAGATCTAGCACAACAAATTGTTGATTTCCACCAGAAGATCTACGTTAGAGACACCAGAAAGGAATCCACACTAGATGTAATGTCAGGTCACGAATTTTTTACTGGGTACTCAACATTTAAGACGCTATATTGGCTTCTAATTTTGAGGTCTTCCCAAAAATACTTTTAGTCCAACATTTGACACACCTAACTAGTGTTGGACGCTGACAACAAAAATATTTGTGCATTGTAACTGATTCTATTATTTTTGGAATTATTCTAGCTACTATAAAAGCTATTTTGCAAGATTCATTACTCATAATGCATTGGGAGACGACTTCTCACTACACTCATCTCATTTTTTTCCGTGATATTTTTGTGTTTCTACTATTGAAGAAGCAACCCTTGGAAGAAGAGTGTAATACCCCTATTTTTGCATATCAAATTATTTTTTCTAATTATTCTACATTTATTTTTGAAGAACCGGATGGGAATCTAAAAAATTTTATCCCTATGGTTATGCTTGTATTAGTTAGTAGTACTTAGTTTAGATTTTTAATAATTTTTGGGAAATGAAGTCCAAAAAAGGGTAAAACAACTATTTTGCCCCTAGAAGGACTCAATAATTGAGAAAATAGATAAAAATAGTTAGAAGTGTCTAAAATTTACTTTTAAGCCATTTATATGCTTATAATAATTAATAATAATTTTAGAAATTTTTCAGAAATTTATTAAGACAATTTTTATGAAATGACCAAAATACCACTGGTTAACTAAGAGAGCAAACTAGAGACTTTTTGGCTTCAAAGTATTTTGGAAATTTTATACTAAGTATATTTTAATTATAAAAATTTTCTGTTGAAAGAAAAATAGTGAAAAATGTAACACTCTTATTTCAGTTTTTCAACTAATTTTCTGATAATTGACTATTTCATTTTGAAAAATCAGGAGGAAATTTCAAAATTTTAATTCCCACCATCATGCTCAAAATTTCAAGAGCTATCTAATCATGATTTTTAATAATTTTTTCGAGTCGAACCCAGAAAAATTAGAAAATAACGATTTTGTCCCTATTTCTCAACATTAAGGGTTGCATGAGAAAAAGATTCAATTGACATTAAAATGTCAATTTAAGCTTGGAATCAAGTCATATATATTTAAATATAATTTTTGAAAAATTTCTGGGAATTTTCTAGAATTCTTGTGTAAAATGACCAAAATGTCCCTATGGGTAAAATATTTAATTTTAGAATTTTCATAAAAATTTTGGTATTTATTGAATTAAAATGGATTTATTGTGATTTTTTTAGCTTAAAAATACAAAATAAATAGCTAAAATTTGAAATAAATTAATAAAAATTAAAATTAATTAATAGAAATTTATTTTTGATGAAAAATAATGCATTTGTACAGTTTTGCATTTAATTGCATTATTTTGATATTAAAAACTAATTTTTCAAGTTTAAACAATTTTATCGGTACCGGCTAATCAATTACAGTTAAAATTTATACTAGAGAGCTTTAGGACAGCTCACCCAGCAGGTTTTCAACCTACAAGGGGGTGATTCACCACCTAAAATTGATATGTGTCCCTAGTTTTACATATGTGTCCACCTAAATTGAATTTAAATTAAATAAAAAACCAAATAATGACATAATGGATGATGTAAATGGTGGGACACCTAAGCCTCCTCTTCCTTTATAAATACTTCCATTCATGGACAAGAATTTCATCATTCTTCTCCTCCATAAGCTAGAAAGCCTCTCTCTCTAGAATTTTTTTCTTATTTAGTTTTTATGTTAAAATTTCATTAGTTTTTAACTAGTAGAATTTTTCCTCCTAGAGGCTTTGTACCAACAAATCCATCCTCTTCATCAACCACCTTAGAGGTAATGGGAGGAGTGGGGTTGGTTCTAAATTATTGTCACTTTGCATGTTGGTAGGAAGAGTTTTTTCCTAAACCCATTTAGGCTTAAGTTTTATTATTGTTGTTGTTGTTATATTGTTTGATGTTAAACTTGAATTTTTGCTAAGTTGTTACTTTGCCCAAATTTAGATTATTAAATTATAATTGTTAAGTTGTTACTCTGCTCAAATTTAAATTATTAAATTATACTTGCTAAGTTGTTATTCTGCTCAATTTTAGAAAATTAAAATGCATTTGATAAGTTGTTACTCTGCTCAAATTTAGAAATTTAAAATATATTTATTTAGTTGTTATTCTGCCAAAATTTTAGTAATTAAACTATAATTACTATGTCATTATTCTGTTGAAATTTTAGGTATTGTGCAATTTCTGCAATATAAGGCAGAAATATTGATTGTACTAATGCTCAAATTAAATAAGACCAGGGAAACCTCTGTTTGATAAATTAGGAAGTGATAAATTAGTGAATAATGTAAAGCAAGTGACATGTAGTGGCATGACACCCTACTAAGGAAGCTACAATTTGATACACTGTGGGATGAAAGGCAGGGACCTATGGTTAGGTCTAAAGGGTATGGTATCGAGTGATGAGTGTCCTAATGGCCAAGGTAGCACTCTTGAGCTGGGACAATCACTTAACCAACTTAATAACCCTGACAATTGCTTAGCATCACCAGGATTGGTGAAGGTATACCTCTATAAATGGATATCCTAAATTGTTATTTTGTTCCTCAATGATGATGAGGGTTGTACCATGTGATGATGTTGAGAGATGTATATGTACTCCCAGTCACTTCCCATGTTTTGTTAAGAACTATTACCCACTAATAGAAAGTATGGATCCATACCGAGTCAATGATAGTATAACATAGAATAAACTTTAGGTTTCCTTTTTATTATTAATTGTGTTTTATCTGTATTGTGTGGTAGAATTCCTATCATACATGTAAAAGTGATATTAAAACAAATCATATCACTCCATTATTTTTCATTTTATGCATGATTGATCGCGGTTAATGAAGACACGACTGTTGATGAAGACCTATAGGGCTGGTTTGATAGTTTGTTATTTTATGGGATAAAGTAGACGAACACTACTCTGACTAAGATCTTTTTTATATACTGAGAATAAGTAGTAACTATTTTTATATATATTTTAATCTCCCTGTATTTCAATAATTTTTCTGATTATGAAATTATGATGTATAGTTTTACGATGAATATATATAGATTTTATTTTATTTTACTATCGCTTTCATTCTGATAAATTTATAATTTTTTTATTATTAAAAACGGAGAAAAATTTTACTCGTATTTTCAAATAAATATGGGTTATGTTCAATGTGAATGGATGTCACAAAGAGCATGAAGAATCAATGGAATTACCATCATCTATCATCATTTTTGACTCTATAATTATTAAATATGTAAGTCAATTATTATAATAGTTAAATAATTTAAATAATAATAATAATATAGGGTAAAATGTGTAACACCCATTCATATTAAATACAATTCATATTAATTTAGTTATTAAGTTTAAGTAAATAAAAATGTGTATAAAATTTTTCCATTTTTAAAAGAAATTCCAAACTTAACAGAATTTGGAAACAGTAATAAAAGATGAAAGATATATACATATATATATCATAAAACTGTACATCATGGTTTGAGTAATACATAACAGTCAGAAAACAAAAGTACATTGAAAGAGATATACTACCTAGCCCATTATATACATCAAAAATATCCTATACAGAGCAGTATTTATCTACCCTATCCCTTATACAAGAAGAAAATACTATAGGTCTTCGAGTCCTCCCCTGTTGAGATGTTCTCTATCTTGTACTCAGCATCACAGAGCGTTAATGTCATTTTCAATAATCACGATCAATCATACATAAAAGAAAATAATGGAGTGAGGTGTTTTGTTCTAAAATCACTTTTACATGTACGGTAGGAAATCTACCATAAAACAAAGATAAAACACAACTGACAACACAAGGGATCCTAAGGTTCGTTCTAAGTTGTATCCAACTACCCTTGACTAGGTATGGATCCATACTCCTTATTAGTGGGTAACAGTTCTCAACAAAACCTAGGAAGTGACTGGGAGTACATATACCTCTCTTAACACCATCACATGGTACAGTCCTCATCATCATTGAGGAACAAAATAACAATTTAGGATATTCATTTATAGAGGTATACTCTCAAACCAATCATGAAATGCTGAGCAGTTGTCGAGGTTATCGAGTTTGGTCAGACGAATATCCCGGCTCAAGGGCACTACCTTGGCCATTGGGACCTTCACCACTCGATGCCTACCCCCAAGACCTCCGCAAGTAGGTCCTTGCCTTTCATTCCTCAGCGTACCAAACTGTGGCTTCCCTAGCAGGGTGTCATGCCACTACATGTCACTTGCTTTACATTACTCACTAAACTATCAATTCCTAACTTCTCAAGCAGAGGTTTCCCTAGTCTCATTTAATTTGAGCACCAGTACAATCAACATTTCTGCCTTATTTTGCAGAAATTGCACTATACCAAAATTTTAACAGAATAACGATATAACAATTATAGTATAATTACTAAAATTTTGGCAGATTAACAACAAAATAAATGCATTTTGATTTTTTAAATTTGAGCAGAGTAACAACTTAGTAAATATATTTTTATTTTCTAAAATTGAACAGAGTAACAACTTAGCAAGTAAAATTTAATAATTTAAATTTGAGCAGAGTAACAATTTAATAATCATGATTTAATAATTTAAATTTGGGCAAAGTAACTGTAATGCTCGACCGCTTACAGGATCTGTGACTGTCCCCACAAACCAACACAAGACTTTTCAACGTGCTTTGTCCTCACTCACATGCTTCCCGGGAAACTTCCTAGTAGGTCACCCATCCTTAAATTGCTCAAAGTCAAGTACGCTTAACTATGGAGTTCTTAAGTGATGGGCTACCGAAAAGTAAATGCATCTTGATGGTATAGGTAGCACTTATTAATTCCTTTAAGCTATCCTCAACTGTACAGTCCCATACCTGCACAGTCTCTGGATCCTTCTTGTTCGGGTGTGTATTCGATTCATTCATGTACCCCTCCCGCTAGAAGTCTGCCAAGAGCTGCTCATTGTTTGGCCTCATCTCTTTTGCACCGGCGATCACTCCCCGCCCTTGTCAGCTTCTGCTTAGTTCGTCCTCAAACCACACCATACTGAGAGAAAGGCCCTGCTCTGATACCACTTTGTAATGCGGGCCGCTTACAAGATTTGTGACTGTCCCCACAAATCAACACAAGACTTTTCAGCGTACTTTGTCCTCACTCACACGCTTCTCGGGAAACTTCCCAGTAGGTCACTCATACCTAAATTGCTCCAAGTCAAGTACGCTTAACTATGGAGTTCTTAAGTGATGGGCTACCGAAAAGTAGATGCATCTTGATGGTATAGGTAGCACTTATCAATTCCTTTAAGCTATCCTCAACTGTATAGTCCCATACCTGCACAGCCTCTGGATCCCTCTTGTTCGGGTGTGTATTCGATTCATTCATGTACCCCTCCCGCTGGAAGCCTGCCAGGAGCCGCTCATTGTCCGTGCCTTATCTCTTTTGCACCGGCGATCACTCCCCGCCCTCGTCAGTGCCCGGGATGTCACAGTAACAACTTAGTAAAAATTAAAGTTTAACTTTAAACAATAATAACAGTACTAAAATTTAAGCCTAAAAGGGTTTAGGGGAAAACCCTTCCTACTAATATGCAAAGTGACAGTAATTTAGAACTAACCCCACTCCCCCCATTACCTCTAAGATAATTGATGGAGAGGATGAAATTGTTGATGCAGAGCTCCTCGAAAGAGAACTTTACTAGTTGTTGGAAAACTAGTAAAATTTTAATATAAAAACAAAATAAAAGAAAAAAAATTTCTAGAGAGAGAAGTTCTCTAACAATTTGGTATTTTGAGAGAGAGAGAGGTGCTGAAAATGGTCCAAGACCATGGGTATTTATAGAAGGGAAGAAAGGAGTTAGGTGTCCCTTAGATGATGTAAGCAATGATGCAATAAAACTTATTTTTAATTAATTTTAGGGACACATACCCCAAATAGGTGGTGAATCACCTATTTTAGGGTTGGGGACGTGCTCCACCAGCTGTCCCAAGCCTCCATGTGCCAAATTTTATCTGTAGGTGAATTAACCGGTATTAATAAAAACGCCTAAACTTGAAAAATTAGCTTTTAATATCAAAATAATGTATTTTAATGCAAAACTGGACAAATAAATTATTTTTCATCAAAAATATATTTCTAATAATAAATTTAAATTTTTATTAATTTATTTCAAATTATATGTATTTATTTTGTATTTTTAAGCTAGAAAATTCATAGAAAATCCATTTTAATTCAATAAATACCAAAATTTTTATCAAAATTCTAAAATTAAATATTTTACCCATAATTAAACTAAAATTACCATTTTCACCCTTTTTGAATGTCAAACCAGTACTGACTGACTTATTAGACACATAGGGGCATTTTGGTCATTTTACACAGAAATTCCAGAAATTTTCCAAAAATTCCAAAAATTATATTTTAATATATGTGACATAATTCCAAGCTCAAATTGACATTTTAATGTCAATTGAATCTTTTCCTCATGTCAGTTCTTAATGTTGAGGAATAGGGACAAAATTGTCATTTTTTAATTTCTCCGAGCTCCGACTCGGAAAAATTATTAAAAATCACGATTAGATAGCTCTTGAAATTTTGAGCAAAATGGTGGGAGTCAGAATTTCAAAATTCCTTTCCAATTTTTCAGAATTGTATTGCCAAATATTATTAAAAAATAGTGGAATAATTGAAATAGAATTATTATATTTTTCACTACCTTTCTCTCAAAATAAAGTTTTTATAATGAGAGATACTTAATATAAAATTTTCAAAATATTTTGAGGTTAAAAAGTCTCCGGTTGGTTCCTACAGTTAACTAGGGGTATTTTTGTCATTTTACAAAAATTATCTCAATAAATTATAGAAAAATTTCTAAAATTATTATTAATTGTTCTAAATACATTGATGACTTAAAAATAATTTTTAAACATACAGAATAATTTAATATATAAAAGTAGGGGTGTTACAAAATGTGTTTTTGATTCTTGAATATTTGGTCAAACTTAGTCTCAATCTTTGCATTTTTTTAAAAAATCGTGGTTTTGGTCTTCAAATTTTTGAAAGTAGGTGAAATTAGTCCCTGATGCCACGTGGCAGTCGTTAGCCATGTCAACAAAAATGTTAACAGAGTTAGGATGAGGGACCAATTTCACTTATTTTAAAAATTTGAGGACTTAAACCAATAAAAAAAATTGGAGGACTAAAACCAAATTTGATGAATTTTCTAAGGACCAAAAACATATTTAACTTTTTTTTTTCTTTTTATCAAAATAGGCAGCCATTACGTTGTCTGGATTGGGCTAGCGCCAAAGAAGAGGGCCTGACACCAGACCACGGAAGTTGTACGACCCAACCCAACATCCATTGTCCATTTGCAGTTTTTCTCTACACTTAAAAACGACGCACCGTTTTAGGGTTTAGTTTCAGTCAGTTTTGATTTTGACACTCTCTTAGTCTCTAGAGTTACTTATAGCTCTTCAGAACGAGCTTCTGCTTCTTTCATTCCCAGCGCCACGGCATGACTTTGAGTTGTGCATTCAGCTGAGAAAGATACTAGCGTTGTTGTTGGTCATTCAAAGTGTCGTGGTTGAAGATGGAGGAGCACGAGAATGGCGCCAACGCAAGTGAGGAGGAACAGTTGATAGGCCCGGGCCCGGCCCCTCGGGCCCGACCCAAGCGGCCCCTTCAGTTCGAGCAGGCCTACCTCGACGCCTTACCCTCAGCGAACATGTCAGTTACTGCACCTAATCTGTCTATAGTTTTCGAATTAGGGTTTAATCTCTATCAATTGAGCAATTTTGAAAATCGAATACTGAAAATCTCGTGTGTACGGAAGATGAATGTTATGGATTTCGGCGGTTTCTTATTGCTGCTCTTAATGCAGGTACGAGAAAAGTTATATGCACCGCGATGTGGTTACACATGTCGCTGTTTCAGCTGCGGAATTTTTCATCACCGGAAGTGCCGATGGTATGACGTGTTTTGATTAAAATTTGTGATTATGAAAATTTTTTGTCAGTTATGAGTAGACTGCTGAGAATTTGAAGCTACGAATTTGAATGGAGTGATTCTATTTGTTGCTGCCTCTGCTTTTGTCTGTGTTTGTTATTTTGTGCATAAAATATTCCATGCTATGTAACTCTTGAAGCATCAATACAGGTGCAACGTTATACATATGGCAGCATATGGATCTTGTTTAAATTAGCTAATTCTTTGGAATAGCATTATGGCTGGTATGACGTTGTGGCTTATCTCTTTGTGGGTGGCGTCTTTTTGTCAGGTCATTTGAAGTTTTGGAAGAAAAGGCCTATTGGTATTGAGTTTGCTAAACACTTCAGATCTCATCTTGGTCCAATTGAAGGTCTAGCTGTAAGCTTGTTAACCTGACATAACCTTTTGCCATAAATGTTGTATAGTTTAATTGATTCTTGCTTCAATTCTCTGATATATTATATTATGAAACTATGCAGTCCGATTTGCTGGGCATTGAAAGTATTCTAGTGATATCTTTTTCTCTTGCTGAATTATGTATTTATGTTTTAAAATCTTCTTGTTATACTTGTCATCAACCATGACTTATGTCAGCTATGCAGGTTAGTGTTGACGGTCTGCTTTGCTGTACAATATCAAATGACCGTTCAGTGAAAATATATGATGTAGTCAACTTTGACATGATGGTCATGATTCGCTTGCCATATGTCCCTGGTACTGTTGAATGGGTTTACAAACAAGGGGATGTCAAAGCTAGGCTTGCCGTTAGTGATAGGAACTCATCTTTTGTGCACATATATGATGCACGAGCTGGTTCAAATGATCCTATCATCTCCAAAGAGGTTCCAATTCTAAACTAACTTTAATATAACTGATACTGACTCTTCAAAATGCATTAGTTTTTTTTTTTTTTTCTCCTGGTAATATTTCCCACAATTTAATTTCATAATTGTATTATTCCTTGCTCCTTTGTTCAGATACATATGGGTCCTATTACAGTTATGAAGTACAATCCTGCATGTGATTCTGTACTTTCAGCAGATGCAAAGGGGATAATTGAATACTGGAGCCCTGCTACACTTCAATTTCCTGAGAATGAGTATGTACTTATTTTTGTCTTATTATAGTTTTGCATCCATACATTTTGTATAAATGATTCATCATGGTTCAAATACTGATGGCTGTTTGTACATAAAGTTCCTGCATCTTTCCTATGCGCACAAGTATGTCAAAACATTTACAAATTACAAATTTTGGGCAGTCGTACCATTTGTACATGCTTCACTCCCTTATTGTTGTGCTGAATGGATTAAGATAATTTAAAATTAAAACCTTAAAACTCTGAGGCTACATTTTACATTTTAGTTTGTTCTCAATGAAACAATCTAAACACTAGGTACAATAGCCAATAATATGATCAAGAGTATCTCATAAACTATTAATAATTTTAGGTGTGTTTAAAAAAGACTACTGTATATTTGATAAGATCGTTCTTATTTAAGTGCTATTAATTGGAACCGTGGATGTAGATGTGGGTCAAGTCAACTTTAAGTGAACTCACATGTTTAATTTTGGAAATTAGAATTTGATTCCAAATGTTTTATTATAGGATGTTTCACTCAAATCCTGCCAGATTAAACATATTTGCTATTCTATTCAGAAGTGTCATTTTTTTCAAACTTCTGTCTGATGTTGTGCTCTAGCCTCCTGGTTGGCATCTTTGACCACTTGGCTACTGATCTAAGGCTTCTGAGTTGGGCAACCAATAAGTTGCTAATAGACATAGCCTGTACAAAATGAATGAGTATTGTAATCAGCAATGCTGTGAAGTGCCAAATATTTGAAACATTGTGTGGTTGTCATACATTGTGAATTTGTAACTGTCTTAAGTAATTTTTTTTATTGTATATACTATATAAGTTCTGGAAATTCTTAATTGCATGAGTTTTGGATGTTTGAATTTGTGAAGTTACGAATGCACTTTAATCCTTTCCTTGGGGCCTTGTAGGGTCAATTTTAAACTGAAAAGTGACACTAACCTCTTTGAAATTGCAAAATGCAAGACTTCTGTTTCAGCTATTGAGGTACTTCAGTTGTATGAACATACTTCCAAACTTATAGTTGATAATTCAATATCATGTATTTAGGTGGTTTATGAAAGCTAGATATCTGGTGTTTGACTTTGATGGTATTTATTCACTGTATTGCATCTTTTTTAGGTTAGTCCAGATGGTAAACAATTTTCCATTACATCACCTGACCGTAGGATACGTGTGTTTTGGTTCAGAACTGGTAAACTAAGGCGAGTTTATGATGAATCCCTGGAGGTAACAGTTTTACCAGAATTTCACCCTTTCTCTTGTTGCTTTTTGGGCATATGGTAAATAAATTGCTTTATTGATAGGTTGCTCAAGATCTCCAAAGAAGTGATGCTCCATTATACCGGTTGGAAGCCATTGATTTTGGTCGAAGAATGGCTGTCGAGAAGGAAATAGAGAAGACAGAAAGTGCACCACTTCCAAATGCAGTTTTTGACGAAAGTTCCAATTTTCTTATATATGCAACCTTGCTTGGGATTAAAGTGAGATTTTTTTCTTACTCAAGGGTTACAATCACTTCAGTTCCTTCTGTTATACAACCTCTCCATATTTATAACTTTTCCTTCATTGTTTACTAGTGCAATGAGGCAACTAGATGGAACTCCATTCCCTTATGTGTTATACATTTTCTGTATGCTTATAGATTGTTAATCTGCACACCAATAAAGTTGCTCGAATACTTGGAAAGGTGGAGAATAATGATAGGTTCTTAAGAATAGCTTTATATCAAGGTGATCGAAATAGCAAAAAAGTAAGAAAGATCCCTTCGGCAGCTGCAAATGCTAATGAGAGCAAGGAGCCTTTGACAGATCCCACTCTCCTGTGTTGTGCCTTCAAAAAGCACAGGATATATTTATTCAGGTAAGAAAGTAAACTCTACTGACCACATTACCACTGCTTTGAAGTCCAAAGTTATGTTATAGTTTTCTTATTTGATAATATCTTATATGCAGAATTTTTCAGGTAGTGTTTTCCCTCAATGCATTGAGTTGTTCATTTTGTTTAATGCTTGTTGTTGTTAATCGTATGACAAACAAATATAAATCCAACTTCTATTAAGTTTTGGAGTTTGTCATGTATCAGTCGAAGAGAGCCAGAGGAGCCTGAAGATGCAACTAAAGGAAGAGATGTGTTCAATGAAAAACCACCAGCTGATGAACTTTTGGCAGTTTCAGATATTGGAAAGGCAGTTACAACGTCACTTCCTGAGAATGTGGTGAGTTATTTTTGTTTGCCTTTAAAGTAGGTTGGGAATTGACTCTTACACTCCAAAGTCTTACCCTTTTTATGCTATTGGAGGGGCCTAGATCTTCAAGCCTTAACGTTAATGGATGGAAGGATTCATTCCTAAATTCCTATATTGGATAGCTCTTTAGCAAAGGATCTAGGTTGGTTCTATACTAGATTACTAAAGGGATCTTTTCTGACTCTACTATTGTATTTCACAAAAACCATATAATAGTGTTACTCCCTCAATATTGTGGAAGAAAGCATATTCAACACAAAATAGTCCTCTTCTTACTGCTTATCTCTTTTCAGCAAAACAGAAACATATCTCCTATATTAGGCCATAAGAAACTGTGTCTTATGGTCTGGTCCATAGTTAGACTTGGACCTTCCCCAATCCTCTCGTGACGATCCTGGTATACTAGAATGTAGGCCTTTAGCACCATTGTGACTTGCAAATAAATTCATGGATGCTTGCACTTTAATTAATATTTCACACAAAAAAACAGAAGTTGTATAGAAATAACTTGCCTCTAAATTAGAAACAATATCTGTTTCTCACCTCTATATACTTCTATTTAAGTAATTATCCAATAGAAGAAAGGAAAATATTTCCTCTCGTTCTTTACATGTGTGTTGGTTTTCTTATATATTTTTCTTTTTAAATCACACAGTTACCTCTCTGTTCCTTCAAATATAGCTTTATAATACCAATTCTTCTTTTGCAGATTTTACACACCACTATGGGTGATATTCACATGAAATTATACCCAGAGGAATGTCCAAAAACTGTGGAGAATTTCACAACTCACTGCCGAAATGGCTATTACGATAATCTTATTTTTCATAGGGTCATCAAAGGCTTCATGATACAAACAGGAGATCCTTTAGGAGATGGCACTGGTGGGCAGTCTATTTGGGGGAGAGAATTTGAGGATGAATTTCATAAAAGGTAATGAAGTTTGTTTATAAACGTTCGATGCAAGAAATATCATCACAATTTCAGACTCCAAGCTAATGATTATTTGGGGGTATACCAATGGCATGTGGAAACTTCCTGGTTCGGTTTTGCCTCAGATGGAACTTAGAGCGAATCATTTTATTTTTTTTTGTAGTTTGAGGCATGATAGGCCTTTCACAGTATCAATGGCTAATGCGGGCCCAAATACAAATGGTTCTCAGTTCTTTATCACCACAGTGGCTACTCCATGGTTGGACAACAAGCACACTGTATTTGGTAGAGTTGCGAAGGGAATGGATGTTGTACAGGTAAATTGGCTTCTATTCTTGCATAACCATTTAGTACAACCATGTGCTCATTAAGAATCACTCGCCAAATAATTTCCATGTTTGTGTTGTGAGCTTTCAAATCACCTGATGACACATCTTTTTTCAAATCAGTCCTTGATCTCCTTTTAACCTATGGAACTTTTGATAAATGTTTCTCTTTTAAGTTTTCATTAATGATGTATTATGTTAAAATCCTTTTTAGGTCTTGTTGATTAAAGTCTGACTTTTTATCTGAGAAGACTCACTGAGAACTCTGATGTTGGCAGGCTATAGAAAAAGTGAAGACAGACAAGACAGATAAGCCATATCAAGATGTTAAAATTCTAAATGTCACTGTACCAAAGTCTTGAAGGTCCTTGGTATGTATGGCTGATGGAGTGACATATCTATACTGGGGATACGTGGCTGAAGAAGTTTTAACAGGATGATTTCAAGTTTCTTCCTTTAGCTTCATGGGTTTTCTATGAACTGAGGCAATTATTCTTAACAAGATGGCTGTTGTTTTTCATGCATACACTTTCATCACAGGTTCCATCTTCCTTTATCTGACTTACTGTTCAAGTTAACCGATGCTGTCTTCTGTGTTCTGCTTTGCCAGTGTAATGTGCACTGCATGCCAAAGGAATACAGTTAGGCAATATATCACTTCTCGACGTGTAATCTTCTGATACTATACCCGATGTACGATATTCTTGCCTTATTATTACTATTTTTAAATGTGGCATAAATTGTTTTGCTGAAAAGTAGATTTCTAAAACTTTCATGTATTATTGTTTGGGCGAGTTTTTTTTTATCCTGCAACCTTCACGTATTACTTCCCCCCCCTCGGCCTCTTTATACTGCCAGTCTAAGATCTTACCCTTGATAAATCATGGACGTAAGTGTTTCATCCAACTTAATGTGAAGTTCAATTTGTTAAAGCACTCTTGACTCTTGTTGAAGGCTCAGTCCCTGGCACATTGGCTTCCGCCACTTGTGAGCTATTGAGGATAGCCCTGCCATTGGGCATTGACCGAGTCGTTTCGTCGGAAATGAGACACTAGTGAAAGGCTCTTAATACGTGGTGCTTGCATATACTTCCGTAGGTTTGTTGTATCTAAAACCTACGAGTGTTTTAGACAAAACGTAGTATTGGCAGTTTTAATGAAGTGTTTTCATTCGTGGTATTTGTTAAATTGTTAGTGTTATCAGTTATGCTTCCTACATAATAAAATTTTAAGAATTTTTAAGTTACTGAAAGCGCAAAAGCTTCCATGGACATTTGAATAGGGACATGTCTAGTTAGAACGATGTTATGTATACTTTCTAATTTGTTAATAAATTAGTATTTTAGCTTGTGCAGTGAATATGATAAATGTTTATTTTTATAAAATGTTAATTTATAATTAAAAATATTTTTGAATATATAAATTATATTATAATTAAAATTTATAATAAATAAATGTTTTTAAACATATAAATTATATTTTAAATTTATCACAAACAATTTATATTATAGTATAAGGTTATTTTAATTATTGATATTTAAAAAAAAATGATTGACATTTAATTTAAAAATGAAGATGAAAATGGTATATTAAAAAAGATAAGTGGTTAAAAAAATTAAGCGTATATATAAAGATAAAAGAGTAGTTTAAGATGGTTGAGAAAGAAATTTTTTGGATTAGTTAAATCAAAGTAAATTTGAAATTAAAATTAAAAATATTTTTAAAAGAATGAAAAAAATAAATGTTCAATATATATTATTAAGATAAGACACGTAACTCAATGAGAATTGAAATAATTTCTAAAAATATTTTCATTCAAAATAGTTCTTAAAACGTTCTCATTTAATATGGAGATTTAGATTTATAATATAAGAGTAAATTTTGATTATGTTATTTTTTAAAATATTTTTTAAGTAAAGAGACGAAATAAGCAACAGTAATCTATTTAAAATGATTATTATCCTTTAGTTAATTTTATGATTGTGCATCACAAACTACTATCTTATTTCCAAAACGTTTGTGAAAAATACATGTATACAAAGGAAAAATTAGCAACACATTTTTTATAACACTAAAATGATCTTTTGATGACATTCATGTCGAACTCATTGAATAAGTTTCACCGAGTTTTATTTCTTATTGAATCTACATAAATTTTATTTATTAGTGTATTAAAAAGTATATTAAGAGTATTACTGGTAAAAATTGTCTTTGTAGTGATGGAAGTTTTGGATAATTTACTAGAGATTTTAGGTTCTAATTTTATTATTGTCAATGTACACACACACAAAACACCTTGTAATAGCCGTACCTGAAGCATTAAAGAATTTTGCCAGGTTTAAAGTAATCGAGGGGCTTAAACCTTTTTTGATACTTAGAGTTGGAGAATGGATAAACGATACAACTATTAACTAATGCAAAATAAGCGAGTAACGTAAAACACAAAATTACAAGTAAGGAAAGTTGTCATTATCCTTTCTCATTAGTCATAACAGGCCAAGATAGTAAGAGGATACTCTTTCTCTTCTCACCTTGTCCAACTATTTAATTTTTAAGTCCCAAGTTGTTTTCTCCTCTCAAAATTATAACCTATTAGGATAATTGTCAATTTCAAGTTTTTAATTTTTAAAAATTGAAACTAATTTTCAATTTTATACTTTATTTTAATTTTTAAAAATTTTAATATTAAAATTTAAATTCAAACAACACTAATCATCCTTCATTTGTATTTGGGTGATAATTAATGATGATGGTTAACTAGTGATAGTGATGATGGCGGAGATTTAAGAGGAATAAAAGAGCATACAAAGTGAGCCAACTCGGCTCATGTGAGTTGGCTCACCATGGGTTGAACAAAAGGGTGAGCCAGCCCAACCCAGCTCACTTTTTGGCTAGCCAGAAAATAGTCAACCCGGTTCAACTCACCACGAGTTGGTGGGCTAAACGGGTTGGTTCACCTAAAATAAAATAAAAAATAAAATTTAAACATAATTTTTATTTTTTTGGACAAAATATTATAACAATTAAACATTTAAATTTTAAACTAATGTTATAACATTTATAATTGTAAAGGATAATTACTAATTAAGGATGGGATATATATATATATATACATACATATATATATATATATGTATATATATAGAGTATTTTAAAAAAAAACTTATTAACCCCTAACTTGTGAGCCGCGAGCCAAGTGAGCCGGGCTCGTTTTTTCTTATAATCATGACGAGCTGAATTTTTTCAACCCAACCCGGCTCAAACTCGTGGTGGGCTGAGTTGGCTCGTCGGATTGTGGCTCACTTTGACAACTGACTTTGGCAGTAGAAATGACCAATGATACTATGGATGTTGTGATGGTGATAATAATTGTGGCAACGATGATGATAACAATAATTGTAATAAGGAAGGAGATAAGAAAATTAACAAGAGAAAATAGGCTATACACTAACAGTGTAAAACATTTTTACACTGTCATCCAATCATAATTCGTGAGTTTGTTGACTTTGATAATAATTACCATAAAAGTCACACTAAAGCTGATTTTCAATTGGTTGACAGTATAAAAGTTTTTACATTTACAGTGCATAGCAATTAAACTCAATTAACAATAACTAATTTAATAGTGAATTAATAGTAATGACATTAACAAGGGTAGAGATGAGTGCCAACCAACAACACATAAGATTCACTTCATATGAATTCTCATTCAATTCATGTCAGTGAATCTGTTTCCTACTGTTCCAAAGAGTAATTATAACTAATTCAATCACATTTTAATATTTCAATTGAACACTTTTCTTTTCCTATATTATTCTCGAAGATTTTTCTTTCTTTTTACCAAATATATGTGGACCCAATCACGACCTTATTATAAAAACAAAAAATCTTACTCGACAATTTTTTTTACAAGTAAAAATTAAAACTTTTTTTAATTTTAAAAATTAAATTAAGTGTTTCAAAACTAAATTAAAAACTAATTTAACTCTATTTTAACTACACATTTTATGTTCACATCTACATTTAAAAACAAAACTAAATTTACACCAACCCCGAGCACTCATTTTCCGATTTATGATTTTGTAATCCATAATTTAACCATACGGAGAGGACTAAATCGAAGCTGATAGTAAAGGATCAAGCTCTTCCAACATCGTCTCTATAATAACTATAACTACACCACTACAATCTCAAGTCAAATTTCTAACCAATAGTGATACCAAACAGCGAATAAAAGCGTACGGAATTTGCAGTTGGTAGTCACCGGTCCAAACCATAATACGGTAATTAGATGTGGAAAAGTTACACTAGAACACAAACTGGCTCGTCTACCAGGCAAATACATGCAGCAGGCATGTTTCGCATGCTGAAACCTACTCTGATATTAAAATAAAAAACAATCCTTTCACTGGCTAATGAAAGGATTAAGGAATAAATATTTGATCCATATGTATCGAGAATAACTAGCAGAATGAACCATGTTAACCAGGAAATAATGGATAATTCCTATTCTTTCATTGTCCCCTGTTAATATCCTTCGCAGAACCTTTAAATTTTGTGCTTATCAAGAGAAACAAAGGTAACGAATAAAGGAATAATTCCAACTATGGTAGCAACGAAATAAAACGGCCCTTTGTTTAAGCTTACGAAAGAAGTGATTTCAAGAAAAGTAATTTTAAGAAGGTATAAAGAAGTGATTTAATTTTAGAGATTTTATGAAAAGTACTTTTATCATTTCAGCTTTTTTTAAGAAGCTACTAAAAATACGCTTCAAAATAATAAGAAATTTGATTTTTATTTTTTTTTAAGATTCTGATTACTTTTAAATGTTTAAACAAACACACTAAAACTTTTTAAGAGTTACTTTCTCAAAATAAAACTAATTTTTTATTAAAAAAAAATACTGAATCAAACAGGTTCCAAATAATCAGGAGGCCAGACAAATTAAATTCAAACATTACAAAATTATATTAGAGAGCTTAATACCATTACATTGTCTCAAATGAAAAGGCAAAACCCATTAAACCTAAAACAATATGTAACTCAAGTAACAAAACCTTGTAATTGGGCTACAAAACTAAATGGAACTGCAAATGTAAGACACAAAAGAACTTCAGACCTTTTAGTCGAACAAACCAAAACCCATATCCTGCAGAACAAAGATATATACAATCAGCTGAGAATCACAAATTTACTAAAAAATAACAATTAATGCCACAGGTTTGAAACTTACATCATCAGACTCCTCCTTTTCTTCTTCTTTCTTCTCCTCCTTTGCTTCAGCAGCAGGTGCAGCACCACCAGCTGCAGCACCTCCCGCAGGTGCAGCAGCAACAGCAACTGCAGCACCACCACCAGACACTGCAGACATCTTCTCCCTTCCACTAGCAAGTAGTTCATTGAAGTCTTTGCCCTTGACTTCAGTCAAGAGCAACTCAATCAACTCCTCCTCAGCCTCAGCTCCAACTATAAATCATCAACCAAAAAAAACCAAGAAAAAACAATCACTCCAAAAAATTCAAAATTCAAAAGTTACACTCACTTCGTCATGGCATGGATTCCATGTACTCATCAACCAAAAAAAAAAAAAAACCTCCTAAATAATATTTCAGAAAAACTAATTCTTCCCACAACCACATCGGTGAACAAGTGTAGATAGGTGAACAAAGACAGATCAAGCAGAAAAACCGTGCGTATTTGACAGGTTACAAATGCAATCAAGCCCCATTCAACAATAGCACTGAAATGAAAATTTCAGAGTCAATATTTACAAAAAAAATAGAAAATCAAATACTGAACCACATCATCTCATATTCTCATTGTATGATTTCAATTCTCTGATTAACAATTCTACAAAGCCCAAACTATATTAACATTCAAATAAAAATAAAGTACTTTTCCCCCACATTTTAGAATTGAATGCCAAAAAAAAAGATACTATTACGAAACCCAGTTCAGAAACCTAGCGTGAAAAAGTGAAAACTACTACATCGTCCAGGAATCAACCATCAACCCATAAAACAAAAACGCTTAATGATGGAGAAAAGGAAAGAGAAATTGGGATGAAGGAGAGACCTGAGTTGAGGATGAATTTGATATCTTTGGCAGAAGGGGTTGGATTCCCTCCCAACACTGCGAGCAAATAAGCAGCGACGACCTTCATATCTGAATTCAAAATCAGCGAAGAACAATTGTTGGTAACACAAATCGTGTAAATGAAATGAAATTGGTTGTGAGAGAACGAAAACTCACTCGCTGGATTGCTGCGATTTCACTTCTGGCTTCGGTGTTAGGGTTTGGGCAGAGCGAGAGGCGCAGGAGTGAAGTTTGTGGACATAATATATAACTAGGGCTTTCAGCTCTTGGGGTTTCATCTTTTTTTTATTTCCAGTAGTGCCCCTCCTTACGTATTGGTAAACTTCTAGTTTGGTTTTTTTTTTTTCCCATTCTTTCTTTTTTTTTTCTCTAATATTTGGGATATGAAACTTGTTTGTAAGAATTATTTTACTGTTTTTACACTGTTTAACTATTGAGATAATGTAAAAGTTTTAAAAATAGAATTTTACAAAAGATGAAACATGATTTTACTATGCTGTAGAAATAAGGTTTAATATTTTTTTTATTTTAAAATTTCATTTTTATACCATTTTTTTATTTTTTTTCCTTGGAAGTGTCTCTTTTACTATTATTTTAATTCTTTATTTATAGTTTCAGATTTTAGCTTGTATTTTATTTTATAGTTCTATCTTTTTTCTATTTTTTTATCTTCATTTTTTAAAGTAAGTTTCTATCTTCTTTTATCTATTTTTTTCCTTTTTCTTTTAACAAATTTAAGAATTGAGTTAGGCTGAAATTAAATAAATGTAGTGTTATTATAAATTTTTAAAGAGTTAATTTTAATTTTTTATTTTTTAATGATTAAAAAATTACATATATATAATTATAGTATAAATAAATATACATTAATATAATTTTTACATATAAAGAAAAAAAAAAGATGAAATGTTGAATCCAAAACTTGCTTGATTCAAAATGTCAACTATATGAGGTATTTATAGGTCCATTTAGATCATTTTAGACTTAGCTCTAGAATCTTCTAAAATAAAAACACACTTGTATATATTTTATACTTTATTTTCATTTTTTTTTAGATTTTTATGTAGATATTTTGATAATTTAAGATTCTCTAATTTCAAGAGTCTTTCTAGATATTTCTTAGGTAGATGTCTCGAATCAGTACCATATTTACTTTTTTTTGCTAAAATTTAAACATTTTAATTTTATTAATTAATAAAATAAATAATTATATTAACTAAGATATATTTACAGCTAAAATATATTTTCATTTAAATTAATTACAGTAATTATGATTAATATATATTTTTAATTGCCTTATGTTTAGCTTAACCAATGATCTCGAATTCGAGCCTTGATATGCAGTTGCATTAAATACTTAGAAGGGAGAGCTTTGCAGCTCATAATAGTCTCACTAAGCTCGAACAGTATTGCCTCTATACCTGTAGTCTCTACCAAAAAATATATATTTTTAATTAAAGTAATTAATATTATTTTAAACTATAATAATTATGTCCAATAATAAATTGTGATTCAATTAAGAAAGTTCGTATGATTTATTCTGATTTAATAATATAAATATATAACTAATAATTTAAATAATGTATATATATTGTTTAGATAATTTTAAAAACAATAATTTTAAAATTATTATAAAATAAATATTTAAATTCATTAATTAATATTTACTGGATAATGATATTAGGATTATTAGCTTTTACATAGGAAACAAATAACACAAACAATCAATTTTCATATTATTCTAAGTTAATTAAAATAAATATTGGAATAAATCACTTATTTTATTTTTAACATTTTAGGTTCCCAAAGCACTGAATAAATATTTATTTTATTTAACTAAAATTTATAATAAATAAATACTTTTTGATATAAAAATTATATTATAATTAAAATTTGTAATAAATAAATATTTTTGAACATATAAATTATATTTAGATTTATGATAAACAATTTATATTGTGATAGAAGGTTATTTTTTACTATCGTTTATTTCTTTTAATTCACCAAAAAATTGATAATTTCTTTTAAAAAATATTAAAATTCAACTTATAAAGAAAAATGAAAAGGATAGATTAAAAAAAAAAAGAAATTAAGAAAAATTCTTAAAAACACTCTTATTGAAAAATGACTCATAAAAACACTCTCATTCAAGATAGCTATTCTAATTCTAATTTATCTATAATCTATATGTACTATAATAGAAAGGATACTCGTTTTTGGTCTTCACTTTTTATTGAACTATTATACCATTTAATTACTCTATTATCTACTATTTTATGTTTTAACTACTCTCTAAATTACCCACTATACCCTTCTCTCTTTTATTTTATTTTTATTTTAAAAAAAATTAGCGTAATAACCCATGTCTTACATGGATATTAAGTTTGTACTATATAATTTAAAAATTTTCATATTATTATGATTTTTCATATATTTATTAATTATTATAAATTTTTAAAATATATATAAAATAATTATATATATATATATATAATGTTTACATGTGTCTTATATCATTTTAATTTATATACATGCATTTTTAGAAAATATTATTTTTATAAATATATTTAAATTTGTATGTAACTTAGATTTATACATAATTTTAATAAGAGATATTAATAATAAAATATTGTTTATAGAATAATTTTTTAATGATTTAATTGATTAATGTAATCAGAATATATACTTGTTATAATTACCTTAATTATTATAATTTTACTATAATTAAAAATAATAATGTGTTTATATGAATTAAAAAAAAACAAAAAATCAATAAAATTTCAGCAAAAAAAGAATGAATATGGTAATGCCACGTGATATCTGCTTATGTAATAAAACCTTCTTTTATAATATATAATAGATAGATTTATTTTTATGAATTTTTAATTATTTATTTATCCTTGAAACTTATATTAAATTATTGTCATAAATAATAGAATGTAAGTAAAAAATTATTGATTAAGTAAAAATTATTTATTAATTTCTATTTATGACAAAATTAGGGTGAATGAAAGTAAAAAATTATTGATTAAGTATATAATTTTTTTAAAAAACAAAAATGCTAGTTAGTTTATCCTTGATTTTGAAAATAATTAAGAAAACTATATATATTATTCTCGTCAGTTATTAACAAATAATTAAGTCAAATATCCAATTAAATTAAGGTAGTTGTTTAAAAGGTAGGTATTTAATAGAATTTTTAAATTCAATATTTAAATATAGCTATGTAAAACTCATTAATGTAATAATTATGGTCTGTAATTGAACCTAATATTTTTGAAGTACCATATAACAACACGTGTTATCCAAACTTCACTGTAAATTACACATGTCGTCCAAACCTTGAAATTTACTCTGGATTCGCCACGTGTAATCCGAACATGTGAATAAATTCTCAAATTTATTTATAATGATAATTAAGGTAGTTATTTAAAAGGTAGGTATTTAATAGAATTTTCAAATTCAAAATTTAAATATAGTTATTTAATATTCATTAATGTAATAATTATAATGATTATAATTAGGATCTGTAACTGAACCAAACATTTACGAAGCACCATATTAGGACATGTGTTATCCGAATCTCTTTATAAATGACACATGTCATCCAAATTTTGAAAGTTACTCTTGATTTACCATGTGTAATCTAAACCTATGAATGGGTTCTAAAATTTATTTATAATGATGTGTGTCTCTCTTTCCCTAGCGACTATAATAAAGACAATACCTCTTTTGATCTTTACTTTTTATTGGACTACTATACTCTTTAACTATTTTCTAAATTATCTATTATTTTATTCTTTAACTACTCTCTAATATACTTGCTACACACTTTCTCTTTTATTTTATTTTATTTCAAAATGAAGAGAGATAAAGAGTGCCTCTGTTTTCTCTAGTATATGGACGGGATTTTTCTTGAAAACGTTATGATTTTTTTGTTTTAGTTTCTATAAAAAAGTTATTTATTTTTAATTTATATATTTAACAAAATGATTGGTCAGGGGTTTGATCTCTAAGTTCGTGTGTATAGAAGAACATGTATTGAGAGCAGTGTTATAAAACTCGGACCGGTCATCAACCCGGTCAGGGTACTGGGTCACTGGGTCAATGGTCGAACCGGAGGGTCACTAATTGAACCACATGACTCGGTCTCTATTAAAAAATTTGAAAGTATTCATGACATGTAAATTTCATACCTATAAAATTTATTAAATTAAATTTTAATGGTGATGTGTAACCCATAAATAAATAAACAATTAACAATTATATTTAAGATGGGGGTAAAAGGACTAGAGGTTACGCATTAAGGACAAACAAATAAGAACCAGTGAATGAAGGTTATATATTCATGTTAATACAAGAGACATTTATGTTATACGCATACCTGCATTTATGATTTTGGTGATTATTATCATTAGTAAATAAATATTTTTAAATATGTAAATTATATTATAAGTCAAATTTTTTTTTTCAGTATTTATAGTTAAAACTACATCGTTTAACACTTTAAAAAAAATAATTTTTCAAACTGGTCCAGATCAACTGACCGGTTCGACCGGCCGGGTTACCGGTTTGACCGGCCGGGTCACTGGTTCGACCGGCCGGGTCACCGGTTCGACCAGCTGGGTCACCGGTTCGACCGGTTGACCCACCGAGTCAAACCGGGTTGATGGCGTATCCGATCCAATTGCTAGCTCGAACCGGTTGTGCGTCCGGTTTCCGGTCGGACCGGTCCGACCGGCCAGTCCGAGCCGGTTTTGATAACATTGATTGAGAGATGTCAACCCCTTAAATGAATCTTAGTACCTCGAAAAATTAGTCTTTAACTTTTGCTGTAGGATACCCGGGTTCATGAAAAAAATGATGTGGTTTTTTACAATTTAGTGAAGGAATAAAATTACATCATTTTGTTAATTATAGGGACAAAAATAAATAATTTTTTATTGGACTAAAAAAAATCATGATATTTTTAGTGACAAAAAAAATTAATTCTTTTTAAAACAGAAAGTAATTTAAAGGATAAAATGTAATAATTACCATTAATTGAAAAATTAACGGTTGAAATTCTAATCTTTTCTATATATAAATTAGAATAATTATCTTAAATGAGAATGCTTTTAGAATATATTCTTCAACGAGAGTTTTTAGGAATTTTTTTTTTCAACAAGAGCGTTTTAATTTTTTTTTCTTAACTTATTATCTCTTTCAATTTATCATTTTTATCTTTATTTTAAATTAAATTTTAATATTTTTTTAAAAAAATTATCTATAGTTAAAAACAACCCTATATCACAATATATATTATTTATCGAAAATCTAAAATATAATTTATCTATTAAAAATATTTATTTATAATGAATTTTAATTATATTATAATTTATATATTCAAAAATATTTATTTATTATAAATTTTAGTTATATAGAATAAATATTTATCTTGTGCACTGCACATGCTAAAATACTAATTAACTTTACATTTTGTTAGATATATATTTGATTTTATCTCAATTTTGAATCGTTGATTTTTAATCGATTGTGAATACACTTTATTCTCTAAAGTAAACATTTTCACTTTAGAGAAGTGTAATCCTAAAAAATATACTTTTTCCTATATGAATTTTTATGCCAACATTTTCTCAAAATTAATCTATTCATTTCTACTATCTTTATTCTCTCAATTAACTTATTTTTATATCTTCTCTCTTGTCTGATTTGATAGTGATCTCCTCAAACAATTTTTTAGAATCAGATTGGTTTTTCAAATTTAAATTTTTGTTATCATAAGTGTGTTATTATCTTTAAATTTAAAATATAATATATATTTAAAAATATTCACTGATTATAAATTTTAATTTTTAATTATATAAAAATCAACATCCTAAAATACTAGTTTTAAGTTATTTTACAACCGTGAAGGCTCCCTTCTACAACTACATAGCATCTTTGCCTACTTATCCCATATCATTTCCCTCTTACACACACGAAACGGTGCTACATATTGTAGAGGATTTAAGTTTCACATACAACACAAGCCAACAAACAAGGTAGAATAAGAAAAAAAATCCACAGTAGCATTTGCAAATTACCAAATAATTATCCAATATGACACTGCTCTAGCTAAAGATGGTTGAGGATTGAACCATTAAAAAAGAAACACATTGATAAACGGAAATAAACAGGTTTCACTTGGAACATAAAAACAAATAAATACCTGAATAAAATGACTTGATTTTTTTTAATTAAATTAAAATATTTGAAATTCAATCTTATGTTTAAAACTCATTCATTTATTATACATTAAAGAAATTCAGGGCTCTAGCTTAAGAAAGTTTATTTGTAAATATAAAAACATCATATTATCTTGACATTATTTCCTAATTTCAAAGATTTGTATAGGAAATTGTAAAAATATTTTTTTATTTTTTTTACTTTTTTCTTATATAAATATTTAAAAATAAAAATAAAATGAAAACAATGTGATATTTGTAGTTAAAAGTGTAAATAAGAATTAAAAATAGATAATATTTTCTCAAAAAAATAGCCATTATGTTTTAAATTCTTTAAAAAGACAATTAATTAATCTTATTTTATTATTTTATATTTTTACAATATTTTCTCTAATTACGAATGATTTAGAAGTTGATAAATATGCAGTCATATATTTATTTGAATTCATATTACATTCTAATAAATCTCACCATGTTATTGGTTTTTATATCTCTAACATTCAAAATCATGAAAATTTAAAAATTAAATTATTAATTTTTTTTGGGGTTTGGGCAACATCTTTTTTAATTACATTCCGCACAATGTAAATTGTAGAAGGTAGGGCCGAAAATGAAGCTTGACTCAAGTTCGCTATAAACTTTTTCTTTCAGCTCAATCTTGACTTGATTCAAGCTCGTGAATGGCTCAGTTCAGTTCTTTAACTCGATTTGATATTTAAATTTATATTTATTTTACATATTTTTATTTATTTATTTCTCACAAAAATAAAATTAATATAAATTCTTTTAAAAACAATTATATGAATTTAATAATATAAAAGGAACCAATAGAGTCAAACTATATATAGCTCAAGTTTAGTTGTTTTTTTAATGAGCTCAATTTTTAATTCAAGTTAAGCTCATTTGGTACATGAACCAAGTTCAACGAATCAATTGTCAAATCAAGTCTCGAACTATGTTCGAGTTGATTTAACTCATTGCCAGCCCTAGTATAAGGCCATCTCGATTGGGTTGAGGAACTAGGGGACTATCACGTTGGATTGTTCTCTTTTCGGCTTTGTTTTTTGTTATTTTAATTTAACAAAAATTAAATTAAATAAATGCAAAATTCATTTGAATTAAAAAAAGACGAACCTGTCAAACAAATGCTACCAGACAAGGGCGGATTCAAGGGGTTCATTCAATTTTTATTCAAGAAAAGTTTTTTTGGAGGGAGGGGGAGGAGGTTAAAAGGTTTTTCTTCAAAAGAAGCTAAACACGAAATTGCCAAAGATTGAGGTCCAACAATGGCCAAAACACTAGAGCTTTAGGCTCTCAAAATTTAGGCCAAACAAGAACTAGGCCAAAGGGGTTAAGCCAGACCTATAAAACGCAGGCCCAAAAACTACTAAGCCTTTGGTCTAGTATTATTTTTTTCTCTCTTATAAAACTTAAATAAAATTAAATAAAAAATAGAACTGGTTAATTTTAGCCCAGCCCGACAATTCAGGCCAGCCCAATGAAAGTGTAACCTATAAGAAATCCAGGCCGAATTTTCCACCCCTTGGCCCACCAGGCCGGACAGTCCGTTTTACCACCTCTACAAAACATGACTCACGATTACAGAAAAAAAAAATCAAGGCTAGATTAATTAGACTTTATAAGAGTTGTGTTCGATTTATTTCTCAATTTTAAGACTTAAATTATTTACTTGATATAAACTATTTTAAGGCTAGACTTAGTCTATTTAAAACTTTTTTTTTTTTTTTGAAAATCTACTTTGAAAACCTACATGTTGAAATTCGTTCAAAGAAAAATAAACTAAAATTCGTGTTATATCACCAAAATAATCAATAGAGTTCCATTTGTGCACAGGAAGACTCCAAATGCATGTCTATTAGATAAAAAAAAACTATTTTAATATACTTTTATACCTCGATATGTGCATACAAAATATTTTCACATAAAATCCCTACATAATATTTATGTCACGTTAGTATCTCTCTATTAATGTTTACTCACATATGCTAATAATAATTACCCTTGTCCAATATTTGATATATGTCCTTCTATTTGTAAGTGCAGTTTACTTTACATTACATTAAACTCTTTTAGGTTGATTTATCATTTCGAACACTAGATAAAGAAATGCTTTAGACCTTTTGAATCGACTTAATTAATTAAGCTGGAGAATATAAATTATAAGAGCATTTACGCTTAATTTCCTCTCCCCACCTCCCTTATAAAGCACATTATAAACCTCTTCTCGAAAGAAAAAGTTGCTTTACTACATCACGCGTAATACTACAAAATGAAGGTAAAAAAAAAATTCTACAACTTACAATATTTGCGATGAGACACAATAACGCGGTAAGATTTGCGGTGTATTTGATTGTGCGTCTTTCAGATTAGACGCGTATTATACTGAAACAAGAATAACTAGTTTATACAATTTTTCGAATATTTGATTAGACGCGTATTATACTGAAACAAGAATAACTAGTTTATACAATTTTTTGAATATTTGATGTGAAAATGTGCATAAGCATACTGAACACATAACCAGACACACACTTATATCCTCTCGTTTTTTAATAACAAAATATATCAAGTTAAAGAAAGAATAAATGCAATATCAGTATAAATAATTTTAAACTGTTATCTAATAATAAATTGTCATATAAAATAAGTTTATTGATTTTTATAATTATCATAAAAATCATACTTAGCTTGATTTCTAATTAATTGACAATGTCAAAAAAATTCATATTGACAATTTATTAAAATTAAACTAAAAAAGATATTTTTAAAAATATAAATATAAATATATAATTAATAAATCCTACATTCAAATATGTTTTTCTTTTTGTTTCAAGCCAACATTCAATTATGGTCCTTATTTAAAAATATATATATATATATATATCCATTCTCTTTCCAACCTGGTACAACCCCTGATGCAGGCTCAACCTTCACCAGAGGAACTTTTCAATTAATGTGGACAGATAAAAAATATTCTTTAATTTAATATCTAAAAGTAGTTCACCTTAAATGAGTTTGATTCCACTCTATAAATACATTACCTTCTTGAAATTTTATCAAAGCACAAAAAAATTTAGAAAACATATTACATTAGTCATTTAAAAATGGAAAATGAACGAAATATTACATGTTTAAAAATTAAAATACACTTAAAAAATTATAAGCATTCATAAACAATTATGCATTTTAATTTTCAAATGATTCACCATTTTCTTGAGTCTTTTAAGAAGGTATTCATCGCGGACATTGATGTAAAAGCAATTTCCGGATAAATAGCAAACGCAACAATTGCCACATTCAATGTTTGATCTCTGATCCTCTATATGTAAATGCAGTTTACTTACTACAACCTGAAACTCTTGGTTGATTTATCATTTTGAACATTGGATAAAAAAGCTCTGATACATATATATATGTCATACAAATGAAGGTTAAAAAGTAATAGAAATTCTGTAATTTAAAAAAAAATTGTAAGGACGCACATCACATGGTGCGACCCTCATGCCGGCTCAATCTTCACCTCGAGAGTCAATTTTGGGTAGCTGATTCCCCAATGGACTCATCCCTTTTTTCTGCTATCTATGCCCTGCTTTAAGAACTGCAACCTATTTCTGCATAAAATTTAAATTTAACAAAGTACAAGTGCACAAAGTAAATAAAAGCAGGGAAGAATATTTATATAGTACCAGCAATCAACCACACGAAAATAAAACAATTAATATTTAATTGTTGAAAACGAAGGGCATTAACAGATGCTGACACCACTGTGCAACAGGTAAACTGTAAACCCATCTAATCAGACTATTGTCTATAGTTCCATTTGGATAGCTATATGGCAAGGGCACGTCTAAACTATTTAATAATCCAATAATCATGCTTGATAGTAATAATTTGTTGAAAGATATTTAGAAACTGAAATTCCAAGATCTATGGATCACACACCTAGATAGTCAATAAAACCAGCCCGTATGATTGACAACTAATATGACAAAGAGACTTTTCATGAATAGCATGAGAAACAAATAAAAATATTGCAAATCAAGTCAAGCTTCACAAAAAACACAATTATGGACGATAAACCTTACTTGGAATCGGTAAGGCGGCCATGTAAGCTCCATCTTTGACGGAAACCTTCAATGCCCTCAACTCCACTAGCAAGAATTAGGCGCCTATACATTTGAAATGAAGGTACAAAGAGATTGAAAATTCTAACATCACATTCACACGCCCAAGTGTCACATGATATTGAAGACACAAATATTGTCAGTGTGTGAGTGCCAAAGTGACACAGAAAAATAACGTCAGCCAATAGAAATATTGAAGACTATATAAGGCAATCCGAGGACACTTAAGTAAGATCCTTAGAATGTAGTTTCGAGTTATTAATGCCTAAAGAGAATTTATTTTATTCAAACTCATTACAAACCTCAATAAAATAAAGTAGGCTTAAATATACTTTTGGTCTTTTATTTTTTTACTAAAATTTGTTTTGGTCCGTTATCTTTTAAAAGATCCATTTTGGTCCTTTAACTCTTAAATTTGAGTTAATGTTGTCCTTTCGTTAACAGTGATCATTTTCGATTTTGGAACACGACTTTGAACCCTTTTTTGATCGATTCAAGACTTTAAACTTGTTCCATTAAATTTATCTACATAAAAACTATGGAATCCAACTAATGTTCAAACCAAAAAAGGCCATAAACATGGTGAAAAACGCGTGAAAAGTGACAAGCACAAGCAATCGAAAAAGAATCTGATATTAGATTTATCAGTTGTTTGTAGGACTCACTTTTCACGCATTTTTCACCACGTTTGTGACTCTTTTTTATTCGAACATTAGTTGGGTTCCATGGTTTTCATGTAGGTAAATCTAATAGGACAAGTTTCAGCTTTTGAATCGATTAAAAAAGGGTTCAAAATTGTGTCCCAAAATCAAAAATGATTACTGTTAACAAAAGGACAACATTGACTCAAATTTGAAAGTTAAATAACTAAAATGACTCTTTTAAAAGATAAAGGACCAAAATAAATTTTAGTACAAAAATAAAGGACCAAAAGTATATTTAAGCCAATAAAGTAAGATCCTTAGATATTGGTGACCAATTTTAAAAAAACAAAATAAAACTTTAGTCCTGAATTTTGATTTTTTTTTTTAAATATTCATTTGAAGCCCAAATGGTAAATAATACGAACAAACATTCTTCTCTAGCATCACTCATGTTTTGGGGATAAGTCCAATAATACTTTTGAAAAAGCAAGATGCTGCTTCAGCTTCCTCAAAATAAAAGCAATGAAATGTTTAGTCATAAAAGATAATCATGTTTACAGAAGGCACTCTCCAGAATTTTTGTGGTTTGAAATCTTAGGAAAAACCATTCTTCAAGAATCTATTTTAAGCTTGCTTTATGCTCCTTCAGGATATATAAAGCAAAGAAACATTCTAGACAAATTACTAAACATGGACCACATTATGACTATTTGAATATACCTCTCCAATGATGTAACTTCTGCCTCAAGCTGAGAGGTCCTCCCTTTGGCTTCATCTAGAGGCATTGATGAACCCAATTTGAATTCACTATCTTGAAGCCGCCTTCGTATCTCCTTATCCTGCAGTTTTTTTTTCAAAAAATAAAAAAGAAACATCAAAGGTGATGGTTGATCTAACAAACTGCATGGCACTTCCTAAATCTTTGTCTCCAACAATTGCAATGAGTAAATATTACACATATGTAAGGATCATTCAGAGAAGGTAAGATATGAGTTGTAAACTTGTAGTAGTAATATGGAAGAGATGGAAAAAGGAGAAAGAAAGAACAAATAAAAGAATATCTGTAACAGATGTGTGATACAATGGTCTCACCCTTCTTTCGGCACATTGTTTATATAAAGCAATTTCATCTTGACAAAATGGTTCAATGTCATTGATTTGCA
Source organism: Spatholobus suberectus (assembly GCA_004329165.1). Classification (NCBI taxonomy): domain Eukaryota; kingdom Viridiplantae; phylum Streptophyta; class Magnoliopsida; order Fabales; family Fabaceae; genus Spatholobus; species Spatholobus suberectus. The sequence continues at coordinate 11,021,905 of CM014736.1, forward strand.
AGCCTACAATATTTGAATAAAGCTTATAAGATGTTCAGATACGACAATGTTGCAAAAGACATGTAATATTAAAACCTTTAAAACGAACAACAAATATCATGTTCACTTATGGCATTGGCATTATCTGTAGATTGAACCTTGAAGTTAATCCTTTAACTTCTCCTGTCTGGTCAAATCCAAAAAGTGTTGATTATGAAGACCATTGTAGTTATTCACTTTTTTACATGTAAAGTCATACAAAACCCCATGAGCTGTTGTTCCTACTTAATTCTAATTACAAAAAAAAAAAAACAAAGCAAAGCAACTGCTTAATTCATACCATTGCATCTACTCAAAGCTGTCAAATGAAAATAAAAATGCAAATCTCAGGGCTTATTTTTTCGAATGGTGAATCTTATGATACATGTTCAATAATTAAAAAATAATATTTTTGCATAATAAAACCAGAAAAAAAGTATATAAATAAATAATTCCTATTCTCTTTTCTATGCATATTAATTTCCTTATTTTTTTAATGCACATTAATTATTAGTGTTTCTAGGTGCTCTTCCTTCTCTATGATATATGTACCTCCTGTCATGATTCGGTCTCTAATTTTATGCAAACAAAGGAATTAACAAAAAGAACAGCCACAAAATGAGACGTACAGAGAAAGAGATTCCTGAGAATGCCGTCACACAAATCAACACCTTGGAGTACATGGGAGGCTATTTCCGGTGGTACTACAGGTGATGGAGGACCCATCATTAAATCATCACCAACCAAAATAGTTTCATCCATCGTTGGCTGTGAATCAACTGAAACCCACACACAAGTTTATCAACATTTTTCATCTTCCAGACATAAGACATTTGAACCTTTCCATTTTGATTTTAAGGTAAGTGAACCAAACCAAAACAATTTAACATGACAATAAAGTAAATAGTATGAGTGTGGCTGAGATGACATACCATCCATGGTTGCTTCCTGGTAATCCTTCTGCAAAAAAAGTAACAATTCTGGTTTTTTCTGTTCTTTTTCTTTTTGTAGCAGCTCACGAGGATACAATTGCTGAAACAAAATTAAGTAGGAATTACAATATTATATTATAATTGGTATGGTTGGCTAGTGGTGAGCTAAGGGTGTACATGCACTAAAAGGTCACTGAATGGTTTTTACACAGTCGACCACCAAGAAATTGTAGTGTAAAGTAAATTTGTTGACTTTTACACTAATTGCCTTAAAAGTCTTTCCTAACATGATTTGTGATTGATCGACATGTTAAAACCCTTTACACCGTCAGAACTTAGAAGGTAAACTCATAAAAACAACGGGTGTAAAACTACAAGTACAAGGGTTTCCTATTGCCTTGGAATTGTTTTCTTTCCGAAGATTTTAATTTATATGGACTGTTACAATAATATCAGTGGCATTTTCGGATGGCTTTAAGGGAAATGAATGGAGGAATAAATGGTGAGCAAAGAAAAGAAACAATCAAATAATGTGATTAAAAAAAAAAAAGGAATGACCAAAAAACAAAATAAGCGAAGGGGGAAAAAAAAAATCTCCTTTTGTAAACTAGAATGTTGCAGGTACAAATGACCTAAGGAATTGCCTCTGAACAATGACTTGAATTGAAGCACCTAAGCAATTATATATGCTCCTTAAGGTGTTTGTAAAAATGACTGAAACACTTGGTGAGTGGAGGCGATTATTACGACACCGTGTGAGAAAGTAACTAACTGCTCGGTGGTAAAACAATCCGAGCCAAAGAGGAATAGGGAAGCAAAACGAAATTAATAAAACAGAAAGAAAAAAGAAAAATCACCGTCTTCGCAGGAGGGAACTGCGTGCGACGCGCAGGGAGGGCGCGACTCTGCGAGCGCTGGGAAGGCTGGGCGCGAAGACGGCGAGGTTTCGGCGGCGTTTGAAGGCTGCGACGATGGTTTCTGTGATTTGTACGATTCTGCCAGCGCCGGGAAGGATGCGACGAGGACACTATGTTTCGACTCTAGTTTTTGTTTTTCGTGGTAGTCAAAACCACGTCGTTTCATGTGCTTTTTAAAAAAAAAAATATATGTGCATGTTTAGTTTCACATTTGATTTTCCAAAACCATGTTGAAATATCAATTAACGTGATTTTAAATAAATATTTGCATGTTTGGTTTCACGTTCAAAAAATTATTTTGGTTCTAGAATTGATTTTAGGTTGAAACAACTTTAGGTAGCTTTTGCTTTTGATCAAAAAATTTATACTAAATTTGACTATTAACTTATTCTTAGAGTAAAAACATCCAAACATAAATCATATCACTTCAAAATCAATTTTAAGCGAAATCAATTTTACAAAATCAATTTCATTCAAAATCAATTTTATCGACGTTCACCCAAACACACACTACATATGTTTGATCTGGTCCAACAAACGTTTATTGGTTTGACTGTAAGAACGATTGAGTTGTACCAATTTATACCAATTGATAGAATGTCCGATTGAATTATTAGCTCGAATTGACTACACCATCGGTTTTCGGTCAACCGAATGATCCAAGCCGATTTTTATAACACTTATCCATGTGTTTGGTGGTCATTGACATTGATAGACAATATAAATCTTTTTGTAAAATACATAAAAATTAAACTATACTTTTTTGTCTCACTTTCCTAATTCCCTTCATTTCTTTTTTAAATTCATTTATCTTGAAATTCAATTTTATTCGTAGGTTAACCCATTCATTTATTGTATATGCAAAAAAAATGTAAGTCTTTAATTTGAAAAAAAAAAATTCTTATTTTTAAGTATAAAAGGGTCACATTATTTTTATATTATTTTCAGTTCCAAATGTCTATATGAAATTTTTTTTTCTTTTTTTCATACAAATTTTAAAAATAAAAAATAGAATGAAAACAATGTAATTTTGGTATAATTAAAAGTGCAAATAAGAATTAAAAACAAAAATTGTTTTCAACCCTTATGTTTGGACTCTTTAAAACATATATACTACATTTTTATTATTTTATATTTGAGTTTAATGGTCATACACTGTCGGTGCAAAAAGTTTTACACTGTCATCCAATCAAAAATCACCATTAATATAATTTTTAAAGTATTTATTATAAAAGTCAACAAACTTACGATAAATGATGATTTGTGATTGGATGACAGTGTAAAACTATTTTTACACTATCAGTGCATGACCATTAAACTCTTTATATTTTTACAATATTTATGTACATATATATACACACACACACACACAGAGTAATATATAATCATATAAAATTTAAAAATAATTAAGAAATACATTAAAAATCATAAGTATATAAAATATATATATATATATATATATATTATAAACTAAACATCTTTGTAAGACAAGGATTAATATAATAGTTATGATTAATTTAGAAGTTAAGAGCATCTTGAGTATAAGAACCCAATTTGAATTTTTAACTCTTTTTTAGTGGACCTTTTGTTACCACATGAAGATTTATTTATTTTTTGGTATAAATTATAGGTATCATCCACGGGAGATAATCCTGTTCAAGTCGAACAAAATCACTAGAACGACAAAGTTCTCTCTTTGAATATTAAATGCAAATGCATACCCAAAACTCAAATTTGAGATCACTAATTAAGCTAAAATAATCCTATTAGTTGATTCACATGCTCAATGGTACATGAGATTTAAGAACACTACTAATTTTTACTTCAATAATATAAACCAACTTGAGTTCTCAACTTATTTTTAGCAAGTCTCACAATAAATTTCACATTTTTATACTTTTATTTAAATTTATTTTATTACAAAAAATAAATACACAAAAATAAAAAAATTTAAATAATTTTCCTCTTTTTAGATTTATGAACTTGAAAAAATAATTTTTTACTATTAAGCTACATTTACTTATACAAGTAACGGTTCTTATATAAGAATTCAATCTCATTAGCTCTAATGGCTAAGCAATGTTCTTAACTTTAAGAAATCATAAAAACTCACTTAAACAACTCTACTGGAAATTGTCTAATAAAGATGCAATCATTTATTTTTTTGAATTCATATCAAATTCTAATAAATCTCACCATACTATTGGGTTTTATGTCGAAGCATTGAAAAGACGAAAAAGAGTTGCATTTTGTCCTTAATCTGTTGCATTTCGGGCATATTTTCTCTTTGATTATATTCAAAACTAAAAACCTCGTTTATCACAATAAATAAATATTTGAATTTGAAAAGAAAAAAGACAATAAATTTTGAGTCTTATCTTAATGTGATTCACAAATAAATTTTAATTGAACCCAAACATGTCCGATTGTTTTCACAATCCTTTGCTCCCAGTCAGATCAAAAAAATCCTTTGCTCCCAGTGAAATCATGTAAAGAAAAAGAAAAAAAAAAAACAGAGAAATATTATTGTACAATAATTTATATAATAACATTTTTTTGTGTCTATCTCTATCTTGTACATCATTTATTACATCTCATAACAGTGAAAAGAGATAAATATAAAAAATATTATACAAATTATTGTATATGAAAGCATATTAAAAAAAAAAAATACACTCTTTCTTTCTTAGAAGCAAAAAGAGAGGGGGAATGATCTCAGTGCTTGCCTTGTTCACACCGACCGCCTAAAGGCTAAATCAAAGCCCGCCCAACGTAGAAGGAAGGGGAATGTTGAATTGACGTACAGCTGGAAACAACCGAAAAACTACTTTCATGCACGCAAGAATCAATATATAAACAGAGCGAAGTGTAATTCTTCAGTGATTCACCGAAGTTTCTATACTTTGAGATGGCCAATATGTGAGGAGAGTTTGCATAAATCTCAGATGTACTACAGAATACATTATTTCCTCTTTTCATTTATTTTTGTCTTTTGACCAGGACGGAGTAATCCATAAAAGTATTACATACAAATTCTTCCACCAACACAAAATTGAGCTGGAACGCTTCTCTGTCCACACCCCCGACTTCTTTTCATCCCCTTGTCCTATATAAATTAAAGCATTTGACCAGGTTGATAAGCCAACATGACTCATGCACGCCTGTACTCATCTCCACAATCACCAATCACTTTAAGCAGATCCTTTCCTTTCGCCTTGGCTTCTCTTATGCTGTTCACGTCCTCTTCATCAAGAACAAGTGAAAAGATAGCATTGGTGTCTTGAATATGTTCCGACAAGCCAAGTCTGACACCAACCATTGATCCTGCTACTGCAGGCTGCATGTTTGACAAGAACCAAAATGAAAGGGATATATACCAGGGCTCCTCCAATGTACCATGAGAACGAGATTTTAAAGTAATAAGAAGAGCAAATTCCTGTAGAGAGAATAAATCAAATTCACCTGATCTAGTATATACTTCACAGCAACAGTTGCGATCGAAACGCCATGTTTAGAAGCCACTTGTTTAAGAGTCCGAAGCAGTCCCTGGAACAAACTCCATCCTCCCCAAGCATCTACCATCTGCCACCGGATGCAAAGTATAGGAAAACGCATGAATATAACTAAGTCACAAGGAAAAAAAATCCAAATCCCACTCTCCTGTTGTTCTCATGCAGGGAAAGCATCAATCATCAACTTGAATTGTTCTACCCTACATATTGATTCAGAGTTATTTATCATTGACAACTTCCCCTTTGGCAGAATATCTTACCTGAACCGCTTATCATAGTTTTACAACATAGTGAATTTAGAAGGGATAGAAACTTTTTATAGAACACAATGAAGGTGCTAAATGTTTCTTAAACTACCTCCAAATAACTAATGGTGGTCATGAAATCGTACCCTTTTGTACTTTTGGAGGGAGGGAGTGTTTATTGCAGGACCAGCTAAAGGAATAGCTATGTTGGTGTCAAGGAATTTCTCAGACAATAGACCACCCATTACCGTTCCATACCTGCATCACAAACTGATCTACTAAGGCGAAAAAATTGTAGTTTTCTTTTACTAAACTTTCATCTCATATTTGGGAGAATTATTTTATTTTCTGTGGATGAAATAATTATTTTTTTCTCACAGAGAGAGAGAGAGAGAGATACGTTATAAGTTTGACTCCTGTATGCTGACAAAGCTCTGCCATTCTCTGTTGGGGACGCATATCAACAAGCGAATGTTGCACCTGACATTGAAGATACCGATAAGAATCACGCACTATCAGTAATAATTAAAAGAACTGAGAAAAGAGGAATTAAAGCATTTGGATTTACCTGATTGCTTACAACAGGAATCTCATTTTCAAGAATAATTTGTAATCTTTCTGTATCAAAATTTGTTAGAGCCACAGTCTTGATTTTACCTGTACAGAGCTAACTGAAGTAATTTGATCAAAGCAAGAAATGTGAACTTATATGTGAATTCGTAACCGTTAATCAGAAACAAAACTAACCTTCTTCTTTCAAGTCTGTAAGGTGTTTTAGCGCATCCAGGTAGCCTGGATTTGAATAATCCCACCTAAATCCATTAGAGAGAGGAGAATTGTCACGAGAATCCTAAACTTCCGAGAATTAAAATTATCTTCAAAACTAGTTTAGCTAGATAATGGAAATCAACTAATGAAGTACTCATTTCACTATTTCAGTAATAGACTAAGAAGCAAAATGGATATTTTTGATGTCATGAATAATGTTCATGGTTATGATTCTCCCTAAAAATTTCAAGAATTGTAAAATGTGGACAAGAATTGTGCTGCTTGAACCGTGATAGTCAGTAAATCAAATAACCACAATACAGAGGGATTAAATACCAATGGAACTGAAGCATGTCCAAGGATTCCACATCCATTCTCTTCCTTGAAACATTGATGCTGTCTCTTACATAGCTACTAGTCATCTTAACTGGCGGAGGCACCCATTTAGTGAGACTGCATCAAATGGATAAGAAAATACTTTCCTTTACATTTTTACCAACAATTTAGAAGTATACGATAGGATGCATACTAGCCAAATACCCATCTAAGTAGCTGCATTTTCTTCAAGTAGAAAAAATAATTAAGAAAAGAATATGTAGTCACATAATCAACTCACCCTCTGACCTGTTCCAATAATTCTGGAGGACGCTCACGACGAACTCGATTAATGAAAATCCCATATAGATCTTCAGCGGGTCCATCTGCAAAGCCCGAAGAACACAACAATGAGAAAACAATTCTCAAAAGTCATAACCTTTATGGAGACTTGTAAAAAGAAGCTCATGTTGAGTCGAGAAGAACCCAAATCTAAAACATCTAATAATCACGTCACACTTAAATTTGAACAAGACAAATCAATAATCGGTCACTATTCGTCTACAAACAACTTTAGTGGTGCACCATGTGTAGTCAAGGATTTTCCTCATTGAGGAAGGGATACATGGGTTCAAACAGAAAGCAAGTAGAAGCAGCTAAGTTGCATACATATATCAGCCATATCAAAAGTGGTGAGTCCAGCGTCAGCATATTTAAGCATAGCATCAACAGCATCATCCCTATCGATTCTGCCCCACCCACCACTCGTCTGCCACATCCCATTCACAACCCGGCATATATCCAAGGAATCATGGCCATTCTTGAGGACAATGCCTCTGTTATCCTGTGTCAGCACACATTGAAATGGTCTCAGATGTTTATATTTTGGTGTTACTATTCCTCTCCTAGTTGGTTTTCCATTTGGACTGAAAGTGAATTTGCTCAAAGAATGCCGCAATAACTCTGCCATTTCCAAGTTGCTCAAGTGCCTATAATAGCTCTAGCAGATACAAGAAAAAAAGACAGCTCCTTTCAGCAACCGTACGTGTCGCTCTAACAAATAAGAAAAAATAGGGACATGGTCACAGTGCAGCGTCGTCAGTGCTTTATCCTATATCAGCATCGTGTTGCTCTCCACCTTATGTTTTTATCATTTTTATTTTATGTGATTGCATTTTTTTAAAATTTTATTATTATTATTATTATTTACCGATTTTAGACTATTCATAATCCAATCCATTAATGTCAAATTTTAAATTCTAAATAAAATCTATATCTATACCTCAAAGTCAAACATATTAAAATTATACAAATACTTATTTTTAAATAATTAAATTTTTGAATAAAAATTATTAAACACTTTTTTATTTAATATTTTAAAGATATTAATTTAAGAAATAATTAATATATTTTATATTTGTATTAATTATTTTTTAATCATAAAAAATAATTAAACAATAAATTTCTATTTTTAATAATTTTACACTTTTAATAAATAAATACCATTTGCCAAAAGTTAAATAATTATTAAATGAGAATTACTAATTAAGAATAATTCAAAATTAAATAATCCTTTATTTAATAAACAAAGAAATGTAAATATTTTTATATTTTTAAATTATTAAATATATTTCCTTTGTATTTAATATTTTTATAAAGTAATACAAAAAATATTAAAAAATCGTGTAAAAATCTTATCATTTAATAATTAACTCTTAAAATTTTTATAAAAAAAATGTATTGTATCTATATCTATATACAACTAGTAAGAATACAAAAAAAAAAAACTATTAAAAAAATATTATATCAAAATATAAAAACTATTTTAAGCTTATTTTTCTTAATAATTTAAAACATTTAATAAAAAATATCTAATGTTTTTATACCATTAACTTACATTTACATATACACAGTAGGAAAGTCGGAAAAAAAAAAGGTGCATTTCGAATAAGGCAGTGCATTTTTTATTTTTATTTTCTGTTGAAATAAGGCAGTGCATGTTTGAAAACACAAAAGAATAAGAATATCATTAAATGCATCCAATTAATTACTTAATCTAATTCTTAATCACAGGCAGTAGCGGAAGGAGGAATAACAGGCTAATCGGAAAACTCCACGTCAGCACAGAAGGGATTGAGAGTAGAGAGAGAACGTACAGTGATCGGCCATGTCGAACGTGGATAGGCCGGCGTCGGCGTAGCGGAGCATGGCCTCGACGGCGCCGTCTCGGTCGATTCGGCCCCATCCGCCGCTCGTCTGCCACATTCCGTTCAGCACTCGGCATATGTCCAGGGAATCGTTCCTGTTGCTCACCGTGACTCGCCGATTCTCGCTCGCGCTCGTGCTTACGGCAGCGCACCGAACCGAGTTTGAGCCGGTCGCTCGCCACCGCGAGTCTCTCCTGGTGGAGTTGAAGCGCGGCGTGACGGTGGAGAATAGGCGGTGGTGGTGGTGGTGGCTAACTATAGCTGCCATTTCTAGTGGATTGAGTTTGAGACAGAAGGCGCGAGCAGGAGAAGAAGAAGAGGATAAGGAAGTAGAATCAACGGCTTCGTTCATTCGTTCCCTCAAATTGTTGAAATGACGATAGTGCCACTCTGTCAAAATTCATGGGCCCAAATTTATTTGCAAAAACCCAGATCGGCAAGCCCATACATAGTCACGGACGAGGCTTATTTACCCACGTAGGATAAAGAGAAAAAAATGTGTTTTTAGTCTTTATATTTTTTGTCAAACATAATTAAGGTTCTTATATTTTTATATCGATGAATTTGTGTTTTTAGTTTTTATATTTTTTGTCAAACGTAGCCAAAGTTCCTATATTTTTATTTTGATAAATTTGGTTCTCAAACATTTAAAACATGTGAATTTAGTCTTTTTTAACTTTAAAATTCTTAAAAATGAGAGGTTAAATTTACATATTTTTTAAAATTTGAGAACAAAATTTATTGATATGAAAATACAGGAACCTTGACCATGTCTGATCAAAAGTATAATAACAAAAAATACATTTTTCTCTGAAATTACCAAATTAGGTAGAATTTGAATAAATTCCCAAAATGGAATTCACTGCATTAAACACCTCCCTTATGTTTCAACCAAAAAAAAATCCTTATGTGAGTTACTAAAAGTTGTCATAAATAAAACACGTGAAGTCAAAAATTTACTTTAGGGGGTTTAAAAATCATTGTTGGAGGCTGCCATCACTTGATTTTTAGCACGACCTTCAATTTTTTCGCAAGTAACTAAAGAAAGCCGCAATACAAATTTGCAAATTGCAATTAAATTGTCATTAGAAACTTAGATACACGAGAACTATTATCAAATGGAAAAGTTACCAAAAGCACACAGAGCAATAAAAAGGAGAAGAAACCAACATAGGCAAATCGATCACGTTTCTAATTGGCAAACGGAGACACATGATTTAGCAACTACCCAGAAGTTCGAAAAAACATGACTTTCAAAAACAAAATTAATCTGATCCAACTGAAGGAGAATTGAGAATAGCAGCATATTAACTCTAGTTTGATGATTGAGAACTAGCGTTTGATGATTGTGAACTAGTAGAGGTTGCTGATTGAGAACTCTCAAGTCTGATAATCCTTCGCTCCATCTGTAAATTAAATAGAGCATTCAAACATATTAATTACAATACAAGCTTCGAAAATTCAAGTAACAAAAAGCAAAATATTCTGTTCTTTTTTATTTCCTTTCATGCACTAGTGCCCGGGTGTACTTTAAAGAATTCAAAAGAGTTCATGTAGCTATCTTCTTTCAAGAACATATTGATGTCTTTATCAAAGAAAAGAAATAGGGTAGCATACCTGAACAAAGGCGGCCAACTTGTTCTTCGTATTACTAAACTCATTTTTTAACCAAGGCAGGGTTCGAGAAAAACTGACAGCAAAATTCACAAACAAAAATTAGTTTGCAACTATATAAAATATAGGGCAACAATAACTTCATGTTTTTCCCAATATTAAACGTATAAGTATTTAGGTAACGATTAATAAAATGGAAGATATCAATTGCCATTAATATATATATATATATATATATATATATATATATATATATATATATATATATATTTTATTTTATTTTTTTTATAAGCGAACTGTGGAGGGGGAACTTCACAGTCCCGGGAGTTAGAGCGACATGGGTAAACCCCCTCTCCAAGGAGATGCTTTTCGCAGAAATCGAACCAGAGACCTCTTTATAGAGTATCCTTGTATACACTCTCAAGTCATGCAGACTTAGCACGCTTCCACTAGACCAAACCCTTTTGGGTTCGCCATGAATATATATAGTGATAAGGAATGCTATAACAAGAAAAACATAGACAAACAAGATTGTCATATAAAATGACAAGAAATTGATGTGATGTAGCAAAAATGTTAAATTGTAAAACAACTCTATAGTCTATTGTGCTCTAATAGATAAAGCAAGGTTGTGACTACCCTGGAGCAAATAAAGCCATCACCTAAAGCCCCCCAATATTTTATATCCTAAACAAATTTCATTTATTGTTAACTTAAGTTATATTAGGTAATAAGTTTTGTTGTGATAATTTGATATAGGCGTTTTTGAATTTTTCTTATCATTATAAAATAAAATTATTATCACAATAATAATTACTATCGAATCCCTGTTTATATCTAAGTTATGGGCTTATTTCTATGGTTTTCCTAATAATTCTATCCATTAATATCTGTATTATTAATTTTTTTGGTCTAACTAACTATTACAAAACTTTCTTAACTATCTAATACTCTAATTACTACTCTCTCTTCCTTTCTTTTTTCTTCCTCCTCCTAGTCTCATCTATCTTCCTAACTTTTTGTTTCCCATAACTTATGAGAAGGATGAATTAAAAAAATATTATATTAATCTTGAAAAACTTCTAAAATTTTAATAAGCATTCTAATGCTAATGGTATTGTTTTATTTTCAAAATTAAAGTTATTAAAAGAAGTATTAACAAAAGAAATTAATATCTCATTAAAAGTACTAAACTTATATCAAAATATTAAATTATTTTCTAGATGCATGAATTCCTACATAATATTATTGATAATACTTGTAAATGCTGTTAACATTGAAAGAAGTTTTTAAGAATAAAAAATATTAAAATCCAATTCGAAATAAACTACGTTGCAAGATAATGAATAGAATAGCATATTATCTATTGCTCTAAAATGTTACGACTTAATTATAAAACTTTAATAATTTTACAATTTAGTTATAAAAATAAAATGTGAATTGATGGTTATATTACAATAAGTCTCAAACAATTTTTTTCCCCAAAACTCCTAAATTTCTACATATGGTATTGAATAATAAATCTAGCATGTAACAAAGCGTTGTGGTATTTAAATACGAGAAGGCGGCAACACCAAGATACTATCACAGAACAAATAATATAGGACTGGCTTGAACACACAGTCGATGATCAAATAAGTAATTACAATAAAAACAAGCCTCTATAAATTCAACAATCTTTACATGTCAAATGAAAATGGAAATAAAATCTAAACATTTTTAGGATATAAATTGCTAACTACATGTCTAATAATTAAAATCTTAGAATATGTGAAAATGAGCAAAACAATTATTGGCTAATAACATTGAGACAAATGAAATACAAAAAAAGTGAAATACAAGAACAAATAAGGAAAGTAATTTATTTTTTAAGGTAAATTGTATAAGAATCACACTTAGTTGTTGAATCTCTTATATTAAAGACAATACTTGGCACTATTGACGTACATGTCAATTCACTTATGTAATTTTTATTTAGAAGAAAGCACACAAATTGAAGAGTTGATTAAATTGAAATAGACACCCACAAATCATTGATATTTTCTTATATATATATATATATATGTATATATATATAGTGTGAGAGAGAGTAGAGAGTGAATTTTTTACCTTTATTTGTATCCTAGGTCTTAATCATTTTTCTTTAATAAAAAATGTTGTAATAGTTAGTAGGAGTGTATTGTATAGAGACAAAAGATCAAATACTGAAAAATGAAGACAAAAATTACTTGTTTTGGTGCTTCTCATCACAAGCTTTGATGACATCAGGACATGCAAGCCTCATATGTTCTGCACCAATACTGCAACATCAATAACAAATATAAATATAACTTCAAATGCTAAAAGATGCATGTAATATCGAGCTTGTTCTCTTCCCTATAATAAAAATAAGCAATACTATATAAGACTCAACTATCATATGCACTTCTCAAGATATGGTTAATTAGAGCATTTCAAACTTGTGTATATATATATGCGTGGTGTGAAACAATAATACAAGTATTTGAGGGGGGTTAACCATTCGTGAAAATTCATCTATGAGTTTAACCTTTAGGAGAGTTTGTCCTTAACACTCACAAATAGTCATTCTAACATGCATGGTGTGAAACAATAATACATTTATCAAGTGAAAGTGGTTCAGTTTTTGAAAGAATGCATTAATGTCTTGAACTTTTTACTTGTTAGCAATCTGAGGACTAAAATTGATCAAGCAAGCTGTGAAAATTTCAAGCTATAATGTTTATGTGGAAACTTGTGTATGTATATGCCTATGCATGCATGCTTGTTCACGGGAATTAACGTCATTAAATGGATCATTTTAGACTAAATAATACAAGTGGTTCTTATGTTAAGCAAATGTTTTTTATGTTATCAATACCAAAGGGGATATTATTGATAAATTAATGCAATAAATACCATAGAAAACTACGCAATGTAATTAGTGTAATAAGTTTCAAATTGTGGCCATATAACAACTAAAATAAAAAAAAATGTAGTATTTGAGGTCGACTAGAGCTAAATGAGAAACACATGCAAGCCTATAACTTGGACCTTGTCTTTGCATAGTTGAATCTTTAGACTAAGGGGAATGTACAAGTAATCAAGTTCTAAAATATTACACAAATCTCTTTTTCATTCCATAGAAGACAACATCTCTCATACTAAACTATATAAGCACACATTTATTATGAAAAAGGCGAGTTAACATACAAGTATTTTACTACTTATTAGCTCCAAAGGAAAGAAAATGATAAACATATTTCTTATTAGTGTCTACACTAGGTAACATTTAAAGGGTACCTAATAGGATTTTGAAAATCGATAACCACAAAGTATATAACAAGCTATTATTTTAATCTTTCGGTGCACTAAATTTTTATTTTGTATTAGTGGAGAATATAATAAATTAATTTTATATTACCTCATTTCTACGAGAACCATGGCTGTTCTTGACATTTTATGGGCCTGAGGCGAAATAATAAATAAAGACCATATACAAGTATTTGAAAAGGTATATACATACACACACACACACATATATATATGATAAAAAATAGATACCTAATTTCATTAGAAATGACGTGTTTTATTACATTAAACGAATAACATAGTTTTAACAAATCTCAAAAAAATGTATCACATTTTTCATTTAATTTACTCCTATGCTATTTATAACTCCTTCTCCATTTTCTTTTTCTTTCTATTTCTCTCTTCCTTTTCATCACATCTCACATTTTCTCTCTCTCCTCTTCCTATTTCTCTTATCATTCAAGATAGATATCCCAAAAAGTATACATCTATCATTTTCAATAACTTTTTAAGGCCTCTATTTCTTTTCCAAATTTTTCTTAATAAAAAATTAAAGAAATATTATTTCATTATTTGAAGCAGATAATGTATTATTTGTATTATTCTCAGGTTAAAAATTAAATTTTGCTTTAACAAAATTTGAGAGTCAATTATACTTTTAAAACTTTAAACATGATATATAAATATAATAAAGATTTTTATAATTAGAATTGCGACCATGATTTTTAAAAATTAAATATTCTTTTCATTACGGCATTATAATTTTGTATCTTTTGTTTAATTTATATGATTTTTGTTTTTGTGATGTGTGATTAATTATTATGAATTTTTTAGTTATTGGTTAAATTTAATATATTGATTTTAAAATTATAATTTAATTTAATTTTATATTTGCCCCCTTGAAGAGAATGCTTTAGTTCTATTTCTATCATCTATCATCAACAAAATATCATTATTTCATATTAAAGCTCACACACACACACACACACACACACACACACACACACACACACATATATATATATATTTTATTTATTTATTAATATACTAACTTTAGTTTTAATTTCTTTATAATTTAAGTTTTGGTTTGCGTTTCTTATCTTGTTAAAAAAGTAAACATTTTAAGTCTATCATCATGTCCATTACATGTTGATATTAACTGAAAATTCACTTAACATGATTTTATAAATATAATACATTAGAAAAACAAACCTAATAACCAAGAAAATTATACTTTCTAAGCACTTGTCACATTTAATTTGGATAAAAAGAGTTATAAAATGAGAGAGTAGTTTTAATATATTTATAAAAATAACATATAATAATATAAAAAAACTATTGCACAATTATATTTTATTTTATTTTTTGGATCCCTTCTAGCCTTGGGCCTTGGGCCTTGGGCGCTCACTCCTCTGAGTAAGGCTCAGGGCCAACCCTGATTACAACATGTGATGGTTTATCATGTGCTTGAAAATGATAAAGCATAAAGAAAAAAAAATGCTCATCAGGTGGTTTAAAGTATGAAACATAATGCAACTAATGATGAACATATTAAACAAAATAGTAAAAAGATATTAGATAATCTTTGTGTGAACAAACACAAGGTGAGGTGGGGAAACAATAGAGAAGGACAACTAATAATATAGATTAGTACAAAAAAAAATGGAAGAACGTTGAGTTGCAGGATATACTAAGAATGTTCCCTCTCTTTCTCCTTTTTCTTTTATGTTACTAGACCTTACTAGGGCCTAAGGGATGCCCATTGTTAGAATGGTACCAAAGGAATCCCCCCTCCTATATATGGCTTAAGAAGGGAGAGGAGATCCCTACTTGGATCCCATACCAGGAACTTTTCAAGTAAATGCTCCAACCAAGTGAATTAGGCTTGCAGGACACTAACTCAGTATTCCACTTTGCATAATTTAACTTGGTACTCTAAAATTTGTTTACGACTATGAAAACAATTCTTAGCCTATTACTTAACAGCATTAACTTTTAGGTTAAGATTTTTTTTAATAAAAATATCATGATTATCTAAAGGGAAAAAAATGAAAGATAATATGTATGAAGTTAAAAGGTAAAGGGAATCTTGTGTTCCATCAAACATTTGCTCCCCTTCTTGGCCACTATACATGTTACCTTATTGCCTTGTGCACGTCTCTAACCAAGGTGTAAAAAAAATAAAAGTATTAAAATGCATAAAGTTTGAGTAAACACTCTTGTTTAAGATCCATTATGGTAATAGATAGACATTGCAAGCTACCTCGTGCTCTTATCCTCTATTTCACGAGCAAGGGATGCCAACTTACAAAAGTCAATTTTTGGATCATCACTGTAGAAATAGAGATACCAGCAAGAAATACTAGTTAAACAATCAGTTTGAAAATAGAAACCAATGAAATGACGAGCAATATTACACATGATGAGAAAGCTCAGACAAGATCTTTTCAACATCTGCAAAATATGTTTCTATCAGTTGCACAGCACAATCTGGTTCCCCGATGTGTTTCAAAGACATAATCACATTAAATTGATCATTCACTACCCCCTACAAGTAATGAAAAGATAAAACATGGTCAAACATCTCAACAATAATTTTTCACAACAATGCTTTAAAATATAAAAAATTGCTAAACTACAACAATATTATATTCATGTACAACTCAAATGAAAAACACAATTAAATATCTCGAATTTTTGCATTAGATGTTGATGCTTGTTTTCAAAGAGAAAAATATATTGAAATGATTCAAAGGAAGAGCATTTGAATGTAATTTGAATTTTAGGATACTGAGACAAACTGTAAGTGACTCAATCTACAAGGACCTTTAAGGTTATCCTCACAAAAGAAAATTAACAAGACAGAATTTTGAAGAGATGACAATCCTAAATAAACTATAAGTGACTCACAAAATTTTGAAGAAATGATTCAAAAGAAGGGCATTTGAACGTAATTTGAATTTTAGGATACTAGGACAAACTGTAAGTGACTTGATCTATAAGGACCTTTTAAGGTTATCCTCACAAAGGAAAATTAAGAAGGCAAAATTTTGAAGATATGGTAATCCTAGATAGATCCATGGCAAATAGTTAAAAAAAGAAGAAAATTAGATCACTTGGAACAAAATTTTCTTACCTCCTCAAACAATGATTTCATGTACCCTTGCAATAGTCCTTTGAGAATTGGCATAGTCATTGTTTTTTAACAAAAAGTAGAAATGTAGCTTGCCTAGAGAAGCAACTCAGAAAGGAAGATCGACGCTTTGGTTGGAAAGGATTATCTTGCATAAAGGTGCTATTTTTTAATTCCATATTTAAAACCCAAATGAATATAGACAAAAAAAAAAATGGTTGTCAAATTACTGAGCTAAACAAGTACAGATAGAAATTATCTGTCAGTTACCCTGAATTCAGCATGAATGCATGTAAAATTATCTATTAAATATTGCAAATGGCAAGGGGCAGTTTCCTTTGCTTTCTCTTTAGGATGTATTTGTTTCAAGCATAGTTAAGTTATTCTTGGAAAAGTGAGTGTGAGAATATGACATTCCTCTATTTGGTATAAGCCTTAAAAATAATGGTGGGCCAAAAAAGGGCATAAATTTTGAAAAATATTAGTAAAAATATTAAATATTGACCAAAAATGTTTTTAATTTATCTAAGAATAACATTCCTAGTCATTAAAATATGTCTAGTCAATACAATCATTAAATATGTTTGGCCAAAAGGGGGAGAAATTTTGAAAAATATTAGCAAAAATATTAAATACTAACCAAATATGTTTTTCAATTTATCTAAGAATAACATTCTTAGTTATTAAACTATATCTGGTCAGAACAATCATTAAATACATCTTGCCAAATAGAGGGGAGAGAAATTTTGAAAAATATTAGTGAAAATATTAAATACTAACCAAAAAACCTTTTTCAATTTATCTGAGAATAACATTCTTAGTCATTAAAATATGTTTGGTACATTTAACAAGTCAATTCTCATGCTTATTTGTAATTTATAATGTAATAATCCTTAAAATATGTCTGACTAATATAATTGTACTTTTACAAAAATATAGCGAAATGTACCAAGGCTTTGAATTTAGCCACAAACATCACAATCTCATAGATGTTGACAATCATTCTACTTTAAAAGGATTGGTACAGATAAAATTAAGGGAGAATTATAATCCCAATTAGGAGCAATAACTTCTCAAGCGGTTTATGTGTTAAACCATATATCGACTTAATTAACAGGTGGAGTGAGTATTCTTAAATTTGACATTTTATTTAAGAATTCCTAGATTGTAATTCTCCCTAAGTTTAAGAGCAAATCCACACACATGCCAAGATTCTAGTGTTAGACTATACTTTTGAATCTTGGTTTTAATTTTGTATATAATAATATCATTCTCATATACACTGGTGAAAGAAAAGGTGATCATTACCTCAAAATTATTTTCTTTTAATCTTCTTATATTAATTATATACTTTCCTTTAATAGGAAATTTCTTCAACAAAATTCTTCCTTATTTGTAAAATTAAGATTTTTGAATTTATTTTTTACTTCTTTTGGATTAATATTTCTTTATTTCCTTGTAGGAGATACTACTAAAAAGATAGGTATAAATGATAGTGAAGCCATTTAGATAATAAAATATAATTACTTAATGTGTTATGTGAGATTGAAATCTAGCAGTAAAATGGAAAGCAATAAATACAGAAGCAATGAATTCACATTTTTATTAGTTTTACAAAAAAAAAATCTCATTAGAGAGAAATAAGAAAATTATCATTGTTTTAAAAATCGGATCGGTCGCCTCGACTGGGAACTAGTGTAGTGATTGGTCCATTAACTCAAAAAATTGGCTCACATCAGAACTGGTAAAGAATCTGTCCAAAACTAGTGCAAAAAGAAAATGGTTTGAATCGTTATTTTTCAAAATTTTCCTTTTTGATTTTTGATTTTTTTTATTTAATCTAAAACATTTTAAAGATAAAGGAAAATACATATTTAAGGATTACACATAGGTATAATTATTTTACTAATTGTTATTAATTATTTATCTTATAAAACATATAATTTAGTCATTTATATTAATTTATAATTTTTATACCTTGATTTCTTATAATTTTATATTACTTTATTACTTGAAATATTATATAATATTAAAAAATATAAATTTAATTATTTTTTATTTGACCATGATTTAACTACAATTAAACCACTAAATTGTGAATCAGTACTTTCACTGATTCAATTACTGATCGAATTTTTAAAACATTGGAAATTACAACTAAGGATAGGATAAGATATTATCTATAGCAAAGAAGGTCATAGGCAACATAGAACCAAAAATGATAAAAAAAAAAATGCAAAAAGCTCTCTAATCTCTCTATATATCAAGAAAAAAAGTTCCCCAAAATAAACAGAATAGAGCCCTAAAAAGAAAACATAAATAAGGACCTCTCCTATAACATATATAAGGAACAAAGAAACACTTGTGGTGTGTTTGGATAAGGAAATTTAAATGAGTAATTCAACTTAAGTGAGAATTTAAAATTCTTTGTATTAAAATATGTTGTTTAGATGGTGTATTTAAAAATATTTGAAATTATAGTAATTTGTTGAAGTATTTTGATTACATGAAATTATAGAATTCCAAATTCTACACACACACACAAAAAGAATTTAAATTTTTTCGTAATTTCTTTCTCCACATTTTTTTCTCCTCCCTCTTTCTCTTCTATCTCTTTATCCACTCTCTTCCTTCTCTCACTCTTTTTTCTCTCTCTCTTCCCTCTCTATTCTCTCTCTCACTTTTCCCTTTTTTTTCTCATTAATTTTCTTTCTTTCTCTCTCTCTCTTTCCCCCCTCTCCTCTCTATCTTTCTTTCATCTCTATCTCTCTCTTTTCTCTTTCTTTCAAGTGAAATTTTGCATATGGTAGAAATTGTATTGCCCTATCCAAACTAAGAATTTGAAATTTAAAAAATTTGAATTGCTTTACTCAAACAAAGCAATTAGAAGATGAAGAAGATTTAACTGAAAGCAATTTAAATTTTAAGTATTTCAGATTCTTCAAAATCTTAAAATTCCTCAACCAAACACAACCTTATAGACATGTGAATATATTTCAATCAAATGAAACCTAGAATTGCATTTGCCACAGAATTTTGACCTTCTTGTTTTTCAAAATCCTTTAAATCATTTATGAAGTTACTAAAAAGTAAAAAAGGCACGTCCAATATTCATAGAGAACACCAAACAAATTATTCTAAAGGAAAGCAACCACCAAACAATGACAAAACATTAAAGATATTGTATTATTTCGTCCTATTACAAAAAATTAAAAGAATTGAAAAAAGAAGTGAAAATGAAATTGTACTAGACCTAAACCAAATGGTTATATAATTTAACTAATATTCTTATGTTTAATTAAAAGTGCTATGTGTATTAGGGGTGTTTGCGGATTGATTGGATCGATTTTGAAGAGAAAAACTATCCGATCAATCACTTCAATTTTCTTAATTCACCATCCAATTAGTTTGGTTTAAGATTTAAATTCAATCCAATCCAATCTTAAACAGTTTGGATTGGATCAATTTTGATTTTAGTTTTATTTTTCTTTGGATAAAGTATTAAATAAATAGTAAGATATATAATTAACATAATAAAAATAATTAAAAATATCAAGTATTTCATCCATAAATCATTATATAGATAATAGTAGTATAACTCTTTAAATATAGACTTTTAAAAATAAATTTACACAACTTGATAATTACATTTATATATCTTTATTCAAATAGTTACTAAAAAGTTATTTTTAATTAAATATATTTTTCATAAATAAGTATAAGTTATATAATAAATATGAGTGATATCATACATTTATAAATAAAAATATACACATTTGTATAAGTTCGGTTTGGGTTGGATTGAATTAGTTTTTAAAATTAAATTTGAAATCCGATCCAACCCAATAAAAAAATTCAATTTTTTGTGGTTCTTAATTTGTTTGATTTTCGGTTTATTTAGTTTTTGGTGTTTTTTTTTATCAATTTTATTATTATTATTATTGGATTGAATTGGTTTATAAACACCCTTAATGTAAATATTAAAAAAAAGAGTTTCTTTACTCTCACTTGTCTCCTCAGTGAAGGAGATAATTTTTTTTTATTCCTCCACATCTCCTCCATCATCCCCAACATGCAAACAACAGTGAATGAAAACAAATCACCCCACCCCTTTGTTAACTTTTTATCTCCCTTACCATATTCTTGTTTATTTCTTTTATCCTCCTCTCCATGTTAATTAGAGCTTATTGTCTAAATAGGTTTAGCAAAAAACATTAGGGGCATTGTGTGTACACCTTTAATTCTATTTTCCACTTCAATGGAGTTCATTAGAGACATTAGGATCCAACCCTCTACCACTAGAGTAGTCAAAAAAGGTTGTCTGGCCCAGCCTACTGGGTTAAAGTGGCCAACTCAAAATCGTTATAGGTTACATTTTTGCTAGCCCAATGAGCCCATCAGGCCAAGCCAAATTGGCCCATAGTTTTTTTTCTTAAATTTATATGTATTTTACAAAGAAAAAAAATATAATACTGGATCGAATAGGCCTAGTACTTTTTGCGCCTATATTTTATGGGTTTGGCCTGGCCTTTCTGGCCCATCAGGCCATACTAAAGTGACCCAATTTTTTTGGGCCAAAATTTTCAATGGCCTAGCCCTCGCCTAGCTTGTCAGACCATCGAGCCTGACTGGCCCCCCAAGCTAATTTTGTTAGCTTTACCCACCACCTTCCCCCCTAAAATAGTATTATTTTACATGCTTTCAATTATAAATATTTTAAAGAAAATTATACAAATTATTTAAATTTGTTAAAAAAGAGTGTCCAAACCAATATTCAATATTGCCAACTTTTCCCTAATTTTTATGACCTATAATAATCTTACTAAAAAGCTTCCAAGTGGAAAAGCCAAGTATGCATATAGGTGAACTTAGCAACAAGAAAAAAAACAACACATAATTCTTTATCATTATTATTATACTACTACCTTATTAATGGATTTCCATAAAGTCTTATTGATTTTTAGCTTTAAAAAAAATATTGATAAGAAATGACTCAAACTCCAATAATATGTAAAAAAGAATTCATTTAACCAGCTAAAAATAATAATAAACTTAATTGTACTTTTGGTTTTCAAGTATCGCAATTGTGCAATTTTGGTTCCCTCAGTTTTAATTGTGCAATTTGGGTCCTCTAGGGATTGTAATTGTGCGATTTTGGTCCCTTTGTCAGTCTTTCATTAAATATTTAACAGATTTTGCTAACATGACACTACATGATGATGTGGCAGATGATGTGTTACTTGAGACATATGTTGGCGTGGGTTAAGTGCCTTTTTGATTCCTCACGATTGTAATACCCGAGGGACCAAAAGTGAATTAAGACACATCAACATATGTGTCAGCCATCATGCCGGCTACCACATCATCAACATGTTGTCATCTAGTGCCATGTTTAGCAAAATTTGTTAAATATTTAATAGAAGATCGATGAATGGACCAAAATTACACCATTATAATACATGGAGGACCTAATTTGCACAAACCCAAGGACCAAAATTGCACAATCATGATACCTAAGAGACTAAAAATGCAATTAAGCCAAAATAATATTCATCACTCGTAAACATTTACAACAAGTAAAATATTTATTACCACAACAAAAATGTTAATTAACTTAATTACAAGACAAAAATACTCATTTGTAAAAATAACAAAACAAATTTTGAAGTTAAAATATTACAATCCAAAACAGTTTTCTTAAACACCACCACCTAACTTCATTGAAACTTGCCACCATAATGGTTACTTGAATGATAATATATATATACATACATATATATATATATATATATATATATATATATATATATATATATATATATATAACACTTCCACATATTTAACACTTAGTACAAAGTTGCAACAAGTGCAAAGCAAAACAAAGATAGGAAAAAAATTAAGGAATAACATAAAGAATGATTGTTGCAACTAAAGTACTGTTAAGATTAACATAAAAGAAAATACAACTAAGGTATACAATCCTGCAGATGTAGATCAAGGAAGGTCATCCAAAAATAAAGGAAAAGCTAAGAGGAATAACCCCTCAATTAGGCTAAGAGGATCTAAAAAAAGGGAAGAGCCTATGATTAGGCTAGAAATATCTATGAGGAAAAGAGTAAAGAGATTGAAGGGAGTCCAAGATGTTACACTGAAGGTTCAACCTAAAGGACTTAATAATACATTAACCATGAACTTGTAATCTGGTTTTTATTTAAGTGTTTTTTGGACCCATTTTAATCATAATAGATGGGCTGTTTTGATGCTAATTAGGAGCCCAAGTTCCAATCCTAGATTATATTTCTTTTAAGTTTAATTTAAGTTGTAATTAGGTTATGCTTGGACCTTTTATGGTTTTTTAGAATTAGGGTTAGCCTTCTTGGAATAAACTCAATAAATAGAGATGTAATCCCTCTTATTTGATAATTTTGAATAATATTTGAAGTTTACTTATTTGGGACTAAGAGTTCATGTGGTGTGCCAAGAATACGTCAGTTTGACTAATAAGTCTAGCGTCACATGCCATGTAGACTAGCAGTCTAATCTTTTTACTATTATATAAAATAATATCTTAGACTAGGACACTGGCATCCTCTGATAAACTTGTTTCCTGCCAAGTTTCTATTACATTACCGCCTACTAATGATTTATTTTCCCATTCACACGCTTGCTATTTTTTCGCTCGTGCTTGCTATCTGGTGGTGTATGTGTTTATCTATTTACTTTCACTATCAAAGAAAAAAAATCTTTAAAGGGCACTGCCATGTTTAGAAGAATTTATATACCTAATAGCATATCTCTTTTTGGTTGTATTTTGATGTCAGTTTTTTATTATTCTAATATTTGTTATTTTATTATTATTTTTCTTGGAAAGAATCAATTGCCTTCTTGAACTCGATACTTTCTTCCTTGAGCTTTAATAATTGCCCTCCCCCCCCCTAAAAAATCTACTCAATTTTTTTTAATCTTTTGAGACATATAAATAATTATTATATTAAATTATGATTATCGGTTAATTTAATTTTTAAATTTATAAAAATATAATTTTAGACTACTAAATTACACAGTCATTATAGTTTTAACATTAAAAAAAGTTAAAACTTCGATATTTAGCGATTTTAGAATAATTTGAAGAATTATTCTTATTATTCATTTAATAATTAGAATTAAATATGTTTTTAATCCTACAAATATGATTAATTTTTTATTTTAGTTCTTCAAAATATTTTTTAATTTTGATACTCAAATATTTTCTATTTTTAAATGGTCATGATCACATTTAGAGATAATATGATATGCATTTATGTTTATATAAATGTTACATTGTTAATTATTAATAATTAGTAATAAAATTATTTTCAAATTTTTTAATAAGAAATAAAAAATATATTAAATCCTAACAATTATTTTTTTAATCTTCTCTTTTTTTGTCAAATCACTTCAACTATCACATTCTTGACTTAATGATCATTTTCCCTCTTCATTTGGGTTTGTGGAAAGTTGGTTAATTGATCATTGTGGACATATCATGTGACCTATTTATTTTATCTATTATCTATATATTAAAATAATGTCTTTCTAAAAACATGTGTCAATCTCTTATAACTTTATTTTTTGCTCAAATTCCTGAACATTTTTTCCCATTTTTTCATATATATTGAACACTTTGTGCTATATATTATGCTTAATCGAAACTTCAACCTCCTTCCTTGAAGCAATAAAGCTACCATCGAGCCAGTTTTACATCTGTACGCATAAGACGAATAATACACACACATACATATTAGGATCCGTTGACATTAGGTGTCAAAATTAGTCAAATTACACCTTTAATAACTTTTTGTAGAATGCAAATTTAACTAATCAAACCGTTGAATTTAATGTTCTTATTAATTAGATTAAGTATACAAAATTTCATATAATTTCAAAATTATTTAATAGTTTATCACATCACTTTATTTTAACGTATAATATGATATTAAAATATATGTAAATATTCAATGTTAAATAGCATATCTAACAAAGTCCAAATGATGTGACTTTGACATACATGTTCACGAAGATAATATCACATAATTTAACGGTTGGATTGGTTAAATTTGTATTCTATAAAAAGTTATTGAAGGTGTAATTTGACTAAATTTGACACCTGGTGTCAACGGATGCTAACCACACACACAGTGTGTGTGTGTGTGTGTGTGTGTGTGTGTGGGGATGGATCAAATAACACCGGTATAACTTATACCAACTATTATACCACTTAATAAATTTAAATTGGATAATTTTATCTCAAATTTTACCATTGGATTGAAAGTTCCTTTAACATAGATCATATGTACAAAATTTTATATTAATCTAAAATTATTTGATACCTTATTCATATAGATCAAAATGGATGTAATATATACTTTTCAAAATATAGTAAAACATGACTCATCTAATTAATTTCTTATTATTATTCAATTTCGACAAAATTTGACATAAACAATCTTGGTAATATGAAATTATAATTTAACAGTTGGATCGATAAAAATCACACTCTATATCAAGTTATTGAAAGGTGTAATAGTTGGTGTAAGTTATACCAGTGTCATTTGATCCCTCCCCTACACACACACACACACACACACACACACACACACACACACACACACATATATATATATGTAGGAGAGGGATCAAATGACATCAGTGTAACTTACACCAACTATTACACCATTTAATAACTTTTAATTGGATAATTTTATTTCAAAACCTACCGTTGGATTGAAAGTTCCTTTAATATACATTATATGTACAAAATTTTATATTAATCCAAAATTATTTGATACCTTATTTATATAGATCAAAATGGATGTAATATATACTTTTCAAAATATAGTAAAATATAAGTTATTTGATTACCTTCTTATTGTTATTCAATTTTGACAAAATTTGACACAAACAATATTGTTAATATAAAATTATAATTTAATGGTTGGATCGATAAAAATCACATCTATGTCAAGTTATTGAATGGTGTAATAGTTGGTTTAAGTTACACTACTATCATTTGATCCCTTTTATATATGGGGCAGGATCCGTTGACACTAGGTGTAAGAGTTAGTCAAATTACACCTTCAATAACTTTTTGTATAATGTAAATTTAACCAATCCAACCGGAATTTGATATTCTTATTAATTAGATTAGATATACAAAATTTCATACAATTCTAAAATTATTTAGTAGTTCATTACATCACTTTATTTTAACATATAATATGATATTAAAATATATGTAAATACTCAATGTTAGATAAGATATCTAAAAAGTCCAAATGATGCGAAATTTGACATACATATTCATAAAGATAATATCACATAATTCAACGGTTGGATTAGTTAAATTTGTAGTCTAGATAAAGTTATTGAAGGTGTAATTTGACTAACTTTGACACCTGGTGTCAACGGATCCTGACCTCTTATATATATATATATATATATATAAGAGGTCAGGATCCGTTGACACCAGGTGTAAGTCAAAACACTTACACCAAATCCAAACCGTTAATAAAAGTTAATCCTGCGGTATATAATACTATTATATATATAATAACTTTAACATGTTTTGTAACAATCAATTAGTCAAATTTAATCAATCAATTAAATTATTTGATTTGATTTCATTGATTCTTTAATTGATTTAATTATTTGCTTTAATTATTTATGAAAATTATTAACACATTAATTTTTTACAATTTTTTCATAATAAATAGTAAAATATATATAATTACCTTAATTTTGTCATGTTTTATTGTAACTAATTAATAATTTTAAAGTTAAATTAATTAATGAAATTATTTGAGTTAATTTATTAATTTTTGTAATAATTATTTATATAATTAATTAATTAAATTTAAAATAATAATTAGTATAGTGACGTTTAGTTAAGTAAATTAGTACGAAATAATTGATGTAATGATTTACTTAACAAATACTATTTTAAATTTAAAGTTATAATTATAATTGTAACATTAAATTTAAAATAATATTTAATTTTTTTTTGTGCTGAAATAATGATATTTAAATTAATATTATATACAAAATATTATGATTTAATTAATTATTTGTTTAGTAATCATTACTTCAATTATTTTGTAATGATTTTGATAAGCTAAATATTATTGTATTAATTATTATTTTAAATTTATTATTTAATTAGTTATTTATTTGCATATACAATTGTTGAAAAATATAATCAATTGAATAATTAATTAACTCAAATGATTTAATTAATTAATTTAAAATAAATAACCAATTAATTGATTATAATGAAACATGTCAAAATGTATGTAATTATATATATTTCACTATTTATTATGGGAAAATTTTAAAAAATAAATTAATTTTTTAATAATTTTTCATAAATAATTAAAAAGGACAGTTAAATCAATGAAAGAATCAATTAAATCAAATCAAAAGATTTAATTGATTGATTAAAGTTAACTAATTGATTGTCACAAAATTTGTTGAAGTTACTATACATATTAATACATTATAAACCAGAAGATTAACTTGTATTAATGGTCTAGATTTGGTGTAAGTGTTTAGACTTATACCTGGTGTCAACGGATCCTGTCTTTATATATATATATATATATATATTAGTTCATGCAATTCAATCAATGACTCGATGATTTGATTAGTGACTCATTGACCCAATAGTTTTACTGAGTCAATATTTGGTTCGATTCTAATAACAATGATTTTAGATATCTCTTATTGACAATACTTTTCTTATACACACATTGTATACATTTTGCAAGCTTTATTTTTCTATAGTACACATTATTTTATTTGATTAATTTTTTAATTTGCATTTATTTTATATTTTTTCCTAGAGGACAAGTATTTTATATTTTTTTTAAAAGAAAGTTTCCTATATTTTTACTAAATAATATTAATGAAAAATACAATAAAACAAGTTATTTTCATGAAGACATTGTTTTAATATATAAATAAATAGATAATTATAAATTATATGGATGGATCTATTAACTTAATATTATATTTACATGTCATTCTAATATAAATGTAAAGACAAAAGTGACTTGTGCGAGTGCACACGTCAACATACTAGTTTTTTTTAAAGAAAAAAGCTTTCATGGACTGAGATTCATTAGTCAGATTGGCAAGTTGACCCGATCAATGATAAAATGAACCCCACGCCAATAAATTATTTGAAAACAGCCTCATTTAAGTATTTTGTTTTTAAAGAGAAAGTATGTTATACACTAATAATGTAAAACATTTTTACACTATAATCTAATTACAAACTATCATGTATGGTAAGTTTTTTGACTTTTATAATAACTATTTTAAAAGTCATATCAATGATGATTTTGATTAGTTAATAATATAAAGTTTTTTACATTGACAATGCATAACTATTAAACTCATTTTTAAAAATATCTTAGAATAGTCAATTAGCTACGAATTTAGTAATTGCCCCGATTGAAAAGTACATTGTCACTCCGAATCCATGTTTAGGCCCAAGACCAAGCCCACGATTTTTGGGCCAATCAAACTAAATGCAAAGGAGTAACTGCCATCTATTTGGCACGAAACCCAGAAAAAAACCGCCATCTAGGGTTTTAAAAAATAAACCCTGCAAATCCGAACCCCAACTTCCCAATCACACGCTTCAATGGAGCACCCAACAACAATCCACTCAAACCCGAACAAGAAGAAGAAGAAAACCAGCCAAAACCCCGAGATCAAGTTCCAATTCGAGCTCAACTCATGCTCCAAGGCGAAAGATCTCCGCGGCGCGATGTCCCTCTACGACGCCGCCGTTTCGAACAACACGCGCCTCAACCAGCACCACTTCAACGCCCTCCTCTACCTCTGCTCCAACTCCGTCGCCGACCCCTCGCTCAAACCCGCCGCCCTCGACTACGGCTTCCGCGCGTTCCGCCACATGTCCGCCCGCGGCGTCGCCCCCAACGAGGCCACCTTCACCGCCGTCGCGCGCCTCGCCGCGGCGAGGGGCGACGCCGATCACGCCTTCGAGTTGGTGAAGAGCATGGGCAGTTACAACGCTTCCCCGAGGCTCCGAACCTACGATCCCGCGTTGTTCTGCTTCTGCGAATTACTTAACGCGGAT
Organism: Spatholobus suberectus; assembly: GCA_004329165.1. Taxonomy (NCBI): domain Eukaryota; kingdom Viridiplantae; phylum Streptophyta; class Magnoliopsida; order Fabales; family Fabaceae; genus Spatholobus; species Spatholobus suberectus. The sequence continues at coordinate 11,051,017 of CM014736.1, forward strand.
AAGGCCTACGAGGTGGAGGAGCACATGAATGGCGTGGGGGTGTGTTTGGAGGAGGCGGAACTCGCCGCGCTTTTGAAGGTGAGTGCGCGGAGTGGTAGAGCGGATAAGGTGTATGAGTATTTGCACAAAATTAGAAGCTCCGTGAGGTGTGTTAGTGAGTCCACTGCGGCGGTTGTTGAGGAGTGGTTTCGTGGCAGCAAGGCCTCTGAGGCTGGCGAGGTGGATTTTGATGTGGGGCGAGTTAGGGAGGGAGTTTTGCGGAATGGGGGAGGGTGGCACGGTCAAGGGTGGGTTGGGAAAGGGGATTGGGTTGTGACCAGAACGAGTGTTGGTGCTGATGGACATTGTTGTTGTTGTGGGGAGCAATTGGTTTGTGTTGATATCGATGACGCGGAGACGGAGAAGTTTGCAGGGTCTGTTGCTGGTTTGGCCATGGAACGAGAGGTCAAGGCCAATTTTAGTGAATTTCAGGTGTGGTTGATCTCTTCATTCACTGCAATGCAACACAATTTTAAATGTGATGAATGCCGGTATATTATCATTAGAGTTTAATTTCTATGCATTGTCAATGTATCAACCAATCAGAAATCACGATAGGTATGATTTTAAAGTCAACAAACTTATCATACATGATATTTTGTAATTGGATGACTGTGTAAAAAACCCTTTACACTATTTGTACATATACTATTTACTCTTATTATTATTGGTCTAGTTATAATAGTTTGGTTTTGATACTTTTCTTTGATCCTTACAGGCCTGGCTTGAAAAACATGCCTCTTATGAAGCTATAGTGGATGGAGCAAATATTGGGCTCTACCAACAAAATTTTGCCGATGGTGGATTTAGCATTTCTCAGGTTGTTGCCTAAGTTATAGAGTCCCTTTACTGTCTAAATAAGTTATGCAAGTTTTGCTCATGTATGATAAGTAAGCTTTATTGATTATGCAACTAATTGTGTTCATATTGTTGATTTTGTAATAGTGCAGCTTGATGATGTTGTGAAAGAACTCTACAATCGGAGTGGGAAGAAATGGCCGCTTGTTGTGCTGCACAACAAGCGTGTAAGAGGGCTGATGGAAAATCCTTCCAGCAGAAGACTGATGGAGGAGTGGATGAATAATGGTGTACTGTATACAACTCCAAATGGATCCAATGATGATTGGTAAATTTCCAAATAAATGTCTTAAGCATTGCATTTCTTTGCACTTTTCATCTTAGGACAATAATGTTGTTTCTTGTACTGTTTGACTGTTTCTTTACTGTACGTGCAAAAATGGTAATTTATTATTTGGTCCTCTTAAAAAAAATTTTGGTTTCTCTTCAGCCCTTATTTTTTTCTTTTTTTCAATAGGGATCAAATTATTATCTAGTATTCAGTTGTGTGTGCATGCATTTGTTTCAATGTTGGTCTAAAATTCTAAATTAAAGCATGCTGTTTTAGAACTTGAGTTTATCGAGTCATCTATATAATATATAGCATTTTGCGTAAGATTTATGTCACATTATGCTATGCTTTTCTACACTACCCAGCTGAAGCTAATGGTAGGATTAAAGTGAACTCAGGCTAGAATAGCAGAGAAGGATTCAGTGAAAGCCAAACCTTTTTTTAAGAACTAAAATATAACTGGTTGTATCTTTTAAGGTTCAAATAGTTAATTTAGTCAAAATCCATTTACGTGTTCTTCATGAATGGATTATAATCTTTTCTCTGTTTGGCTCTGATTCATATATCTGGTTAAAATTTGGTTTTGAAGCTTTCAAAAATCAATCACTATTATGTCTCTTTACCTCACTGTTATGTTAGGCACTGATGTACTTATATTAATCTTCTGGGTTTCAGGTATTGGCTCTTTGCTGCAGTAAAACTGAGGTGCTTGCTTGTGACAAATGATGAAATGCGAGATCACATATTTGAACTCATAGGAAGCAACTTTTTTAACCAGTGGAAAGAAAGACATCAGGTAAGTTATTTATTTATTTTTCTGGGGTTGGTTACTCTAGTCCAGCATTGCGAGTGAGTTGTTTCCTGGTCACAATTTAAAATGAGTTTTCTATGGGAAATCCTTTTCCTTTAATTTAGAGTTTCAAATTTAATTACATCACTGTGTGTGTCCTGTTTGGGCACTTTTACTCATCTACATTCTTTCTGAAATTGGTTACTCTAATGTCAGCTCAGGAGATTTTTTTTATGCTGATTTCATGATTGTGTGCTCATTAAATTTTGTTGTACTTATTGCCATTCAAGATCTTAATGGCATGCCCTTGTTTTTGTGACAAGTTAACATGTTTTCTTTATCTACAGGTTCACTACACTTTTGTTAAAGGAAACCTAAAACTTCAGATGCCACCATCATATTCCTTGGTAATCCAGGTAATGTTTTGACCCATGACATTTACTTGGAGTGGCCATTCTACTGTTCCTGCTGGGAATGTGTTTGTGTTCTATTCTGTGTGACAGCTTAGTATTTTTGATCTTCTGGTATTTGAGGGGAGATGATTGGAAGCTAGGAACCCAATATTGAAGAGTAAAACCAGATTCTATTGTATTTTGTGTAAGCTTCAAGACATAAAGGGATCACAGAAGAAGGAATAAAAAACAAATGTAAAAGAAGCTATGGATATTTTTCCGGAGCAAAGCTCCTACAGAGAATACACCTATACCCTCAGCTTGCAGCAGAACAAGAGAATACTCATTCACACCTCTCTTCGCTAACTAACCTGATCATTTTCATTCCTCTAAGCCTTCTGGATGCTACTCAGTAACTAACTCTCACTAGGCCCTGCCACCTCAACCATTTTCTTAGGCGTTCATGTGTATATCTTCCTACTATTTGGCACATGAGACACAATCAGTCTACCATTTTTCCTACAGATTCATCTTTCATATTCTGGTTATTAACAGGGGATTTGTATTGTCATTTTATAAGATGATGCCTGAGTATATTAAAGTTTTTTTACCTTAATGTTCATGTTAGTTATGCAAGAAACTTCAGTCTCTATCTTTCAGCCATCAGGGCAAGATGTTTTTGTGATGATGGTTGTGTGTGTTTCCTACAATTGGTGCGGAGACACAGAGAAGTTATTCTTAATTAGTCTGAAATATTGGCATTTTGTGAAAATAGTAATGCTTAAATTTTTATATTTGTATTTCAGTTTGTTCATTTCTTAAGTATGGTATGTTTTCATTGTATTTGTTGTTGATAAGCAGAGGGGTAACAGTGGAATATACTTGCAAATGTGTGGTGCTTGGTCTGATATTTGAGCAAGATACCGACAGTCTGATATAATGGTCTGCTAATTTTGCCTCTTAATTAGTTTCATATCACAAAAATAATTCAGAAATTGGTAAAGGTATATATTTAGAAACTCAAAATCTAAAGATTGCTAAGTGCAACCAGACAAGTTGTAAAGAGCATTAGCTGTCTTTCCAAACATTAAAATCCTAAATACTTTAGCATCCAAAATGTTTGTATACTATGCCTCCCAATTATCAAATTCAGAACTACTTTGTTTCTTGACAGCTGTTTCTAAATTCTGTTCTTGTACAAAATATGATTTTTTTTTCTTCCAGGAATCAGAAAAAGGTTATTGGCACGTACCTTTAGCACCAGGCATTAGCTGTGAGTCTACGAGATGTTGGCTCTGCATTATCCGGCCAAGTGGTCATGATGCTGTTGCTACTGTTTCTAATGGTGTCACACAGAATGGTGTTAGTAGCTTGGATTCCCAAGTCGATGAGAACAAGGCCACTTCCGTCACTGGCAAAAGAAAAGAGAGGTCTCCTCCTTCATGATAAATCTTTCCATACCCCTTGATGCCACTTCCGTCACTGGTAAAAGAAAAGAGAGGTCTCCTCCTTCATGATAAATCTTTCCATACCCCTTGTTTGGCTTGTCCTTTGACTGCTTTGGGGTTACTGGTGGCAAGATAAACGGCAGCAACCTGTCTCACGGTTATTGAGCTTCTACAAAAGATTTTAAGCTAATTAAAAAGGTATGTTTTTAATCACTCCCAATAGACTCAGAGTAAATTATATACTGTTTAATCTCATTGTTGTAATTATGTTCAGTCATGGTTCCAAGGAGGTGGTCGTTAGTGGCTGTCACATAACCTGCCGCTGGACCCTATTCAATGTATGAAAAATCATCAACTAGTCCCATTATTAAGTTTGTTATTTTGTACAAAAACTAAACGTTCAAAATTTGGGGGCCGTTTGGTTTGAAAAAAAATTCTCTGATTTCATTTCCTATTTTCATTTTTCTGAAAACAATTTTCATTTTCAAATTTTTAAAATTTAGAAAATACGGTTGCTTTGGTTTCTTATTTTCTATTTTTAGGAAACGAAAATATTGAAAATGTGTTTGTTTTGGCTTCTATTTTCTCATTTCTTATTCTCAAATTTTCATAAAATATTTTATGTAAGTAACTCTATAATAAGAATATATTTATATATTTTTCTTAGTGAACAGTTCATAAATTAAAAGTTTATTATATATACCCTTAATATTAAATTTTTTGCATTATTTATTTATAAATATAAATATAATTCTATGTTAATTATAACCATCATAACGAAAGTAATTAATATAAACTAATTATAACCACACTAATTAGTCTTGACCACTTTGTGATTAATATTTATATGTCTGGGCCAATTCACACTAATATATAAAAAGAACACTAACACAACACATTGATTCCCACATGACAAGGGCAAAGGTCCACTTAGTATTGCTGGCAAAAAGAGATATAAAGCCCATGAATAATCTGATATGCGACTGGGTGGATGGTGCTTCAATATGGCTAGAGGCACTGCGTAATTGCTTGGATGGTGCTTCGTTATTGTCAAAGTATGAAACCCATGTCAATTTTGAACCGAGTTACACATTGTCCCCCTCCAAGACCATGTTCAGACCTAAGTCCTAGCCCATGGTTTTTAAACTAGCCCAGTATTTATTTCAACGTAGTTTAATTATGTCAAAGTGAATTGGGCAGACCGGTTGGCCCTCCATGACCACGTCCAGGCCGAAGTCCTAGCCCAAGATTTTTAGGCTAGTCCAACATTTATTTCAACACAGTTCAATTATAGCATAGTAAATTGGGCAGACCGATGTGGCCCAATCAAATCAAGTGCTTACGACTTACGAGTAACCATTTATGGTTTTGTATTCAATCTTGTAAATTTGAATATAGTTACAAATCCGTCAACGGGGAATACAGTTATGAAAAATAATTATTTCTTCAAAATAAATTAACTAAAATACATATGAAATGCAAAATACAAAATATTCACTCGATAAATCAAACGCTTACAGCTTTAAGTTTAAATTCAATAATTTGCATTATACCAACATAGAGACTCGCTAGCACCAATTTGAATGAAACAAATTAAAGCTTCATATGATAAAATGCTATAATGGCCACGGCATAGTACGTAATTGCGTATCACTTGAAGGCATACTTGATGATACCAGGAAGATGGATATTCATGAAATAGTCCTCCCAATCAATCATTTTGGGGTCAAAGTAAAACAATTCCGTCTCTGCCCCACCTTGTCTTGCCGTTGATAATAACTTTTCTGTATTCATATTATCAAATCTGTGTGCAAAACAAGCACTCTCAGTTAATGAATATCATTAAACAAGTTATGCAATCTTATTGGCAGTTAATAATTAACTTACACCCCATTGAAGAACAAGTAAGGCTTGTAAAGTTCAACCAACCGCCTGACAGTACGGATCTTCCTACTGAAGTCAAGATACATTTCCTCAAAATAATGGCATGAAGCTGCATTGACCAGCTCTAGTCCCTATTAAATGCAAACAATATTAAGCACATTGCTATGCCTAAAAAAAATGTTAAGCCCAGGTAAAGTCCACATGATGTTGTTACTTGTGACTTGTGAGACGAGATTGAATGAAAATTAGAACTTAGAAGGTATGTGAATTACAGAAATTAAGGATTTGAAGTAACCTTTAAGGGAAGAAGGTAACGAATGTACATATATTTGCGGAAGCTAGTCATGTTGCTCAATATGGTAATTTTGTCAAGCTTGACGGGCTTTCCATCCTTGTTTATCCAAGGTTTTTCCGTGAAATATCTTAAGCTATAGTCTCGAAGATTAAGGTACCTAACTGGATTTATAACAGAGGAACCCACATGATATATAATATCACTAGGTTGATTTGCATGAGCTACCATGGCCACTATGATTGTATTCACCACCATGTCAGCCGGTATCTGTTTCAAACACAGCATTAATACACACACACACACACACACACATATATATATATATATATATATATATGTATATATTGAAAAGAATGAGAGGAAAGGTTTTATAGTACCAATAAAAGAAGAAACGGTTTATTTAGTGACTTACCACGTCAAAAACTGCCTTAAGATCCGCAAGGAAGCATGTTAATTTTCCTTTACCATAAGCAACAACTATGCTGTCTATGGTTCTGTAAAAAAACTCTCGATCAGATAAGGTAAAATTGGTTTATATGCTTCCGTTTATAAATACCACTTTCTTGGAAACTAAACCAAGCGAACACAAAATGGTGGATAATTGAAACTATATGCGTGGACACAATAAAATTTGACGATTTACCTTAAACCTTCGATCCAACCGGGGAAAGGTTCTCTGTAAGTGCTAGTAATGATTGTGGGACGTACAATCACAACATTCATATTTCCCTTTGCAGTTCCTACAAGCATTTCTCCCATTGCCTTTGTAAAGACGTACGTGTTTGGCCATCCATACATCGTTGCTCTAATAATTAATCAAGAAACAATCAATCATATTCAAGTTTTGGTAATTGTTAAAATGGGAAATGTTGGAAGATATGAAATAATTTTTGCAAAACTAATTGTCTAACTTATCTCAAGTAAAAATAAGATTAAACAACTCCTTAATAGATTGTTAGTGCATTTCTCTATGTACTTAAAGATAGTTGTTACAATTTTTTTTTTTAATTTCACCATATCTACTATAGGTTATCATATTTGTCATAAGTTAGATAACCCCTTTAAAAAACACACGAAATTATAAATTTCTCTCTGAAAACAATTTCTCTTTTCTAAAATAACTTCTCTCTCTATTCGTACTTATTCCTCTCTTATTGTTTAAGAGGTTATTCATTATGCTTTTTATAAAAAAGTCATTTGTACCAAAAAAAACATTGGCTGTTGTTAAAATATATTAATCCAGCACAAAGTTTTTTTTACTTTTTGGAGGATAAGCACGAAATCCAAAAGGTTATTATGAGTTTCACTTATCTCTATCCAAAATTAAACTAAAAACTCATTCTCATGTTAATGTATTATTGAAACTCTTTGCTTCAGCAATTCTTTTCTATTCTTAACTAATTTGACTTTTGTAATATCTCTATTATTACCTAATATTCAGTGAAAAAATGAATCAGTGACCAGGGAAGTTGCCTTGGGGAGGACTCTAGTAAGTTATAATTAGATCGAATCATATATAGTTTGGGGAAAGCAGAGAAATGGGCAACGTGATTAATTTAAAATTTGGGAAGAAAAGATCAAAGGAATGACAAAGGAATATAGGCATCGTTTAGTGGGAACGAATTCTTAGCAGTGCGTGATATGTGTGTATACGGTGTTGAGTTTCATGATATTAATTTCATTATAGTTTCAAGATATAAACAAAACATCTTGAGGTTATTTAAATTGTTAAACGAATATGAAGGTGGTAACAATCAATATCCACATATATATATATATATATATATATGAGTTTAATGGTAGTTTTACACTGACAGTGTATGATCATTAAACTCTTTCTATATATAGTAAAATAGAAGTAGTATAAATTATAATTAGAACAAACCTTTTACTACCCAAGTCCTTCATGGCCAATTCAATATCATGTTCTGCGGCTCCCTTCTCTCTAAGCTGATTCAATTTCTCCTCTACCTTTTTCTTTTCCATATCAATGTCTAGTCCGGGCACCCCATTTAGTGACACACCAAAGTCATGTGGATCCTCAAGTATGAGTCCTTCTCTTTCTCCACATACATAAGCTGCAAGGCATAGCAATAAGGAAATTGTCGGAAATTTTACCCAAGATATTCCATGGACATAGTGGCAATATATAGTCTCACGATATATATGTGCGTATGTCTAGACTAGAGTTTATAATAAATGTAGCACAGCTCCCACTCTATCGTAATTAGACACTAGCTATGTCAACAAGGTGAGCACAATATTGATGCTATACAATCTACATCAAGGATAGGATGATTTTCTGTATATTTCATAAGCATTATTTTCATCAACTATAAGATATAGTACACGTCATCCTAATATAACTTGTTGCAACAACCTTGAGGCAAAAGGAACATCTACAGTGATAAATGCATTTTGAATACTGAATATTTTATTTTTATGAGAGAATCATTTGGAAGTTTGAGGTTTAAATCGGTTATCATTCAGATATAATTTTAATTGTCATGGAAATGAACATATACTACCTGTTGATACGTGGACAAGCACCTTTAGTTTAATACATTTTTTGGCGAAGCTCAACACATGCTTAACTCCTAATGTATTTATACCCAATGCAACATCGTATCTGCATTTAGTAGCCATAGAAGAAGAGTAAAAAAATATAAAATTTTATCTTAACCATAGAGAAATAAACGATTATTTTTAAATGTGAACACAGACATGCACACACATACATGCATATGGTATTAAAATTATATCATCTTGAATATATATACCTTTCATCAAAGTTGGTTGTTGCAGCTAAATTAACTATAACATCTGTTTGGTTGCAAATCTCTTCCCCTAGAATGTAGTCCTTCAAATTCAAGTCCTCTTGAGAGATGTCTCCCGGCACTACAGTCAACTTTTCTGAGACAAAGGAATTGAATCTTGTACCCAGTTTTTCTTTCAGCAATCTAAATAAGTCCTTCCCTATGATCTACGTACAAATGAAAATTCAATCGTGCAATAAGTATCAGACACATACTTATTTAACATCGTTAAAGAAGCTGTGAAAATATATCATGTGTGTGACATGCAGGGGGAACTTCTAAATGATATTTACACTCCAAAAGTCAATATCAGTTATAATAACAAAATTGCTCGTTTGTACATACTCGTCAACTCAACTGTGAGTACAAACACATTTATATGGGTGGCACTTAGTTGAAACTCAGGTGAATCTTTAATTTTACATTAAATACATTGGAGGGCTTGCGCCTGCGGTTAGTTACCGTAGGCAATATTGGTAAGTGAGGTTATGATATATGAGTTTAATTTCTATTTGATTATTGTAAAAGCAATTAGAAATTATTATTGGTATGACTTTTAAAATAATTATTGTAAAAACTAACAAATTTATCATATATGACAATTTATAATTGGATGACTGTACAAAAATATTTTATACGATCAATGCATACACTATTTTACTCATGATATATTTTAGATTTTTGATAACTTGATAAAAGTTAAAGAAAGTTGTAATATTTGTACATTCACCTCAGCGTCTAAGCGTTGAGTGGCAGTTTCTGTATCTTTGGCTCTCAAAAGAAGATAAAGTTTCTTCACATTTGGTTGAACCCTCAATATTTTTTCCACAAAAACTGCAAAAACATACAAGGAAAACACATGGTTACTAGATATAGCTTAGTATAAGTGAGAGCACATAGAGAGAGAGAGGAGGGAGACTTTTTGCGAGGAAGCCAGTGGCACCAGTGACTAAAATGGTCTTCTCTTGAAGGAAGTGTATTATGCTTCCCAATTCCATTGGAGATAAATTGAGAGGGAGAAAGATTTCTAAGTGAACCTTAATCAAACTATAAGACACAATACTGCCGGCTAAATGTAATGCCCATATATAGGACCATTCCATGTATCTATTTATAGACATATATTTAATTACCATATAAAGGAAAGATCCAATGAAAATGCAATTATTTATTATGGCACACGCAATAATTGTTCCTAGCTAACTCTGAAATATGGATATCAAGCTTTCTGCTCTGCCCACCTCCCACACACGTCAACAAATTATATGCTGGTCAAAATCGGTGATTATGTCACAGTATTCAAGAGAGATATCTCAACAGTATGTTGAGCCTAAACTTAGCTACCATACTATCTCTTCAGATGCAAATATTAACGCTTAATCAATGCGTATTTTCCGCAGCACTGTTCTTGACTTCTCGATCGGTGCTGAATCCTGATGCTTAACGGTTGGGGATTTCAAGGGGCATCAGGTAATAAACAAAGGAATCAAATGACACTGAAATGAAATATATATGTTGAGTGAGGTTAACCTCTTAAATAAATCTCAGTATCTTGAGAGATTAATATGTGACTCTCGGTTAGGCAATACTCCAGGTTCATCAAAAATAAAAAATGACTGTGTGCCATAAAATTAATGTAATTACTTTGCTATTTAAGATTCCATATTTAAGAAGAATGCTACTTTTTTAAGAAAAATTTTATTCGTCTCACATATGCAAATAAAGACAATTGTTTTTATTTATTTATTTATTTCAGTCAAACTTTTTATTTTCAATTTTTTAATTTAATATTTGTCCAATAATATATAAACACATGGATTTCAAACTCGCTAATTTATTCAAAATGGTTTCGATATAGCATCACTGATTTTTTGAGGTGTTGTATCTCTTTAAGTTTTTGTATAGATACTAGTCGATTTATGTTGAGGATAAGTTTTCAATGGTTATAGACATATATAGGACCAGCATATAATTTTCAACGGTTATTTTCTTGTTTGAGTTTTTTTTTCCCCCTGAAAAGCATAGGCCATTTAATCCTTTCTTTTTTTGGACTAGCATTTAATCCTTTTTAAAATCTTGTGAATACATAACATTTTGCTATTGGCTGTTTCTTGAAGTGAGTTTCTTATTTTTTTTGTCAAGAAACATATATTTAGTACATTTTCATGTTGTGCACGGAACAATATTGGAGTTTAATTAAACTTTTAATTTTTCTATATATAGCACTAAAAAACGAAGTAGAACGTGTACGTTTGGTGACATTCTAATTTTAACTTATAACATTATGCAAATTAATTAAAACTGCTAAAGACCTTACTGACTACCCCATCTTACTAATCACTTTTAACTTTACACATCACTTTAATCAACATATAATCAGATTTGTTTTAAAACTGTATGTCGCCTTAAACAACGTATAATCAGATTATCGATACATGCAAATAAATAAATATTAATAATCTGTGCCTAGCCTATGTAAAATTTTACTATAATTTCATTCAGAAAAAAAAAATGACAATAGCAATAATAATACGTACTACTATCATACCAATGTTTCGATAGTCAATTACTTCTATCTTTATGAAAAATCTTCAACAAGCATTCAAGCAATGATTGTTGCTTATTACTTCTAGCTTGTACTTCTTATGGAATAATTGCCCTCTGAAGAAGTTTCGTTTAATTACTTCCTACCCGAAGATACCTGTTTAAAAGAAAATGTAGAAGATATACGTACTCATTGTTTTTCACTTGATATTGATATCAAGAAAACGTGTTTCACCGGTTGCATTTGGCATAGGGCAACAGGAAAGAGACCTTTATCGTGAGATTATACGTAAGTTCATACTTTACTAAGTTGGGGTAAGCATGACCCAACCCAACCCAACCTGCTAACCCGGTTTGGCTCGAGGTTGATTTTGATGTGTTTAGATTTTGAAATTAGACCTGAGATATTTTGAGGACAGGTTCGGGCTAAGTTTTAGGTTGTCCTAATCCGGTTTAATGTCTTATATTCTGTTAAAAAGTATAAGTTTTTTGAACAATTGTATATTAATAATAAAACTTTTTGATTTAATATAGAAGATTTTGTATAACATGATATTATATTTATAATGATATTATTTATTTAAAAATATATATTGTGAAATATACTTTAATTTAATATTTTACTTATTTATTTTACGATTTAACTTTACATCATATTAAGATTGATATACCGTGTTAGAAAGTTGGGTTGACCTGATCTTCTCTTATATATTTTGAATCTTGATTGGATTGGATTTTGGTTTAAAGAAATGGTCCATTCAAAATTTTGGATCGGATATGAACAAAGATTAACCCGTCCCTTACTCACCCCTAATATTTCTAGATATTTTTAGTGTGATGATAATCTTAATTTAAACTACTAAACCTGGACAAAAACACTACTAAGACTATCCTTTTGTTATAGATATTTTGTCCCAAGATTTAAATTTGCTTATTAGTTAAGCTAATTTATACTTACTCCAAAATGTTTTTCTATAAAAAATAGCATAGTGAAGTGTCCTTAAATGACATATTGATGCCCAACTCAAAAACGTAAAGCTTTCAATAAAAATAAAATAAAAATGTCAGCCAAACAAATAATTTTAGATTGCCGGCTTTGGCAATGTATAGCTTACTAGCTTTTGACGATTTTAACCACTTTTCGATTGGACTCGGCTCTTCTAAAAGCCTCTAATAATCTTCTTGTTCATCCATTTTGATTTGAAAAGCAGACAATCAATCTTAAATCAAAATTCATTAGCAAAGCATAACTTGGTAACGACAAGTTTGTTTGCTTTTTTCTTTCAAGAAAAACATTTTATTTTTTTTAAAGAAAATTTATTTATTTTTTCGTAAGTTAAAAAGACTTTTATTCACAGTAACTTTTACAAAAATACATTATAAAAGCATTTTCATTTTAAATTTTATTTGAACACTCGTTAAATATTTTATAAGTTGTTTGCACAATCTACATTATAATAAAACTAAATATTTATATTTATATTAGGCCTAATTACTAATTTGATCCCTTTATTTATTTATTTTATTCAATTGGGTCATTCTATTGTTTTCTGCTCCAATCAAGTCCTATTATCTTCAAAAAAATTCAAGTAGGTCTCATAATTTTCAAAAATACTTTAATATTATCCTTTTTCATCTAAAAAGACGTTATTTTTCATTGCGTTTTCCACCCCATTTAGTGTAAAATTGAACGAAAAATGATGTAGTTTTAGATGAAAAAGGATAATATTGGAGCAGTTTTGAAAATTATGGAATCTAATTGAACTTTTTTGAAAATAATAGAACTTAATTGGACCAAAAAATAATAGAGGGATCCAATTAAATAAAATAAATAAATTAAGGGACCAAATTAGTAATTAAGCCTTTTATTAACACGATGATTTCATCTCATAATTAAATACCACTTTATAGATGAAAATGTGAGAGTGTTTAGCATTTTTAATGTAAAAACGTAAAAGATAATGTTAAGCACGTGGAAATACTATTTTTATTGATGTTTTTATCTATAATAATTATAATTAGGATATCCTATTTTGTTTTTTACTTTTTATTAAACACTTTTATTCTTAATTTTTATTAAATAACTATCATATTTTTTTACATTTTATTTTTTATTTAACTTCCTCTCTTTCTTTATAGAATTAATATACGTCCTTATATTTTATTTAATCTTCATCCTTTTTCTCCCTCTTTGATTTTATTTTATTTTTATTTTAAAAAATATAAAAAGGCACAAAATGCTTCTCTTTCCCTAATGTTAATAACGTCGAGCGTTTTTTTTTTTGTAGTTGGCATTTCTAACCTGGCATATTTTATGCTTAATTTCTTTTCGCCTTTCTTTAATTCTTTTACCTTTTTAAACCCCAACAACTCTCCGAATCCGATCTATTCCTATTATTTTTTTATATATATACTACATCTATTCCTAATTACCATGCCCATCATCCTTCTTCTTTATTTTTTAGGAGAATTACGATAACATGTTTCAATCTCAGCAGTTAAAACATTCACCAAAAAAAATAAATCTCAGCAGTTATATATATATATATGTAGGGTCAGGATCTGTTTGCACCAGATGTCAAAGTTAGTTAAATTAATTACACATTTAATAACTTTTTGTAGAATGTAAATTTAATTAATTCAACCATTGAAATATGTGATATTACCTTCATGATCATGTATATCAAATTTCACACCATTTGGACTTTTCTAGATATGTTATCTAACATTGAATATTTACATATATTTTAATATTATATTATATGTTAAAATAAAGTGATGCGATGAACTACTAAATAATTTTAGAATTATATAAAATTTTACATACTTAATCTCATTAATAAGAACATCAAATTCAATGATTGGATTGATTAAATTTGCATTTTACAAAAAATTATTAAAGGTGTAATTTAACTAACTTTGACACTTGGTATCAATAGATCCTGACCCTATATATGTGTGTGTGTGTGTGTGTGCATGTGCATAATCACTTTACTCTTTAAACTTTTGAGGATCTCAATCCAATATTTATTGGCTGCGTAAGTCATCAACATGATCAAATTAATTTGACGCATAGGGAAGAATCAATCATACAATACATGAGTAATATATTAAAAAGTAAATCACATTCTCTTCCCTTAAGAGATGTAAGTGTAAGTATTATATCACCCTCCCCTTTTATGTTAAAATTCAATAATAATGAGGGAAGAGACAAAATTTGACCAATACTAGTGGCTTTTACTTTGAGCCATGCGCAAAAGTGATATAATGTGGTTTTGGGTGATGATAAGTTAAAGAAAAAGGAAAGATTACTAGTTAAATGATCAAAGACACCAAAATGCAAAATCTTAGGTTTGATAGACATAGAATGTGAGAGAGAAACTATAGAATTATTAGTATGAGCAATAGTGACAAAAGAGGAGGCTTGTTCGGTTGCATTCACTTCAAGATACTCCATGTACTCATTAGTAGCCAATGAGATCAAATGCTTATTGCTATATTCAATCTTTGACTTCGAAGTTGAGATCAAATATTGGGCAACATTAGCTATCATAATTATTTGAGAAATTATATAGGGAGTAGCATTGATAATTGGTTTGACCATCTTTCCTACAATGAGTATAATGGAGGTTTCCTCTACCCCTTCTACCATGACCATGTGTTCGACCACCATCATTAGTTGAGTTAGATATAAATTAAAGGTAGCAGATTCAAATGATATTTAAGGAGGAGCTTCCAGTGAAGGAACCCTAATTAAACGAGCTATGAGTTTTTCCATTATAGGTATGGTAGGATTTGTCAAGGTTTGATCTCGAATAACCTCATAATCCTTGTGAAGACTATGAAAGCCAAATACCATGAACATATTATTGAGCTTGCTTAATACATGTTGAAGATCATCATCTTGAGCTCATAAATGGTTGATTGAACTCGATTTATGTGAGAAGGCAAATCATTATCAATAATTTGACGAGTTGCCAGATTATGAACATACTCGTACAACCTTTGGATATCATTAAGATAAACATTTTGTATCATTTGCCAAATATCATAATATGTTTTGTAAGGATAACAATGTAGCATCACTTTAGCCTCAATTGATTTAAGAGAGGGACAATAGTTGATAATTTAATCGCTGTCATTTATCCATCATATCTTTATTGATCTCGGAAGCCTTCATGGTGAGATGTTCATCAAGCCCCTGGCCTAAGAACCAAATCTCAATAACACTATACCAATCCAAGTAATCCTTACCATTTAGCCTATCTATAGTGATGATTGAAAAGTCAGAAAAGGCAAAAAAGACCATCCTTTTCTTAGGTAATTGAGTTTTAGTGTCTGTTGTATGGAGAGATGTAACGCCCGGCCGCTTTCAGGATGAGTGATTGTTCCCACAAACCAACATAAGACTTTTCAGCGTGCTTTGTTCTCACTCACACGCTTCCTGGGAAACTTCCCAGGAGGTCACCCATTCTTAAATTGCTCCAAGTCAAGCACGCTTAACTGTGGAGTTCTTAAGTGATAGGCTACTGAAAAGTAGATGCATCTTGTTGGTATAGGTAACACTTATTAATTCCTTTAAGCTATCCTCAACTATACAGTCCCATATCCGCACAGCCTCTAGATCCCTCTCGTTCGGGTGTGTATTCGATTCATTCATGTACCCCTCCCGCTGGAAGCCTGCCAGGAGTCGCTCATTGTCCGTGCCTCATCTTTTTTACACCGGCGATCACTCCCCGCCCTCATATGCGCTCGAAATGTTACATGCCCACCAGCTTCCGCTTGGTTCGTCCTTGAACCACATCGGACTGGGAGAGAGGCCCTGCTCTGATACCACTTTGTAACGCCCGGCCGCTTTCAAGATGAGTGATTGTCCCCACAAACCAACATAAGACTTTTCAACGTGCTTTGTCTTCACTCACACGCTTCCTGGGAAACTTCCCAAGAGGTCACCCATCCCTAAATTGCTCCAAGTCAAGCACGCTTAACTGTGGAGTTCTTAAATGATAGGCTACTGAAAAGTAAATACATCTTGTTGGTATAGGTAGCACTTATTAATTCCTGTAAGCTATCCTTAACTATACAGTCCCATATCCGCACAGCCTCTAGATCCCTCTCGTTCGGGTGTGTATTCGATTCATTCATATACCCCTCCTGCTGGAAGCCTGCCAGGAGTTGCTCATTGTCTGTGCTTCATCTTTTTTGTATCGGCAATCACTCCCCGCCCTCGTCTGTGCCCCGGATGTTACAAAAGACACCTACAACACAAGCGAAGTAAATAATAAAAAACCATAAGGGACGAAGAACAACACTAATAGCATCAAAATCCCAAGGCAACGACTAAAAAACATTGAACAATGGTGAAAAAGTGGCAAAAGCACCGAACAACAACAACAAAAGGTAAAAATGCTACTGCAATGCATGACCCATAACCTAGAAGGGGTCACAATGGAACCAATGAGGGATGCTAAGTTAAGTAAGCAGCATGGCGAGCAAGGGACTAAAAGGCGATAACTAAGTTAGAGAGTCAGGAAAAACTAGGATTTTCCTAAGACCTTACTTTAGATACCGTCTTCAGATGGGAAGAATAATTTCTTATTGTGTATTACTGAATTTGTTACACTTATTCATACACATGAGAGCTGAATCGAATCAATCCTTAAAGTAGAGGGATTATAATTATGGAAACAATGAAATTAAATGAAAACAAAGAAACAAATGAAATAAGGAAATTAGAAAACAGGAAAACGAGGAAATAATATTTCATCAAATCCATAAATATAATCTTAGTGTTTACAACATTGAGTTAAAGATAAGAATAAGTCAAGCAGCTAGTTGAAGGTTTATGGCTATATTTGGCAAGCCATTTTAGCTAGCTTCTAACTTATTTTATTAGCTAAAAAACTTGTTTGATCTTAATAGTAGTGTTTGGTAAACAATTTTTTTTTGGGTAGTTTGTAGTGTTTTTTGAAACACTACTTCAAGTAGCATTTTTCGAAATGATAGCTTCTAACTTCTTATATTTTATTCCACTTTTGTCCTTAAAATATTTATTAAATTTCCTTTTTATCCTTTCCTATGTAAGGCAAGATTTTATTATATATTTTTTGTTTCTCTTCTTGCACTCACAAGGTAGGATTTTATTATTTTTACCCTTTTTTTTTTCATAACGTATGGTTTTCTTATTTTTTCCTTTTTATTACACAAGATATTGATAATGATAATAATAAGTTTATTTATTTTATTATTTTTTGAATATTTTTATATTACATTGTTTATTTTAATCATCATACTATTTACAATATATATTTTATTATTTCAGCATTATACTTTAAGATATTAATATTGATATATGATAGGTTTATTTTATTTATTTTGTTTTTTTGAATATTTTTTATATTACACTATTTATTTTAACAATTATACTAATTAATATAATGAAAGTATGACGTTTACTTAAGTGTATGTTACTTTTACTTTATTTTAAACTTGATTGAAAATATTTTAAGATACAATATAAGATTAAAAGTAGAATACACGGTATGAACAAATAATAATTGAAACTAAAAATGTAATTAAAATAATTGATCTATAAATAAAAAATTACAAGAGTTTAAAATTAATTAAAAAACCAAAATTATAAATACCCCAAAATATATTTTCATGAATGAAATAAAATTAAAATTTATGTAAAAATACCATATAAACGTGTTTATTTCTATCATTTTATATTTATTAGCTATATCAACAGATAGTTTTATCAAACATTTATTATTCAATAAACTAGCTTAACAGCATTTAACTACCAGCTAGTTTTTCAGCTTTCAGTTAGCTCATATTAAACTTAGGTTAGACTATACTTATTTATTAGATAAGTTACATTAAGACTTTTATAAAAGTTTATTTAGTTAAAAATGAGAGATTTTAAGTCATTTGAAAAATCTTTTAAATTTAATAAGTTAGTTTATTTGAGCAATTATAATTGATATAATAATATTATTGATTTATTGTATTAAATTTTTATTATATACAACATTAGATATTATTTACTTGTTTTATTTAAAGACTTAGTCTCATTAGTAGGTATATATGATTACTTACCTATTTAAAAAACCTATCATAAAATAGGCGGTTAGATAAGCTTTCATGTACCGACTAATAGTAGTTTCAAGTGACACATACTTTATTCTTTGTAAGATCTTAAGTTTGAATCTTGTGTATGAAAAAAAAAAAAACTACTAAAAAAGTTAGTCTCATCATACTATAAATATTCTCCACTGAAATAAGATCACTTTTAATAAAAGTATGAACAAAAAACAAAGATAAATTTTCATATCTAGTCAAACTTTTAAAAGTGTTAAAAAATTACCTTTATCCAATAAATAAATTAAATTTAAATATTAGATTTAAGAAGTAAGTCAAATTTATTTAAAATAAAACCTATCTTTACTTAATTCAACCTTAAATGGAGCTCTGCATTCAAACTACAGTCTATGTGTCTAACTACAGTTTTGGTACCACCTACAATCTACCAATTGTTGTGCTCTGCATAAATGCTCATCACCAAAGTCGTTGTAATTGATTAATTGCAACCAGAAATTCGGAACATAATTGAAAAGTTAAAAGTTTGAATGGAAATAAAAATTGATATGTCATAGTCTTACTCCAAACAAAATTCGTTTTTCTTTTTCCAATAGAAAACAGATAAAGCTAAATTAACCGCACACTACTCGGCGTACATTATATATGGAAAAAATATTAAGATTGATTTTAACAAAAGTCTTCGTAAATATGCATTAAAAATATTTTAAATATTTTTTCAATAATACTTATTATTTTTAGATATTTAAAATTAATCCTAAAAAGTTATGTTAATAAAACTGTCGTACGTACATACGCTCCCTGAGAGGTCATAATAGGCCTGGCAATTCTGGTATAGCCCATTAGACTTGGTATTGTCCAATCTTTTTGTTCAGCTACATTTTTTTTTCTTTTCCAGCTAGATCCACAAGGCTCATACAATGAGGAGGAATAATTCTAATTTGAATAAACATTAACGTACACTTTTTTTTATTACATTATTTATTATATTTATTATTTCTCTCACTCTCTCTCTTCTATTTCTCTTCCTTTTATTTCATACACTTTATTTTAGGATACAAGATTATCACCATTCGTCTGATTAGAGACATGTCTCTATTACACCTTTAAGATTATAGACGCAGTGATAAAAATACTATACATTAAATAAAAATTCAAGGCTTGACTAAGGAAAAAATATTATATAATTTGGGATTATTATGATTCTGGTTAAACTCCATATAACATGTAATTGAATTTTATTTATTTTTTGAGTAAATTAAAAAACTCAATTATCATATAGAAATTAACGAGACCATAAACACGTAATTATTCTATACCATGAATGGGCAGATATTATTCATTTTGGCTCAGATTGTTCGTGTGCTTTCCAAAACGATTGGGCCGTGCCGACAATATTCATGCCTAGTTTCATTCGCAAATTTCCCTTGGCCACATTTTTCGTGTTAGGTTTCATTTATTCAATCCACTGTTGGAGGGGTCTAGGGCCCTGTTACTAGCTACGATACCACAAGCACAATAGCACCTGCTATTTCAATGTGGGATCTTCAATACACTCTGTTCACATCAGTGTTATTAGAACCGGACTAGCTATTGACTTGGTCAAGATACTGAATTAATGGGTCATTGGTTGAACTAGTGAGTCAATGGTTGAACTACATGAATAGGTATAATATTTAACACACACACATAATATTAAATTTCAGTGTAGTAAAGTAAGGTGAGTTCTACCGTTTCCTCACCTTAGAATTCACTTCCAGCTTGACTACAACCATCTATATTCGTTCTTTTACCTTCTTTTGAATGCGTGTGGAAAATGTTAATATAAAATCATTAAACATCTTTACCTAATAACTTTTTAGAATAGTTAGTTCAATATACAGTATTAGAATTCCTATTATAAAGTGATTAGAGTTTAATTCTTACCGCTCTTGAAAGGTTTTTGTACAGGGGGCTGTGTTACAGATGTAAAGTAAAACCAGTGTTTTGAAAATTGGACCGGCTGGTCGAATCGGAAAACCGGCTACCTGACCGTTTAAATAAACCACAAAACCAGCTTAAAAAAAAATCGGTCAAAGAACCAAAAAATAGTCAAAAACCGGTAAAAAATCGGTTCATAACGGGTCAATGAAAAAATGCTTAATACAATATTATTTTAATTTTTTTTCTTAAAAAAAATAAAAACCAATCTAAAGTATTTATCATTTTCTTTTTTTATTTTAAACATAAACTTGTTTTTGTTAATAAATGTTGATGTGTATAATTAAAACTTATAGTTAAGCATCATAACATATTTGATTTGTATTTTTGTAGGTATTGTATATATAAAGAACCTATAAAATTATGTTTTATTTTTAATTTTTGGTATTATAAAGTTATGATATTATATTTTTTTAATATTATTTTATGTATTATTTAATTATTATTATTATTTTATTAATACCGGTTCAACCACAAATCAACCACGGTTAAACCATTAAACCTTAAACCAGTGCCTTGACCAATTCAATGATTAGTCTGATTTTAAAAACATAGAGTAAAACTAATAATGTGTCTTCACCTCCACACACATAAAAACAGTTGCATTTTACCAAACATGAAAAATTTCAGTGCGGTATTCCCGTGGAATAACATTTTTTAGGCACTCTCTTCCATGTAAACGAGGTGATTCCAGAGAACTGGAACGCCTTTAGGCACACATCGTGGTTAGCATCATTTTTTAAAACTATGCGTCAGACATGCTCTTTTTCGTGACATGTTAGTGAACATTTGCAGATATTAATGGCCATTTGGTAAAACGTAAAGGAGCTGAGGATGATATTCAAAATAAATCCTCCTCTTTCCCACGTTAAACCCGAAGAAGTGAAGGGACCAAAAAGGAACAAAAACAACCCAAAGTTGATTGGGGACCATCAATTGTAACAGAAAGCAAAATATATGATACTATTGGGAACACTTTATCATACTTTTCAAACTTAATTGGCAGCTAGCCAATACCAGTTACACTGACCTTGAGAAATAAACAACACCACTACTGTAATGCAATGCAGTCCCTCTTGCACAATTTTGAACTTAATAAAGTTATTAGTTTCACAAATTACTTAAAAATATTGCATCACTTGAAAATGTATTTGACAATACCGGGGAGATGGGTCTTCATAAAGTAATCCTCCCAATTAACCTCTTTCGTATCAAAGTAAAACAAATCTGTCTCTGTCCCACTTTGTCTTGCTGCCATTCTCAATTTCTCCGTGTTCATATCATCAAATCTGTGTGCACAACATTCTGTGTCTCAGTTTATATATACCTCATAAAGTCAATAACTAATATGTCAATGCCGCATGTGTATGTGACTATGGGACTAACATGCTAGCTAGACTGAAATAACTTGCATTGAAACTAAAGCATGTAAAGTCCCTATTATAGATTATAACACTTACACGCCATCGAAGAACATGTAAGGCCTGTAAAGTTCAACCATCCGCATCACAACCTGGATCTTCCTGTGGAGCTCAAGATACATTCCCCTAAAATACTGGCAAAGTGCAGTATTGGCCAGCTCAAGTCCCTATTAAATGGAAAAGTTGTCAACAGCCTTGCTAAGAATTTGGAGTTAAGTGGCCATGATGATTGTTATGAACCAATCATAACAAAAGCTTAAGCTGTTAGTTGAAAACAACATGAAGCTTAAAAGACCATGTCATGAACTAATTATCCCAAAGAGTTTAATTTTCATGTAGTGTCAGTGTAAGATTTTTACTTCATCAAGTGTTAACTAATCAAAAATCATTCTATTGTCAACAACCTTGTTAAGAATTATTTGAAGTCAAGTGGTACTGATGATTGTCATAACCAATCATGACAAAAGCTTAAATTGTTAGTTGAAAACAACACGAAGCTGAAAATACCATGTCATGAACTAATTATCCTAGAGTTTAATATTTATGTACTATGAGTATAAAATTGTGTCAACTAATTAGAAATCATTTTAGACAACATGTGATTAAATGACAGTGTAAAAGTTCAAATTAATGATAGATTGAAACACATGAATGATTTTATTTAATAGTGAGGGTTTGGAATGGTATACATGAGGTTATAGGTTTTAACTTCAGTGTGTACACAAAAAAACGTGAATGATTTTATATTACATTTCTAAGCTCTAACAACGATGATGACTAAGCAGGGGAAATAAACTAGGTAAGAACCTTTAATGGAAGCAGGTAGCGAATGTACATATATCTCTGGAAGCTATCCATGTCGGTCAATACGGTTACTCTGCCAACCTTGACCGGTGTTCCATCCTTGTTTATCCATGGTGTTGCCTTGAAATATTTTAATCCATAGTCTTGGAGATTTAAGTATGTGAGTGGATTTCTAAAAGAGGAACCCACATGATATATGATATCACTTGGCTGCTTTGCATGAGCCACCATGGCCACTAGCATTGCATTCACCACCATGTCAGCTGGTACCTGCATGCTCATTAAATTGACGGTATTGAGATGAGGTCAGAAACGGACAAATTAATCAGAACAAGACAACAACGGATTTCATGCAGCAACACTCACCACATCCACAACTCCGTTGATATCTCCAAGGAAGCATGTTAATTTTCCTTGCCCATAAGCCACTGCTAAGCTGTCAATGGTTCTGTAACAAACATAAAGGGAAAATCTTCCATTTTGAGCTTACATTTTCTGATTTTTACATTCACATATGTCGTACAAAAATTACCATTTTCTTGAAATCAAATACATGTTTGATATTGTTGAGTGTCCTGTTTATTGTGGCTATTTGCTCAAAATTTGGCTAAGTATTGTTAAATGAGCATAATCAGGAAACTTGTTTGTTAGTTGGTAATATATTTTCTTAACTTTTGCTCTATATTGACTAATTAAATTAATTGATTATAGCTCAGTTCTGAATTTTATCGGTGTAATAATTTACTTAATTTAAATAGGCATAAATTTAATTAAAAGATAGCATCATAAGATATTAGTTCTATTTATATTTAACCAAGAAATTGATTTAATGGTAAATTGCGGAAAATAATCTATAAAGTTGGACCAACTGTTAAAAACATATGGATGATTTTCATATAAGCAAAACATCACTTTACTACTCAAGTTTTGGGATGAAGTGAAGGTTGTTGTGGCGTTTTAAATTTACAAATTAAATGCAAGTAGGTGCTTCCGTAATTAATATAGGTCACAGACCGTATTTATGGTTGGACCACACTAAACTCCTTTATCTAGAACTCTTTACTTAATCATGTTATTTATTTTTATTAAATTGTTATGTCAGTTGGTCAATATTATGTCAAATTTGATGTATAAAATTCTCTCACTCAGTCCAGTAAAATATAAGGTTTGAGTTTTAAATTTTGAGCTTGAATTAAATTTAGATTTTTTTAGTCCAGTATGATCATGACTCAATCTGACTCAACTTGCAAAAAGACTCTGAAAAAATCAGACTTTCACCAAACTTAAATCTTATTTTAAAAGTCTGAATTGAATATGGATTTTTTTAGTCTGGCCATTATAGCTCACAACTCGCATTGGGTTGGCTTGCATCGGATCAAGAAACCCGTTTTGCCACCTTTATTATTAACTAAAAATTTAACTCACCCCTTAAAAAGAGATTCGATATTTTATATTTGATAAATGATAAAATAAAATTTTGATTTACCTTATACCCTCAACCCAACCAGGGAAAGGTTCTCTTAATGTGCTTGTAACGATGGCAGGACGCATAATAACAACGGATAGGCTTCCTTTCAATTGTTCCACAAGCATCTCTCCTACTGCCTTCGTAAATACGTATGTGTTTGGCCATCCATACACCTTTGCCCTGATCATAACAAATACCAAACATAATTATGGTGAGTATTCTTTGGTTATTATAATGTCCTACGTACAATCTCTATAAACTAAAGAAATAAATAATATACACACAGAAATAATTCACAAAGAATTATAATATCTGTTGTATCAAAAAAAGAAATCATAATATATCATGAATGTCATAATATCTTTTATCTTCTTAAACTATTATTTCTTTAACTTTTATTCAAGACTTTCTGTTTTTAATCTTTAATTCATCAACAAATGCCTATATGTTTTAATAATTTAATTAATGTCTTATAGGACATGGGCCCATATGATAAAGTCATTGCCCCTTCCATTGTCTGAAGTATCGTGTGATATCATATATACGCCCCACCGTACAAGCCAATGAATTGCATATATGATATCTAATAAGTAAATAGAGTATAAACATATACACAAGAAATTGATAAAGAATTAATTAAGTAAATTAAACAAATTTGAGAATCATTCAAATAAATTTTATTTATAACTGATAGTGAAAAGAAAGTTGAGAGTGAATTTAGAATATTATATAAACATAAAGAAAAGACTTATAATTTTTAAAAGAGATTATGTAAATACTTTAATTTATTATATAAAGAGAAGTTTTTACAAGTAACCGCTAGCTATATATACTGCAGCAGAAGAGATAAATGATAGGAAAGATGGAGTGACAAATTGCACAAATGTCGGTTAGAAAATTTTTATTGGAAATAAAATTTCAATCTAGACCCCACCATGTATGATAGTGGGTTTGTGATTGATTAAAGTCATTGTTTGTTGTTTTTCACACTCGTTTCTTTCGTAACAAATAGCAACACCCTGCAACAGAATAAACACTTTGCTATTTGAACCATGCAAGGAAATATTCCACATATATCTTAGCTAATAGTAGTAATTTTCTTATATTAGCCGATCGAGGCATAATTTTGAGCTCAAATGAGTTAGTGACTTAAAGCTAGTCTCCATCATGATGTTTCACATTTTACTCCAATATGAAACAAAAATCTCTGGTTGGTGCTTATCAAGACGACTATATTTGTCGTTCTCATTTGCCGCACAATGAGAACCATCCATTAACTGTACATATATGTTTGTGCATATTGTTTCCTATCCATCTACCAAAGCCATTGCACATCTCCTTCAAGAATTGGGAAATAAAGGTGGATTTTGTTTCTCTCCTTCGGTCCCAGTTACCTTCTACATTTAGAGGCTGACACGTACTTTTGCACAGTTAAATGTATGCATATGGTAGCACGATATCCTGACTTATTCACGTCAATTTGTACACAATAGGGAGTCCCACATGTTTGTGTGCGGGTCCTATAATCACTTGTAAAGAGAAGTGACGTAAATTAAATTATATAAACCGGAAATTATTATTGTTTCCTTAATTACGTATATTTTATAAATTATCAATTTATCATACACATGCTATGAACGTCGGTCAGCTGGACCCTGCCTGTTCAGAAGATTTTTTCAAGAATGATGTTGATACGGTTGTATCATTACCTCTCTTTTATCTCATTTTTTTTTTCATCACATTACATCTTTTACTTCTCTTTCTTCTCTTCTATCTCTCACATATATAAATATCATTTTCCTTAAAAATATACTAGTGCGTTTATAAGTAATGGGCCATTAATTAAAGCTAAGCCGAGTTTGAAAAGCAACTTGGTTGCTGAACTTGAGCATCACTCGGCTGGACCACGCACTGTTCATTCAGAGCACCAAATATTAAAAATAGCATGGAAAACGTTAATACCTAATTTATTCTTTATAAGTTATATTGGAACATCTTTAGTGAAATTTGCTTAAAAATAAATATTTGTTACATATTGAATTGCAAGATTAAAGTTGTTAATGTGGGAGATTGTATTAAAAAGAAAGTTACTTTAAACAATCGTTACATGTCAGAAAATGAGACTCATATTAGATTGAAGTGAGAAAATTATGCATCTTTTCTTTAGTTGAAGAGATAAAAATGTTGTTAATCGTTAAGCACAGCACACATTAGTTTCTAAGAATGATCAATGACAGATATTTACGATTTTTATGGACTTCGATAAGATTTTTGTGTGTGTGTGTGTGTGTGTTGTGATAAATAATTACATTATGATCCTCAAATGAACCACCATATATATCTTAGCTCAGGTATATTTAGCAGAGATGCTAATGAAGGAAAGAAAGTAACTTAAAATATAGCATGTGGATTTTCACAAACCTGCTAATACCCAGGTTCTTCATGGCTATTTTAATTTCACGCTCTGTGGCCCCCTGCTCTCGTAGCTCATCCAATTTGTTGCACACTATTGTCTTTTCTGCATCGATGTCTAGTCCGGACACTCCATTCAGGGAATCACCAAAGTGATAGGGGTCCTCTAGTATGAGTCCACCTTTCTCACCACATACATAAGCTGAAATTGAGGTGTAGCGCCACTGTGAGACTAATGCTTTTTTACATCAAGATCGATTGACATCGACATTAATTAATGCTAACCTGTTGATACATGGACAAGCACTTTGAGTTTAGTACATTGTTTAGCGAAGTTCATGACATGCTTAACTCCAAAGGTATTTAGACCCAACGCTATATCGTACCTGCATTTTCAAGGGAGAAAATTAAAATAAATTAAAATCCACTATGGTGGAATAATATAAATATTAAATTGGTAAAAAAAAAAAAGTCTATGATACTTAGCATATGATATACCTTTCATCAAAGTTAGTAGTTGCTGCTAAATTGACAATAACATCTGTCTGATTGCAAATCTCTTCCCTTAGAATGGAATCGTTCAAACCCAAGTCCTCGTAAGAAATGTCCCCCGGCACCAGAGTCAACTTTTCCGAAATAAAGGACTTAAAATTTGAACCCAAATTTTCCTTTAGCACATTAAACAAGTCCTTCGCTATGATCTAAATGCCAAAAGTGTACGTAATTAGCCACAAGTTTAATTAAATGACACATATATATGGTGAGAAAATTAATGTGGGCTCACTTATTAATGAATGGCAGAAAAATGATATGAAACAAGCCTTGTATACCTGAAGTCCTTCGTCCCATGCTTAAGTATAATCATAAATGCGCGCAGGACTTATAGATTGGAAAAAGGTCACAAGAAATGTTATGATGAAGAATACTATCAATTTTTTTAAAAATATTTTTTAACACACGATCTTGATTTAATTATTACTTTATTTTCTAAATTAGCAACACATTTTTAAAAAGCGATATGTTTACAAAACAATTAAATTGATTTTATAGATAATGAACCAATAATAAATAGTATGTTGTTACTAGCATCTTTTCATGCTTATACATGGTGTTAATTACACCCTACTGCAATATGATCAGAAATAATTATTTTGCCCCAAAGCAGTTTAAAAAATGACACTTTAACTCCCCCCAATTCCTAGAAAATAGATAGGATAGTTGTGTGATGTGAGGAAAAAAATCCTAGCTAGAGATAAGTATAACTTCTAATTTATGAGGGCCAACCACACCGGTAATTTATCCCCTTATGCACGAGATCTTTCTCACCAAAAGAATATATGAGAAAGCGAAAGATAAAAAATGCAGAGAATTGCATTGACTTTACTGCACAACGCTAAAATTTAATTATCACCATCATCATAATAATATAATATTTGTGCATTTAAGTCTATAATTTACCCTTATGCATGGCATCTTTAGCACCAAACAAGTGTATGAGAAAGTATGACTGGTTTTCCTGTATAACGTCGAAAGGAAAAAGAATGCACCAATTTCTAGTTAAAATCTAGAGAGAAAAGAGATAGAAGAGAGGTAAGTATAGATAAAATAAGTGATATAACGTGATAGAAAAGAGAAATTATTAGATGATTTGGAATTATTATAGTCTCCACTAATCTTCACATGGCATATAGTTAAATATTTTTAATTCTTTATCATAAATTAAAAAACTTGAATATGTGTTGCTTTGATATTAGCTAGGACCATAAACACGTGATGGTCTCAAATTACCTAATAATTTGTTGATAGGACAAAAAAGAGAGAAAAAAACAATAGATATTAATGAAAAATATGATATGATATATGACGTAATTTCGAAGTGTCCATATATCATCACTCATGTGGAAATTGTATGTATCAAGGTAAATAATATTTGAGCATTTACCTCATTTTGCAAGCGATAATTAGCAGATTTGGCATCCGAAGCTCTTAAAAGAAGAAAAAGCTTCTTAACATTGGGTTGAACCCTCAATATCTTCTCCAGAAAAACTGTGAAACATAAACCAAAGACATCACCAATATAGCCAAAAAGGCGCACATCAGCACCTTTGTAGGAGAGAGAGAGAGCATACTTTTGGCTAGAAAGCCAGTGGCTCCAGCAATTAAAATGGTCTTGTCCTGAAGGAAGTCAAGAACACTTCCTACCTCCATTGGAGAAAATGTATTGAGAAAGACAAAGAAACCTAAGTGGCTTCTCAGACAAAGCAGGCACAATGGTACTGTGGGCGGGATCCAATGCGAGCCATTTCATATAGGCAGGAGAATTCATAGAGCAATTATGAGATAGGTTGTGGGTAAGCTGTTGGTGATAGTGAAGTGAGGGCTTTAAACACAAAAAAAAAAAAAAAAAAAACTTCTCTCTCATATTCAGATGAAGTAAATAAATTTAAGTTTTAATAGCACAAAGGTATTCCCATTTTCATATTCGCTAATCAAAAATCTCACTAAAAGAGTGGGAGAGTGGATTATAAGAGAAGAAAAGGTTGATTGCTAATTCAATTAATTGCTAAGATGTAGGGGTGGTAAAACAATCTAATTATCCATCATCCATCTATAAGTAAATTCATCAAATCCATCAATTATACAAAAAAATAATAATGGATTGGATCCAATCCATTCATTTAATTTTATGAATGGTTAGTGATCCATCCACTATTTTTTCAAAAATCATTGGATTACATTAAATAAAAAAATAAAATTCATTGGATAAAAAAAATAAAAAGACATGTCTAATTAGTTTTTTTTTTCAAAATAATTTGTTTTTTGGTCTTATAATCAGATTTCTATTAAAAAAAATAGAGTAGCCATTAAAAAATAAAAAATTTCTAATTAAGTTTAAAAAATAATTTCTTAAACCTAAAGGTTTATGATATAGCTAGTTGGTAATTCAAATTTGCATCCTAGCTATTATGTGAATTGCTCAAAAATTACATTTAAATTTTGTCGATTCTCTTTAAGCAAAATTAGAGTTATTGAAATATGTTTTTATTTTGAATTATGATAAAAAAAATTTCAAGTATCTATATTTTGAAGATTCCTTGATAGTTGTTTTTCATTTTTTCTAGAACATAATTTATGTGGTAATTTGGAATAATATTATTTTAACACAACAGAATTGGAGAGAGAGGAATGAGAGAAAGAGTGGGAGACAGGAGAGAGAGAGGATAGAGAAAGAGAAGAGAGAAAGGCGAGAGAGGGGGACAGAATATTTTAAAAATAAAAATGATTTATTTTTTAAAATATATTATTTTTGTAGATGGATTGAATATCCATCCGTCAAAAAAATAATAATAGATGAATTAAATTGAATTTTATTAGATGGATCATGAATAGATTAAATTTTTTAAATAAATTTTTAATAGATTAAAATGAATTAATAAATTATTTTTATCCAATCCATTATAATCCGACTAAGAATTTATCCGATGCGACACTTATAATAAGACGATGACATCTATAGAAAGAAAATCATCTTACTAGCCTTTGTCTCGTTTAAATGCGCATATAAATCCTGCCACCAACTGTCATTGATTTTTGGTCCTGGCACATGAAGTGTATGAAGAATCAACTCACCCGTCCCACCTGCTCCCGGCCTACACAAGTCAGAACTCAGAAATAATGACACCGTAACCCCATAAAATTATAAAGTGATTGTCGTAACTGGTCTTAGGATGAATCTAATATTACATCATTACAAAAATTC
The DNA here is from genome assembly GCA_004329165.1 of Spatholobus suberectus. NCBI lineage: Eukaryota > Viridiplantae > Streptophyta > Magnoliopsida > Fabales > Fabaceae > Spatholobus > Spatholobus suberectus. The sequence goes on from CM014736.1 coordinate 11,081,300, forward strand.
CCACTAAGATCGGTCTAGTCCTGATAGTTTGAGTAATTAACATGAGATATTAGATTCAAATTTCATTATCATCATTGTATAGACACACAAAAATAAATAAATTATTACAAATATCAATTAAGGTCAATTATTGATATTAAGTTATTTAACCATTTAAAAAAATCACATAACTTTATTTTTTAATCTTAATTTTTCATAATCAATGGTGATGATTCAATTTTTTCACTCTTTCATTCTTTGAAAATTTCTCTCTTTCTCTCTCTCTCTCTCTGTGTATATATATATATATATATATATATATATATATATATATATAATTCTGTTTAAATAAAAAATTGATATAATTAAATATTAGTATAATGCATTTTATTAATGTAAACTCAAAATATTTATATTGATAATTCAATTTTCATTAAATAAAGATTATACTAATGAAAGCAATCGAAAACAAATACTAATGAAGGCAATCTGTTTAACAACTTTCTAGTTTGTAATCCTAATGAAGTTAGCCATTATTGTTACGGGAATAAAGAGGTTTACATATGCTTTTGTCATTTTAAATATACTGAATTTTAGTTTTATTTTTTTCTTAAATTTAGATTTTGATTTACGTCTATTAATTTTAAGTGTTTTATTATTTGAATATTAAATTGTAAACATCATATTTAATAATGTATATATTTATTTTTACCTTTCACATAATTTTTATCTTTTTCATTTACATGCATATTAAAATACTTTATAAAAATTAAAGAGACAATAAATGTTATCCCAAAATTATTGAAAAAAAAATCGTTACTCTAATTTTATAATAAACACATTTGATCCTTATGATCATTATCATAAATACATTAAATGTTAACATTAAGATCTTTTAAATCCAATTCAATCTTTTATTTTTTTTGGTACATTAATTCAAACTGTTCTAAATCCATAAAGAAAATTCAAAAATTGATCAAATTGTTAGGTAAAGGAAAAAAAACTCTTTTCTATTCAATTTAGTTTATTTTTTATTTCTATTTTTAAAATTAAACTAAACCGAACATCTCTTATAATATTTATATTATTACTATATTGTTTTTTCTATTCGTTAAGACTTTCTAACTTTTGTGACTTTTAATATAATTTAGGTTAAACTATTGAGTAGTTCATGAACTTTTAGGTAATTTTTAATTAGGTCTTTGTATTAATTTTTTTAAATTGAGTCATTAATCTGTTAATTTTTTTTAATTTGGTCCCTGGAGTTAAATTAATTGTCGTGAATATTCCATTAACTTGGACAAAATATTCCCTGATAAGGACTTAATTAAAAAAATTAGTATAGAAACCTAATTAAAAATTATCTAAAAGTTCAGATACCTACTCAATAGTTTAACCTTATTTTCATTCTTTTATCTTGATCTGCCTTTGTTTTATATTAGTGTTAAGACAAATGACGAATTTATAAACCTCAAATATTTTGATAATAACAAAAAGTTAAAATTATATATGTCCTCACATAATCATCTGATCATTTGTTCGCATGCAATCGTCTGACCTTTTTAAAATTGAATATTGTCTTATCTTATGATTAGATAAACTTCGTAACTAACAAGTCTTACAGACGATGACAACGTTCTAAAATGATCTGCACATTAATCAGAGCGTAAGCTACCTTGAAACATATAAAGCCTATATACCTACTCTCTAGGAAAGTCAGCAAAAAAGAAGGAATATGTGTGTAAATGTCAGAATAGGAAAACGGATATGACAACTGTTACAAGATTGAGTACAAGAATAGAAAAGATAAGCAGACTGCTTTATCTTATCATATGACAAGTTGGTAAAAAGCATTAAATGCTGCATTTAATGATCCAACGACTCTCTTCATCAGACGAAGGCTATCTTTTACAAAACACTCAACGGATACTTTCAAAGAAGCCTATAAATAAAAGAAGAGACCTCCTTCGAGCAGCTGTTGTGATCATAATTGTTGTTGATATAATTGCTGCTGATTCTGAAAATTCATAATGGCTCTAAGAAAAGAAAAAGCTCTTCCAAACTCTATTTGTAAAATTCTTTTTGTACTTCATTGTATATTCGTCTGATAAGACGTTAAACCCAGTGAGGTAAACTCACATGTAAACCTTTTTCTTAACGAGATTGGTGGAAGCTTGAAGAGGCTTTGATTCAAAGAATACTTGGGTGTTTGCTTAGAGAGGCAAGTGAAAGACTGCTTGGGTTGAGCTTGAAGAGGTTTGTGGAAAAAATACTTGTAACTTGTGAAAGTTAGTGGAACTTGGTTGTTGCCAAGAACTGGACGTAGTCTCTGGGGTGAGACGAACCAGTATAATTTCTGTGTGCTTTTCGGTTTTGTCGTTCAGCTTTCGTCTGTATTTTAAAACGTTTTTGAAAATCCTTTTGATCTTATTTCAAACAATACGTCGTTAACAAAAAAATTGCGAAAATTTGATATAACATAATTCAACCCCCTTTCTTGTGTTATCTTTGTGTTCTACAATTAGAAAAAAAGGGAAAATTATAGAAAAGGACAAAAAGCATCTCTCAATTTTTTTTTTAATTTTTATGTGTTATATATATATATATATATATATATATATATATATATTCTAAATAGTATATGAATGAATGATTTGGTTATTCTAAATTAAGCTTCCATTTATAAAGCATAAAACCCCCTACTTTATAAACAAAAAGAAGCGACGAAAAATTAAATATTTTTTTTGTTATCATATTACAAGTGCGAAGTATTTACTAATTTTGTTGATGACTAATCTCAACTAGAAAATTCGACTAATCACTTTTAATGAGGTATCTTCACCCAATCATTTTTTTTTTCATTCACAAGGCTCAAACTCAAGACCTTACTAGACTAACATGTTAGTAAATTAAAGGTTAAACTATTGAGTAGGTTCTTGAACTTTTAGACAAGTTTTAATTAGATTCCTGTACTATTTTTTTAATTAAGTCCTTAATCTTTTTATTTTTTTTTAATTTGGTCCCTAGGATTAACTTTACAAATGACAATTAGACACACAAATGACAATTAGATGGAAGTTAACCCCAAGGACCAAATTAAAAATAAAAAATAAAAAATTAAGGATTCAATTAAAAAAATTAGTAAGGGATCTAATTAAAAATTATCTAAAAGTTCAAGGACTTACCCAATAATTTAACCTATAATTTAAGTAGTTGTCAAATAAATTTTCAAAAGTTAAGAAAATATTTATCATTAATCACCCCTGTCTCTAAATGTTGAGAAAAAGAATTAGTTGCTTCTGCATATTATTAAATTGTTAGAAATACTAATACCTTGTCTTAAGGTTTATTTGGTTCAAAGGAGAAGAGAGGAAGGGAGGGGAGGGGAGGGATTTTAATTAAGGGGAGGAAAAAAAAAGGGGAAGAATTTTGATTAGACGTTCTATTTGGTTAAGAGGAGAAGGGAAGAATTTTAATGGAAGAGAGGAAATGTAGCCTTTTTCTTGTTTGATTCACAAGGGAAGAAAAGAAATTTTAAAAATTAAATTACCTTTGTACCCTTACAATTTTGAATTTCAAAATATAAGTAGGAAATCTTTTAATAATTATATTTAAAATATTTTAAACTCCCTCTCCTCCCCTCCAAATCCCCTCAATATTGGAGGGGAGCAAAAATTAAATGAGAATAGATTTTGCTTCCCTCCATTCCCTCTCCTCTCTTCTTAAAAATTGAATCAAACAATAAAAATTTATAAAAATCATTTCTCTCCCCTCTCCATTTTCTCTCAACCAAACACTGTGTAAGGTGAGTATTGAGTATTGAGTAATGCCATACCTCAAACACAAGTGAATAATATGTCAACTTATTTATTATTATAAAATCCATATTGTAATGAAAATGCAATTACTTTAATCTGTCGATGTACTATTTTAAATAAGTATTTATATGATAAAAATAAATAAATAATCAAATCATTTAATCTAAATTGTTTTCAATTATATTGAATTGAATCGAATTTAGTATATTTTATCCGAACTAAACTTAACTGCAATTTATTTTTATATTTTTATTTTAGATCAAATACTAATCCAAACGAAACTGTAAATTAACACCTATGGTTAATATGTCTGTTATCAGTGAGTTAAGAATTCATTTGATATAATAATATTTAACTAGCTAAGATAATGGTAAGGACAGAAAATATCGCTTTGAAAAAATAAAAATACAAATCAAAACCCAAATTGTAACGGAATTAAAATAATTTTTTTAACATGTATTAAAGTTTCTATAAATTGTTCCTGGTCCATGCACATGGTTAGAACTTTACTGTTGAACCATATAACATCATAAAATTTATAGAGTATACGTATGGTAATTTTTTTTTAATTTCTCACATATATCTTTTTATAGAGACAATTTTGTTCAAGGCACGGTCTAACACTTACATTGTACTTAATACTTTTTGATGTACAGCTAGTGTACAAGCATATATGTATTCACGAGTCATTTGAAGAAGGTAAATGTTTTGTCAAAAATAAAATGAGATAAGAAAATGTTTTATATAAACGTATACGGAGTCAAAATAATAAAAAAAAGAATGAAAGATAAAAACAATTATATATAATATCACATGATGTTATTTTATATTCAAATAATAAAACTAATTGAAAAATTCCTTCAAACATATGATCCTCTAGCTAGGTCTTGCAATTTTGTTTTATTTTTACTTTTTTTAACTCAAATGATAATAGTTGTTCCAATTCTAGAATTTTAATTCTATAATTTTTACTAGATAAAATCGTCCATTGACCAAAAAGAGTCCTACCAAGTAAGATTTTCCTTCTAAGCTTCCTTCACAATTTCCTCCAAATATTTGATAAAATGGAATACTAAAACTAGTATCATTGATGTTTTTATTTATGCAATAATGTCTTAAGCGGAACTCCCAACAAATTGTTACTTGATTATAAACTATGTTTGATAAAACATATAATTTAAAATTTATAAAAAAAATTTGGTACATGAAGGAAAGAAAAACCAAAAGAATGAAGACAAGAAGACACAGACAATTACGACTCAAAAAACTTGTTCCCATAGCTTTCTGCTAGGAGAATAAGAAGAAGCCCATCCGGAAGATGGTGAACAAGCTTAAGATGTATCCTAAATTAGGACCTATCTAGGACATATAATCAACACTTTGGTTTCCTTCACGCAAAGAATGGAAAATCTTCATCTTCCAAGGTCTACTAGGAAGCTTTTTGATGGCAGCAACAATGGTAGCATATCTATGATGAACAACCACTGGATTATAAACCAGGGAAACTGTGTGGAAAGAATCTGACACACACATAACATCCCTATGATTACAATTCCAAGCTAATTACAAACCCGTGAAATAGACCCAGTAGCTCAGCCTTCAGATTATCCGACACTCCAATATCCCCGAAAAAGCCCAACAACCATTGACCCATTGCATTCTTAATAAGGCCACCAAAACTTGTAGGTCCAGAGGAACCCTAAGCACTACCATGAGCTCGAATGCAATTCACCCATGTCTCATTATGCGAAGCCTTCTATTGACAAGGAGGGTTAAAGGCATGCTCAACAAAGCAACAAAGCTCCTTAACTAGCAAAATAACTCTATACAGAGGGATCATACATGTAAAACACAAGAATAACACAAGAAAGGGGGTTGAATTGTGTTATTAAATTTTTTCGCAAAACCTTTTTCAAAATGCATTTTGTCTGAAGGACAAAAGATAAAGACTTTCAAAAGATGTTTGTAAAAACGAGAAGAAACTATAAGCCAGATAAACATATAGATTTATACTGGTTCGTCTTACCCTAAAAACTACGTCCAGTTCTTGGTAACCAACCAAGTCCCACTATAACTTAAACAAATTACAAGTATTCTTTTATCCAATCCTCTTCAGGCTCAACCCAAGTAGTCTTTTACTTGCCTCTCCAAGTAAATACCCAAGTATTCTTTGATCTAAAGCCTCTTCAAGCTTCCACCAATCTCACAGAGAAATGATTGAGGGTAAATTATCACACTAAGCTAGCGTCTTATCAAACAAATGTACACTGAAGCTCAGGAAAATGTTTATAAGCAAAAATATGTTCAAGATTACAAAGTTAGAGAGAAAGTTTGCCAAGAGTTTCACACTTGAGATGGTGACTTATTCTTTTATTTATAGGGTTCTTCCAAAAGTGTCCATTATGAGTGCTTTCAGAGACATCCTTCGTCAGTCGTTGTAAAAAGAAGAAAATAGTCATTGAAACATTAAATGCCGCATTTAATGTCTTTCACCAACCAGTCACTTTGATAAGATAAAACAATCTGCTTATCTAGCCTTTCTTGTACTCTATCTTGTTGCAGTGAATATATTTGCTTTCCGTACTGACATCTATACTCAAATTCCTTCTTTTAAGCATAAAGTTGACTTTTATTGAGGATAGGTGTGTAGATGTGTTCTTTTTCAAGAGGTCGTGCGCTTTTCAAGACAACACAAAAAAAGTTCCTGAATAACAGAGAAAAGTTCAACATATATATATATATATATCGTCTTAAAGAGTTAGTTTACATACATCATTCGCATAATAAGATGATAGTGAAAACATGTGATCAGACGATTAAGCATAAGACTGCTTGTTATTATCAAAACAAAGTGAGGGTCATAAATTCATCCTTTACCTTAACAATCTCCCTCTTTTTGATGATGACAAACATCTTTGTATTTTAAGAGCAGTTTTAAGACTTGAGCTTGATCAGACTATATTTTAGTTATCAAATATGCGTTTATCAAGCAGACGTAATATCATAAAACATAAACTGAGTAAGCACTGAATACTTATTGTAATTTGATTGTAGTTTGAATAGAACAAAACAAAAAGGAAAGTGATAAAGAAATACTCCCCCTACGACTGTGCTACCCTTGTGGTCTTCTGTTTTCTCCTCCTTTTGGCATCATTAATTAGAAGATTCAGAATTTGAAGGTGTGGATGGTGAGCCTAGCTCCCCTTTGAAGCGTTTTTCCAGTTTTGTAAGTAATGCTTCCACATGCTTTCGCTTCTTGCTTTCCTTGACAAGTGCAGCCTCTAGACATTGAACAGTTTGCTCCAGTTCTTTGACTTCTTGGCGAACGTTTGAAGGGTCTTGAGTAGGGGCAGAGCTAACGTTTTCTTCGTTTGTAGGTTCTTCTACAAAACAAAGATGGAAGACATAGGGAACAGAAGGGCCACAGAACCAAAAATGTCTTATAGCCAGGAAAACTTCAAAAGTATTTCCATTTGTTGAAAAGAATACATAGGTATGTGGACGGTTGAGGGTGAGCTGGGTAATGGGGTATGGATCGGACAAAGAAGGAGCAGGAGAGACTTGTACCCAGCGGCTAGTGGGGCAGATAGCAGCTTGATGATTCAAGGCGTTCTTCTCCTCAACAGTCAGACCTGAAAAGTGCTGGAGTGTGTCTACTTGATCTTGAAGCTTTTTTCGATCTACGGTCCATAGAGACTATTTCCCTTTTAGTATAGCCAGCTGAGCAGGGGAGAGAGCTCTTTTTCTAATCATCAAATGTCTCTTAAGGTCGCGTCAAAACTTAGGCTTTTTGCCTTTACCTATAGACAGATTTTGGCAGTTAATTTTCTTCTGGCAGTAGATGCAGAAGGTTGTCCATGGTTTTAATAGAAGCGACATTTGTCTTGCCATGAGTCTAGGCAATCTTAGCTCAAGGTCTAGACACCTTTTCTCACAAATTGCATGTTGAAGGGAAATCTGCATCTTGTCTCGAAGGAAGTTGTTCATTACTCTGCCCAGCTCCCAGTCATCATCGCTAATCCTCCATTCTTCAAAATCTAGACTATCTTCTGGGCGGATGGCGAGAGGATAAGTCTTGACCTTCCTATGACAGAATGGGTAGATGATCTTTGGCTTGTAATTGAATGTTCTGCACATGATCAGATACTCAGAGTAATTGCATTTGATCATGAACAGGGAGGTGTGGCAGAGAATTCCCCTTTGTCTCCATACTTCACACCCTAGGGGGAATCTGGTTTTGGTGGAGGGAGGGTAGACGAAGATGGGTGCATTAGACTTTGTACTATATCCTTCCTCCCAGATGTATGGTTGGATGTATGGCTCATAAGTGAGAGTAGGGGTAGCTTCTCCATGTTCAACCATTTTTTTTGCATACCCATGGCGCACTAACAATGGTCATTCTTCTTCAACAATTGTTCTCCACATTTTCGGATTGTTGACTTTGCCCAGTTCATAATTGATCAAAGCTTGAAGGATTTCTGGGTCGAACGGCTTTAGAGGTTCATATTCTTTGGTCTTGCCTACGCTTCAAGATTCTGGATATTCAAATTGAGAAGTGTCTTGTTGAAGGCGTTTGGAAGGATGTGTCTATGATCGGTAGAGATCAGGTGAGGCTTTGTCTATCATAGGTTCCGCTAAACCTCCAGACGAAGAGTATTTAGCTTGCGGCAAACAGAACGTAACAACTATAGGTGACTAATCATATCTTGATCTGGCCATGAGATCTGTTATAAGATGCTGGAAGGCTTGTGATATAGATACAGATTGAGGCACTTCCCATAGAAGGGATCTTAGCAATCTTCCTCTAAAGGTAGCAATGATGTCTTCTTGATTAAACAAATCTTCTTCATCAAGCTCCTCAGGAACTGTTTGCAGCGAGTGCTCAATGACATATTGAAGCACCTTCTCCTTAATCTGCTCCTCCTCTTGAGCAGCTAGCTATTCTTCCTCTTCTTTTTTCTTCTTCTCTACCCTTTTTGATTGGGATTTGGCTCTTTTCAGCTGCCATTCCTCTTCTGCCTTTGTTTTGGGCTAGCTAACTTTCTTGAGCTTGCACAACTTTTTGGGTAGATATGTTTGGACAGACTCTTCAGTGGCAACAAAGGGTGGCACCGGTGGATCAGATGGTGGTTTAGGGATGGCTGTGTGTTTGGGTGTGAAAAGAAGTTTAATGGGAATGGCATCGTCTGGGTCAGGTTGAGGGGTTAGTTTTGGTTTCGACGAATAGTGAGTGATTTTTGTTTTTTATGAGGGGAAGTGGGTTGATCTTGTGTTTGTTGTTGTTGGTCTTGTTAAGATGGTATTTTGATGGGTAGTTTGTGTTTGTGGGATTTGGTATGTTTGGGTTGTGGTTGAGTTTGTTGAGGTTTTGTCTATGGTGGAGGTGGTTGATGCTGTTGACTAGAGGCCGAGCCAACAGATGGATCAACAGATGATCCTACCCAGAATGCACTTCCTACTGCATCATCAACAGGTTCTTCCTTGATCATTGCCAGCTCTGGATGCTTGGCAACATATCCATGAAATAGATGGGCTATCCTCATCTTCCTTATAATGGATACATCGATCTTTGAACCCTGCTTCTTCTTTTCCTAGCCAGACTCATTTACGCCAGCCTGTTTAATAATTTTAGTGAAGAGCATGGCATAAGGAATTGGGTACCTTTGTTTGCTTTTTGAGCTCTCCTTAGATTTGGTGAAACATGACCTCAAATTTTCTAGAATGAGAGTGGGGAGGTTCACCTTCTGCCCAGTAAGCATCTTGTACAGGCAAAATCTATCCCTTGAAGATACATTATCCTTTAAGCCTTTGCGAGGCAAGATGATGTGCAATAGAATGTTGTGAAGAAGTTTATAGTCTCTCTTCATGTTTGATGAATATAAAAAATTATTCAAAGTGTATTTGTTGTTTGTTTAGGGTCCGGGACACCCATAGAGAGCCAGGTCGACAATTATTGGGGTTATGACCCTTTCCCAATCTTCAATAAACATGTCACCTTCTTCCTTTCAACCAAATGCTGCTATAATGGTATCAGTGGAAATAATAATAGTTTGGTTGTCCATGATCCCAATGACAGTCCCATTAACTTCAGATGCAGATGCCCAGAAGTAGACATAGGGCATGTGGTACCAATAAGTCTTCCTTTGTACAAAGGACTCCTACTTAGCGTTTCTGATGAAGAAAGTCAAAGGGAAGCCTGCATCCTCCAGTTTCTTTAGGTTGATCCATTTACCAGGCACGAAGTCATTTTCAGAAAATCTCTCCATGGGGGCAAGCTGTCTTGGAGCAGCCATAAGTGCAAGTCTTTTTGAGGTTAGAGAGTTTGAGAGTGAAAGAGAGAGAGTAGTTGAGTGCAGAGGATATGAAAAGGTATTTCTAAGGGGGTAAAGAGAATAGGCGGTTATTTTTGAATATTTGAGGGGTTTGATAGTACTGAAAGGACGTGCATTTAATGTGACTTGATGTGGCAGAGAAAAGCAACGCACGTTTCTTGGGGGTTATCGATGAGTAATGATGTAAGGGAAGTTAGACGTTGGAATCAAATAATCAAAAACCTTTTCACATTCTAAAGCACATGTGTTAGTAAGACGAAGTATAATGAAATATAAGTCGATGGTGCATAAGACAATAATCAGAAAAGTTTATAAGACAATGCATGCAAGACGTTTTATTCATGTAGAACTTTCATATGTAAGTTTTCTAATATAAAATTAAAATGTTCTTCAGGTAAAGTTTTTGTAAAAATATCAGTCTATTGATGGTCTGTATCAATGAATTTAATATCAAAAACTCTTCTTGAACATAATCACGTATAAAGTGATGTCTTATTTCTATATGCTTTGTCCTAGAATGCTGAACATGATTTTTAGATAAATTGATTGCACTAGTATTATCACATAACACTAGAATGTTATGCTTAAAATTAGAGTAATCTTCAAGTTGATATTGTATCCATAAAAGTTGTGAACAACAATTGGCAACTGACATGTATTATGCTTCAGCAGTTGAGAGGGCAATTGAGTTTTGTTTCTTGCTGGTCCAAGATATAAGGCATGGTCCAACGAAGTAACATCTACCACTTCTACTTTTGAATTATGTCACCAGCATAGTTTGCATCACACTATCCTACTAAACTGAAATCTTTATTTTTCTCATAAAATAAACTTAGGTTAAAGGTACCAACTAGATATCTAAATATCCTTTTAACAACTTTCAAGTGAGATTCTCTAGGATCAGATTGAAATCTAGCACATAGACAGACACTGTGCATAATATCTGGTCTACTGGTAGTTAAATAGAGTAGTGAGCCAACCATAACTCTGTAGACAGGCTGGTCCATAGGTTTACCTGATTCATCCTTTGTCATGGCAATAAACAGATACATAGGTGTGCTCATAGGCTTTGATTCATTCATCCTATACTTTTTAAATAGTTCTTTGGTATATTTTTGTTGATGAATGTATATGTCTTCTTTCTCTTGTTTAACTTGCAAAACTAAGAAAGAACTTTAATTCACCCATTATGTTCATTTCAAACTCGCTTTGCATCAAGTCAGAGAAATCCTTGCATAAAGATTCATTAGTAGTTCCAAAAATTATATCATCTACATAAATTTGAACCATAATGAAATCTCTATTAGAATCTTTTCTAAAAAGGGTTGTGTCAACCTTGCCTCTCATAAAACCATTTGCAATTAGAAAACTATTCAGTCTGTCATACCAAGCACAAGGTGCTTGCTTAAGACCATACAGAGCCTTTTTAAGTTTGAGCATTTGGTTTGAAAGGATTAGATCTTCAAAACCAAGAGGTTGTGTAACATAGACTTCTTCCTCAATAAATCCATTTAAAAAAGCACTTTTAACATCCATTTGAAAAAGCTTAATGTTTTTATAAGCAACAAAGGCAAGCATAATTCTAATAGCTTCTAATCTAGCTACAGGAGCAAAAGTTTCAATAAAGTCAATACCTTCTTGTTGATTGTACCCTTGTGCTACTAACTTTGCTTTATTTCTTATTACCTTTTCATTTTCATCAAGTTTGTTGAGAAATGCCCATCTTATTCCAATGATGCTTTTATGCTCTGGCATAGAGGCAAGAGTCCATACATCATTTCTTGTAAATTGATGCAGTTCTTCTTCCATAGCTATGATTCACTCATCATCTGTGAGTGCTTCTTCAATAGTTTTTGGCTCGATTTTTGAAACTAGGGCGCATAATGCTTGATTTCTGAATGATGATCTTGTCTTAACTTCTTCAGTTTGTTCTCCAATGATTTGATTTTGTGGATGATATATGACAAACTTCCAATCTTTGTGAGTTTGTTTCGTCTGATCATCAATCTGTTGTTGTTGTGGGGTATCTTTTGATTGCCTTACTTTGTCTATTCTTATGAGATCAGACGATCCTATCTGTAAATCTGCAATATCATCTTTAAGATCTGATAGTCTCCTATCAGGGGTCAGTGTATCATTGAATTTAATATGAATAGATTCTTCTACAGTAGAAGTTCTAGAGTTAAACACTCTATGCTTTTGATGTATCAGAATATCCTAGAAAAATACTTTTATCAACCTTAGAGTCAAAATTTCCCAATTGATCTCTAGTGTTAAGAATATAGCATTCACATCCAAAAGGATGAAAGTATGAAATATTAGGTCTTCTACCTTTCCATAGTTCATAAAGGGGTCTTATTTATCAATGGTCTGATCAATATTCTGTTTTGAACATAACATGCTATATTTACAGCTTCTGCCCAGAAGTACTTAGGGATTGAATTTTCATAGAGCATGGTTCTAGCCATCTCTTGTAGAGTTTTATTTTTCCTTTCAACTATTCCATTTTGTTGAGGTGTTCTCGATGAAGAGAAGTTGTGGAAAATGTCATTCTTTTCACAAAAGAACTTGAACTCAGCATTATCAAATTCAGTTCCATGGTCACTTCGGATTGCAGTTATACAAAAACCTTTTTCATTTTGAACACGTTTACAGAATATATCAAACACATTAAAATACTCATGTTTGTGAGTTGGGAAGTAAACCTGTGTGTATCTAGAATAGTTATCTATAATAACAAATTTGTACTTTTTGCCACCAAGACTGGGAGTTTTTGTAGGACCAAACAAATCCATATGTAACAATTCTAAGGGTCTAGAAGTGGAAACAATATTTTTAGATTTAAAAGAGGTTTTAATTTGTTTCCCTTTTTGACATGCTTCACAAAGAAGATGAGTTTTCCAAGAAATCTCAGGCAATCCTTTTACTAAACCTTTTTTATATAACTTTGAAATGTGTTTCAAATTGATGTGCCCAAGCTTTTTGTGCCAAATCCATCTTTCATCTTCTTTGTTCGTTAAACATGTGACATTTTGTTTGTTTAGATCCTCAAACTCAATCTTATAAAGATTGTTATGCCTCTTAATAGTAAAAAGAACATATTCATCATTTCATTTGACTGTGCATGATTCCTTGTTAAAGGAGACGATGAACCCACTATCACAAAATTGACTTACGTTAAGTAGATTATAACCTTCAACACATAACACATAACACATTATCTATAGTAAGAAGATGTGGCTTACCTACTTTACCTATGCTAATGATTTTGCCTTTTCCATTTCCTCCAAACGAAATAGTTCCTTCATGTAGTTGGAGGTCTAGGAACATGGACCTTTCTCCCGTCATGTGATGTGAGCATCCACTGTCTAGGTACCAAAATGAATCCCTCCTTTTTCCTATTAAAGATATCTGCAACAGGAATTATTTAAGATCTTAGTACCCAAATACTCTTGGGTCCTTTTATGTTAGTCCCAATGGTCTTATTTGACCTTTTTTTTCTTTTGTGTTGATAACTTTGCGATGTGTGTCCAGTTTTTCTACAAAAGTTGCAATAGGTAAAATAAGATTTAGAAGACAATGGTTTAGAATCCTTGTCCTTTTCAAAACCTATGCCAAATTTGTTAGATGGAAGCCTTCTGTGTTTCAAAACTAATTGTAGTTTTGAAGACCCATCCATAAATTTAGCCAGATCTTGTTTCAGATTAATAACCTCTTTCTTTAGTCTGTCGACTTCAGACAAGAGTATAGTCTTTTCAGGATCTATGGCTTGACTCTTTCGCATATTCTTCAAATCTTTCTTGAATATTTCATTTTCTAACATTGTTTCTTTATATTTTTCTTTGTATTTCTTATACTTAAGAGAGATCATGTGAGAATTTAAAACAATAGCGTCATAAGACACCTATTCATCAGACTCAGATTCATAATTATCAGACGAATATGAATTCATTTTAGAGATAAGTTTTACCTTAGGTATTACTTCTTCAGTATTAGTTATGAGACAAATGTTTGCTTTCTCTTCATCTGAGCTATTACTATTGTTGTCCAGATCTTCCCAGGTTGCTAAAAGATTCTTTTTCTTGTTTCTTTTCTTTGTGTTCCACCCCTTTTTTAACTTGAGACACTCAGCCTTCATGTGTCCTGGTTTCTTGCATTTGAAGCATATAATTTCATTGTTTTCTACTTGCGGTGGCTTCTTGAATCTGTTATCTTTTTCTTCTGGAAGAATGCTTGAATCTTCCTTTCTTTTTGAGCATTTTTTTGAACTTTTTGGTCATAAGGGAAATCTCGTCGTCTGTAGAGCAGCTTGAACTTTTGTTTGAGCTTTCTGACTCATCAGACTGAACCTTTAGGGCTTTGTCCTTGGTTTTCATCTCTTTCTTTTCGTCTGCTCTTCGATAGAGTCACTATTTTTAATCTTATCTCTTTTAAAGAGATAGACCTCATGAACTCTTAGAGCTCTTAACAACTTATCAAGAGTTAGGGTCTTTATGTCTCTAGCTTTAACTATAGTTGTAGCTGTGGGTTCCCATATTTTTGGAAGGCTGTCCAAAATTTTGAGATTGTTTTAAGCTTTAGTAAACTCAACACCAAGACTATGAAGTCCATTGAGAATTGTTTGAAATCTTCCAAATATCTCATCAATGGTTTCTGTCTCCTTCATGATAAATATCTCATAGTGTCTTTGAAGACTTGTAACTCTTCTTAGACAAACATGTTCAGTGCCTTCATGTGTGATGCGTATAGCATCCCACATCTCCTTTGTTAATCTATAACTGCAAAATTTGTTATATTCAGATTTAGATGAGGAACAAGTTATAATATACTTAGCCTTTGCATTCTGTTGAAGCATGTTGAAGTCATCTTGGTTGTATTCATTTTCTAGTTTTGTTACAATGAGATCCCCATGCGTTATGATTATCTAAATGCTATAATGAATGGACTTGCTGTACATCTCCATTATGTCTCTCTAGTATGCATAATCTTCTCCATTGAAAGCTGGAGGCCTTGACAAGGAGGCTCCTTCAGGGATGAACCGTCCTTCAAGGTTTTCCATAAGGATTTTTTCCTCTATCACTTGTTAAGGTGCTCAACCCTTAGGGGCTAAACTCTGATACAAATATGTAAAACACAAGAATAACACAAGAAAAGGGGTTGAATTGTGTTATTAAAAATTTTCGCAAAACCTTTTTCAAAAAGTGTTTCGTCTAAAGGACAAAAGATAAACACTTTCAAAAGATGTTTGTAAAAACGAGGAAAAACTGTAAGTTAGAGAAACACAGAGATTTATACTGGTTCGTCTTACCCTAGAGACTACATCCAGTTCTTGGTAACCAACCAAGTTCCTTTATAACTTAAACAAGTTACAAATATTTTTTTATCTAAGTCTCTTCAAGCTCAACCCAAGTAGTCTTTTACTTGCCTCTCCAAATAAATACCCAAATATTCTTTGATCCAAAGCCTCTTCAGGCTTCCACTAATCTCACAAGGAAATGGTTGAAGGTAAGTTATCATACTAAGCTAGTGTCTTATCAGACGAATGTATACTGAAGCTCAGGAAAGTGTTTACAAGCAAAAATATGTTCAAGATTACAAAGTTAGAGATAAAGTTTGCCAAGAGTTTCACACTTGAGATGGTGACTTATTCTTCTATTTATATGGTTCTTCCAAAAGTGTATGTTGTGAGTGCTTTTAGAGACATCCTTCGTCTGTCATTTTAAAAACAAGAAAAGAGTCGTTGAAGCATTAAAGGCCGCATTTAATGCCTTTCACCAACCAG
Source organism: Spatholobus suberectus (assembly GCA_004329165.1). NCBI lineage: Eukaryota > Viridiplantae > Streptophyta > Magnoliopsida > Fabales > Fabaceae > Spatholobus > Spatholobus suberectus. The sequence goes on from CM014736.1 coordinate 11,097,211, forward strand.
TCACTCTGATAAGATAAAACAGTCTACTTGTCTAGCTTTTTTCGTATTCAATCTTGTTATAGTGGACATATTTGTTTTCCGTACTAACATCTGTACTCAAATTCCTTCTTTTAAGTGTAAAGTTAACTCTTATCGAGGATAGGTGTGTAATGTGTTCTTTTTCGAGAGGTCGTGCACTTTTCAAGACAACACAAACAAAAGTTCTCAAATAATAGAGAAAAGTTCAATATATATATATATATATATATATATATATATATATATATCGTCTTGGAGTTAGTTTGCATACATCATTTGCATAATAAGACGATAGTGAAAACATATGAAAACGTGTGATCAGACGATTAAGCATAAGACTGTTTGTTATTATCAAAACAAAGTGAAGGTTATAAATTCGTCCTTTGTCTTAACAATACAATTTGTAAACATGTTTGCATTCTTATTCTTCTAAATCAATCATAATGAAACCAAAACAACTTATTCGCACATGTCATACACATTATGCAACCAAGCTGCCCAATCATGCATGTGGATAACGTATATGGGGGATAAACGGAGAATACCCTAAATGGACCCCACATTCCTACAAACAAAGAAGTTGTGGAAAAAAAAAACCCTCTTCATGCATATTGCAGGTGCTACAAGTAGCAATGTTACTCACATGTTGATGCTAGATAAAACTCTTTGTGGGAAGAGCTTGATGGAAAAATTGCCGCATAAAAAATTTTATATTCTTAGGAAGGTAAGCTTTCCAAATCTAGCTCCAAGATCTTCCTCTTTGGAAAACTGATCTTTTAGCAGCTAGTTATACCCTACTCTTGCTATATAAACTACTGAAATACTGCCTGCCCAAACCATAATATTTGGAATGGAGTTATGAAGAAAAATATTTAATTGCTCAATCTTCACACGGACTTCATGAGAAATGAACGTGCTAAGATTAGTGAGTTCCCACTTGCCATCATTGATCACGTCACAAACCCTAAGGTCAAGGTCATGCACGTGGACGTAAAATACCTTTTGACACAGTGACTCATCCTTAAACCAATTAACAAACCAAAGACTTGAGTGTCCATTGCTAATTTGCATGGAAAACCCATCACTAAGTTCCTCAAAAGCATTTCCCAAAGAACTTAAAAAAAAAAGACCTTCTATGTTTAAGCATCACCGCCAAAGAGTGACCTGAGTATTTATTCTTAACAAACTGAACCCATAACTTATTTGTATCTTGGATAAGGTCCCAAATAAATTTCCCTAAAAAGGAAATATTTGAAGTCTAGCAACCCGAACACCTAGTCAACCTTTTTTGCGCATTGTACCAAAGTATCCCACTTAACAAGATGTTATCTTCTATCTGCCGTACCACTCCAAATAAAATGCCTTCCGATGCTATCAAGACAATTGTATATGTTTTGGGGGAGCCATTGAACTTGCATGGTGAAGGAGGGGATGGATGCCAAAATAGAGTTCACAAGAGTAACCTTCCCGAGCTTATTGAGAAGTTTGACCTTCTACGAAACAAGTCGACATTGAACCTTGTCCATGACCTCATCAAAATGTTTGGATGTCACCCGGCCATTGCCATGCGATATCCAACATACCTACCCAAGTCATTCATAAATTGAATATTTGCAATATTTGGAAGCTTCTGTTTCCTTGAATGAGGCACACCATAAGAGACAAATCCTTGGATTTCTCTAAGTAAATCCAAAGACTTGAAACTGCACAAAATTCGTGAAGGAGGTTAGACATAAAACGCACCTGCAAAGGCTTAGCTTTGAAAAAAAGAAGGGCATCATCTGCGAAGAAAAGGTGGGAGATTGTTGGGTCGCCTCTTTGGAGCCTAAAAGGATCCCGTATGCCATCATCCATCGCTTTCTTAATCATGAACCCCAACTTCTCCTTATAGGGCATAAACAAGTAAAGAGAAAGAGGATCCCCTTGTCCCAACCCTTGCTTTGGTAAATAGAAATTGCTGGAGAGGATATACTAGACATAATAAGATTGACAAGAGTAGGGGGAAAGCCATACTCCACCTTCATTTGTCTCACAAAACTCCATTCAACCCTATTATAGGCTTTTTCCAGATCCAACTTAAACATCACATAACTTTTTTTCCTCCTGGACTTTTTCATGCTATGTATGATGTCTTTCAGAATAATAACATTATCGGACATACCTCTACTTGGAATAAAGCTGCTTTGAAGAGGGCTAATCACATGTTGTAGCAACGTCTCAATCTGTTGATAATGACCTTAGATATTAGCTTGTATATTACATTACACAAACTAATGGTCTAAAGTCCTTCAAGCATTTGGGATCATCACACTTAGGTATAAGAACCACCAAAATTTTCGTTGCTCTAGGATTAATATGACCTGTATGAAAGGCTTCCTTCATAAAGTTCCAAACAACATCTCTAATATCATCCCACAACATCTTATAAAAAAATGGGTTGGAAACCATCCGGGCTAGGAGATTTGAACGATTTCATCCCCATAAGGCCTTATGAACTACATCCTTAGTCACTGACAAAGAGAGGGTTTGGGCTTCCCTATCACTTAAACGTAATAGAATGAGGGAGGGGCTCAACTTGACTTACCTCTGAAACTCCAAGGAGAGATTTAAAATAGTTAGTAGCAGCTATTTTAAGTTGCTTATCATTATCACCCCAGGCTTCGAAAGGAAAGAAAAGACATGGATTTTATTTCACTTCCTACGGACAACTATTTGAGCATGGAAGAAAGCAATATTTTTACTTCCTAACTTAACCCAACTCTTTCTAGACTTTTAGAACTAAAGAGTCTCTTCTTGAAAAAGAATCATCTCATACTCTATGAGTAACTTGTGATAAAGGTGAAAAAGGCCAAGAGCATCCACAATTTCCATGGTTCTCTCAATTCCTTTAAGTTAGGCTTCCAACTCCCTCTTCCTTATACTAATTCTGCCAAAAACCTCCTTATTGAAAATCAATGAATCCTCCTTCATAGAAGTCAAGGCTTTCAGAACATAACCTCAACTACAGACACAAGCATCCTGAACTAAGGTGGAATACTCCTCATGAGTGCACTAGGTTCCCTTAAAAAGAAAGGACCCTTCCCTTCTTTGTTGGGGAAACCCGCCACATTTGAGAAGCAACAGATTATGATCTAAATGATGCCAAGGGAGAACCTGAACCACTACTTTAGGAAGAAAAGTCATCCAAACCATATCCGTAAAAGCTTGATCAAGATGTTTGTGAATGTTAGTACCTTCCTATCTTCTCCTATGCCACGTAAAACAACCACCAATCTGGTCCAAAGAAATAATATTACAAGCATAAACATTATTGGCAAAAATTGACACCCTTGAGTGAGAAAACACCCCACCTTTCTGGTTAGGTGGCAAAAGTGTATCATTAAAATCTCCCATCAAAATCCATGAATGGAGAGTGTTCCTCCTAAATAGATGAAGATGATCCCAAAGTCTTTTACGCTTTGAAGAGATAGGATGAGCATAAACATCTGAGCAAATCCACGTGCTATTGCCAACCAAAATAGATATAAAAATAGCCTGTTTGACAAAATCAACAACTTGGTAATTGTAGGGAGAGAATTTCTTCTTCAGGGCCTACACCCCTCCCGAATGACCTTGAGCTTCTTATAGCTTAAGTTGCTCATAGTCTAACCCTTCCCAAAACTTGGCAACAATAACAAATGAAATGTGAGCTTCAAAAAGAAAAAGAAGGTCTGGTTGATACCTTCTAATAATCTCTTTGAGATGACATTGGTTTCTACACCCAGCGGCACCCCAAACATTCCACGTAATAATCTTGCAATCTTTAAAGTGCATCATGACAACTATAATAAAAAGAGAAAAAAGAATGCAATTAGGTCATAACATTCTCCATACGTGTCTCCTCTACCATCTCAGCATCACTGCCTCCTGTCTTAATAATCATCTAAACTAAGTATAACTCATTTGGACCATTAACCTAAGTTATTGGTGACCCCATATCCTATTCCATCTACATAGTAAGGTTCGAGGGCTCTGGTTCACAAAATATATCATCCTACTAGGCCCAACAACTTTCACAGGTAACATAGTACGTATACCATGCAGATGAGAATTTATTGAAAGTTTATAATTAAGCTTGCAATTGAAAGATTACAAGTTAATTTATTGAATTATAAGTATTTAGTAAAATTAATTATTGAAGAAATTGATAAATATAAAATAATAAAAAAGAATATATTTATATTATTCTTTATATAAATTTCATTTTTGTTTTGTATAAAAATAAATATTTTTAAATAATTATGATTTTATTTTTTGTTAATTTTAAAAATAAAATATTTTTTTAAAATTAAAATAAATAGTATTATATAAAAAGTAACCCTAAAACTAGTAAAAAGAGAGTAATACTTAAAATAATTTACATTTATTCATTTATTTGCATTTTTACTTTTAAGCGCAAAAACAGTCAAGAAAAAGGAAGTGTGTTAAAATAGTATAAGGATAAAATTGAAAAAAAAATTTACAAATTTAGAAAAAAGTTAGCAGACATAGTTTATAGCAAATTATAAATTAATAAAATAAGTTTATTTACTAAACATCTTAATTTAGTCAAATTGATATATTAAAGGTTAAATTATTGAGTAGGTTCTTGAATTTTATGGTAATTTTAATTAGGTTCCTATACTAATATTTTTTTTTAATTGAGTCTGTAATCTCTTAAAAATTTTTTTAATTTGGTTCCTGAGGTTAAACTATAGTGAAGATTCTGCTAACTTGGATGAAATATTTTCTGATTAAGGACTCAATTTAAAAAAATAGTACAAGAACCTAATTAAAAATGCCTAAAATTAAATATCATGTGATATTTTCTATTAATTGATTAAGTTTGTCAAATTATATAAGTAATGTTTATACAAAGGCTATATCTCAATAATGCACATATTTTTTTTTTATTTTTATGTGTTATATTTTTTTTATTCTAATTAGTATATGAATGGACAATTTGGTTATACTAAAATAAGTTTCCACTTTATAAAGCATAAAAAATTCCTACTTTATAAACAAAAAAAAAGTAAACTTAATTATTGATGAAAAATTAAATATTTTATTATTATCATATTATAGGTGCGAAATATTTACTAGTTTCATCAATGATTAATCTTTGGTGGAAAACTTAGCTAACTACTTTTAATGAGGTTTCTTCCCTTAACCACGTTTTATACATCTACAAGGCTCATATCCATGACCTTATTGTACTAACATAATATTAATAAATTAATTAAAGATTAAACTATTAAATAGGTCTCTGAACTTTTAGATAATTTTTAATTAGGTTTTTGTACTAATTTTTTTAATTGAGTCTTTAATATCTTAATTTTTTTTTCACTTTGTTCCCTAAGATTAACTTTGCAAACAACAATCAGACAAAAGTTAACATTAGGGTCCAAATTAGAAAAAAATAAAGAGATTAATGGCTCAATTAATTTAAAAAATTAGTATAGAGACCTAATTAAAAATTATTTAAAAATTCAAAAACCAACTCAATTTAACCTATATTAAATTAATAATATTGCAGAGGGACGGATTATTTTATACAAAAGAATCATTAGAAATAGTAAGAACTATGGACAATCATGTAGGTAAACATTAAATACAGAATAATAATTAGAGGTAAGTATATGAATTAATTAGTCCGGCCATTTAAGATTTGTCCACATTTAACTCGTAATTTGAACAGGTTAGAGCAGTCCAATCTGCAACAAGTCGACTTTCATGGTCTACATTTGTCTCATGTAACCTACAATTAAATGAATAGGCACGCAGATCAAAGATAAAACAATATAAAAAGAAATAAAAATATGAAAATATAAAATTACTTTAAAATGGAAAATTTAACTGAAAATATGAAAAAAAAAATTAAATTGTGATTTTTTATTTTCTTTTCATGGATCGTTACTTATTAATAATTAATTAAATTTCATAATATAATAAATATACTAATAAAACATAAATCAAATAATTAATAGAAAATTCCAACCAAACACTAAATGTATAGTAATTAATGTAAACAAACTAAATATTTAAGCACATCAACTAATATTTAAGAAAATAACTAGTAATAAAAAAAACCTATTTAAGTACTATAAAAAGTAAAGATTGACAGAAATTATGAAGCCTACAAGCCGCGCAGATCATAAATTAAAGAGACCATCCGTGTAAAAGATAATTTACATGAAACAGGAAAAAACGAAAATCACGAAGTCCAGGATTGATCCGAAAGTACAAGAGCTAAAAAAATATCGTGAAAACATTCAAAAGGTCGGCTTCTTTATGAATGCTGGAGCGTGAAATTGTTTTGTGTTCCCACCAGACAATTGACATTGTCCCTTCTCATTTTCAATTTGGATTTGTCCACCAAATTCATTTTCCATATGATCAGCAAGCCGTTATTAAGGGACAAAACTTAAATACAGTTTTATAACTACTGTTCTCTAATTAAAATTAGAGTTTCACTTTAATAATTTACATTAAGATTTAATGGAATTATTTATTATGTAGATTACTGAAATAAAACTTCAAATCTAATTGAAAAATAACACCAACAATAGCTATGAAACTGTATATAAAGTTTTGTCCTTAATTAAGAATTTTTAATATAAAGGTTAATGATCATTAAATATATCATCAATTTTAAGAATTAGGCAACCACACGTACATATAACCATGCAATTGCCATCAACATAAATATATATAGTGGAGATAGATGTCATAAATGCCTCAAATTAATAACAATGCATGAATATGCGCTGAAAAGGTTGGCAAATTAAGATCTTGGGCCTAATGTAGTTGGGAAATTGTTTTACGATCTTGGGCCTAATTTAGTTGGCAAATTGTTAACGTATATTGGCTCTATTAATAACTTACTTGGTTGTTACATGCATATTAAACTCCTCTAGTAGTGTCTCTGTACCCTACCCTTAGTCAAGTGTCATAAATTAAAAAAAAAAAAAAACACTATAAACTTGTTTGCCAGATATATGCATTTAGGTGACCGGCCATTTTGAGATTTAATAGGGGAAAGTTGTGGAAATGAATATCAATATCAATTTGCATGACAAAACAAAGCCATATTTTCCTCCTATCATCAGAACAATATTAATCTTTTACCCTTTAGTCAAATGAGTTTACATATATTTGCTTTTGTTTATAATATATTTTGTTATTATATAAAAATAATTGAAAAATCAAGCTATGCAAATAGTAGTATTTTGGAAGAAATAAACAACTGGATAAGCAGCCAAAAACCCCGGTTTGCGGTCGTTTTAGGAATAAAATCTGGTCTATGATCCATGTGCCCTTAAAAGGGGCTAAGTGATAAAAAGGTCCCTGAGCAAGCTGGATTTGGACAATGATGGATGTTTACTTCGGGGTTGTAGCCGGCACATTATTGTTAAAAAACTACCCTAATTAACTGTCGTAAAGGGATATTATTAGGAAAAAACTTGTCATAGTTATCGGGAATTTATCCGATACTCGTGTTATTTTCATTTTTCAAGAGTATCGACCTGTGAGTGAGCTATTTATAGTATTATTTATCAATCTATGATAACATTAAATGTTATATTTACCAAATATAATATATTATTAAATTTATCAAATATAATATATACTTATTAAATGTGTTTGGCTTTTCACATTAATAAAATTTATTCGAAAAAACAACTAAAAAATAATTATTAAAAATTTAATACCTAAAAAATAATAAAATGTATTGGTTTTTTATTAATATTTTAAAAATTAATTTATAAAACACATTTTTAAATAGCAATATGACTTAAATCCACTTTTGGTTCCTATAGTATCAAGATTGCTCAATTTTGGTCCTCCATTTTTTTTTACCAATTTTGGTTCCTAGCATTTTTCGATCAATTTTAGTTTAGCCATTATTTTGTTGTCAATTTTTAATGGAATTTGTTAACACGACATGTTAGTGATGATGTGATACTAACATACTGACATGTCAATTGACGTGACAATTAATATGATAGTCTAACACACATATTGACATGGTACTGACATGCTAACATGGTGCTAGAGGAACCAAAATTGCACACTTAATTTTGAAGATTATATTTATCATTTCTAATTTTAATTTTAATTTTAATTTTTTATTTAATTTTTACTTAACCTTTACATTTCACGTAATTTTATTTTTATTTGGGAAATAAAAGGGCCTAAGCCTAAAGGAAAATTTCACAGTAGTTAAACAGGGAGTATAGACTCCCTAAGCATCAACAAACAAAAGTTGTCTAATTGGATTAGGAGGTTGCTCATAGAAAACAAATTTGTCCTCTAAGTTGCAGGCTATGTTGGCTAAGTAGCCAACACTTCTATTAGCCTCTCTAAAGACATATATAACTTTGATCCTCCAATTGCTATTGATTGACAAGGTTCTTGATCTAATGAACCAAACTCCAACCTGCAACACTACCAATGGTCTCTCCTTTAATACTTTTCACTGCCATTTCAGAGTCCAATTGAAGTTCAATTACTCGGAACCTTTTCCTTTTAGCTAGTTGTAGACCATCATAAACTCCTTATAATTCTACAATATATGTAGATGCTCTACCAATATTCCTAGCAAATTTGTAAATCCATCATCTCATATCATCTTAAAGCAATCCTCCATAGCCAGTTAAGCCTAAGTCCACCTTTGCAACACCATCAGTATTCAAAGTAACCCACCCTTGGGTGGAAGGCTGCCATCTTACATGAACCACAGTCTTTAGCCACACTTGATTATGGACTAACAACTCCTTTGCCTTCATGTAATTTCTCTAATGCATTAAAACAACATCCCTGAGTATCAAATGACGCACAAAACTTTGATCATAAAGTTGTTGGTTTCACCACCTCTAGAGAAAGTAACACATTGATGCCCAAATACTAGGCCAAGGATCAAGAACTTCCTTGCGTAACTCCTTAAAGAGGTTCAGACCCACCCAGTGATGGAAGTAAGAATTATCAATTAGGTAGGACCACATTTTGGAAGCCAAATGACAATCTCTAAATAAACTTCTATTAACGGTGGTTATAAAATGGATCATCTAAGTTCTAATGAGACTTCTTATAATTAGTATATAATCTGTCATGCAGCATTTGTCAAGCAAATGTGCAAATTCGCTCTGAAACATCCAATTTCCAAATTTTCTTCCATGGTCTGCTAGTAAACATAATATAGAAACCATTCAATCTTCTATACGTACTAACTATGGAGAATTTTCACAATCTCACCCCTGCCCAAAGATGCTTGTCCTCTTCATGGCCTATATGCAGAGGAAGATCTGGAATAATTTTTTGTATAACATGAGTAAAAAGGATTTGACGAAGCAGGTCAACATTCAAACACCCCGACTGCAAAACAAGGTCACTAGCCTTCAAATTCAGCAAATTAGGAGGCAACTACAAATTTAGGTTCTTAAGTTGTCTCTGAATCCATTAATTACTTTTCTTTGTATAAGCTTTGCATTTTGATAGAAAGAAAATATGGGTACATGACTTGTGAACTACTAAAAACAAAAACTTATGTAAGAGGAAAAGGACAAAAAGGCACACACAAGTTATTAATCATATTGAAACAAAAACACATCCATAACTGTAAAAAAAAAGATAGTCACATCACAAAGTAGCCTGTAACCAACCAAGAAAAAGATGCAACCAACCAAATATAACACGTTCAATGAAAGAGGCATATGTACTTGGTTTATTTAAGGTGCAGCGTATTGGTAGGTCTTGGGTGATCTAGTTCGAGGTGTGCATAGTAGTGAGAGGTCTTTGTGACTCATGATAGGCCTCTGGTGTGCTCTTAGTTTAGTACTCATGGTAAATGTGGGGTGTTGTTCATAGGGTTGTTTGTTAGTAAAGGAAATCATAATGACTATATATGGTGTTTTGTTTGGCTGATAGTATGAGATTGACATTATTGTTGGGCTCTTATGTATCTGTTTAAGTGATGGTAGTGGCGAGATTTGATGAGGCTTGGTGTGTGGTTCTGGCCTTATGCACTTGGGCTAGTTCTACTTGATTTGTGTGGTTGTTTGCAGAGAATATGGAGTGATGATGGAGGTTTTCGTGATGAAGGTGAATCATTGTTGGAGTCCTATGAATTCATGATGATGGCTACTTGCATGGTTGAGGATGAGATTCTGTGATATTGGCTTCATGGTTCGATTACACGAGATGATGAGCTAAAAGTGAAGTCATGAAGGTTCATCAAAGATCAAAGCAAAGAATGCCATTAAATGGAGGTCTTGGTTGGAGCTGAAGGTGACGTCCAAGAGGCTCACAGAGGTCCCTAAAAGTGTGTGTGCGTGTGTGTGTGTTAATATTTTCTGTGTTATGGCATTTTTCAATATTATTTATTTATCTACACAAAATTGGGTATTCACACATCATAAGAATACATTGTGCCTTTTATCTTATCTTTTTTTTTTTTGTCAAAGCTTTTTTTTTTCGTTTTGTTTTATTTTTCTTCCTTTTTTTTACATTTTTATTATTATTTATTTATTTATGAACATTACTTTGATTTTTAATTTTTTAATTTAATAATTTCTAAAAAAATTAAATACAAAAAGATAAAGCAAATAAAATAAAATAAATAAAAAAGAAAAATTACGACCAAATTAAGGGTGCAATTTGGTCCCTAAAGTATCATAATTGTGCAATTTAATAATTATCATGTCAATTGTCACGTTAGCACGTTAGTGCCACATTGTCACTAACATGCCATTTTAGCAAAATTCATTAAAAAATTGATGACAAACTAATGACTGGATCAAAATTGTGCAATCAAAAAAATGTCAAGGACCAAAATTGCTAAAAATAAAATTGGAAAATTGCACAATTATAATACTATAGGAACCAAAAGTGAATTTAAGCCTAGTAATATTTAAATTCAAATTTATATATCACACATAAATTAGTAAATATATATAATAATTTATCTCTTAATTTCTATTTTTAATTATTATTTTTCATAAAATGTATTTTAAAGTAATAGAATTCTTACCTCTTCCTTATTTTTATTTATAACTATATTTATTACACCACTACTATTCTCGGAAGGAAAAATAACTTATAATATAACTCAAATATCTTTAATTATTTTGTCAAGATAACACGTGATGAAATGAGTATAGGCGTATTTTTGTTTTAGAAAAATAATTATATTTTTATCATCTTTTTGCAAGAGCTTTTGAATATGTATATATATATATATATATATATATATATATATATATATATATATATATATATATATATGTATGTATGTATGTATGTATGTATGTATGTATATATATATATATATATGTATGTATGTATGTATATATGTATATACATATGTATGTATGTATGTATGTATGTATGTATGTATATATGTATACATATATATATACATATATATGTATGTATGTATGTATGTATGTATATACATATGTATGTATGTATGTATGTATGTATGTATATATATATATACATACATACATACATACATACATACATATATATGTATATACATATATATGTATATACATATATATGTGTGTGTGTGTGTGTATGTATATATGTATGTATGTATATATATAATGTATGACTTTTCATATTAATAAAATTTATAAAAAAAAAACTATAATACCTGAAAATTGTATTGTAAATATTTTTATTTTTTGTTTTTATTATTATTTATAAATTTATTTATAATAGCAAAATTTAAACCCATAGTTATATACATATAAATTGATAAATATATATAATAATTTATTTCTTAATTTCTAAATTTAATTATTATTTTAAATGAATTTTAATGTATTATATATATATATATATATATATATATATATATATATTATTGTTGTTAAAACATATTTTAAATTAACAAAATTTTTATCTTTAGTTATTTTTATTTATAATTATATGTATTACATTATTATTACTCCTTATAAGACGCGTTATTATTTTAAAAACAATAAATTAAATTTTGAAAGAAAAATAAAATAACAAAGTGCACTACTATCCCACTAATTATGCAAAGTTCTCGCACCAAAACCTAAGCAGTCTATGGGAGACAACCTAAACCATTGAAGGTAAATGCTCTATTTCAAAGCATGAAGAATTAGAGATAGACTAGAACATGCAACAACTTTTAAACAGTCTCTTGGTTTTTCATTGAATGCATCCAATTGGAGATAGAGCCACGACCTAAAACTCATTTTGCAGAGCTCGTACTACACAAGCTGCAAAGGAGCCATCTAGTGAATGTTTAACTGGGTTGGACAAAAAGAAACCACTGTGTGTCATAAAAATAGGAGGAACATAATCTATCACTTAATTTTAGATGTAGATCCCATTGCATCAATCCCACCGCCTGTACTACCTTTATGCCCCCTTGTGCGATGATTAAGTATGTGAGGGGCGCACATATGAATGATAGCGAGAGTGTGAGAGTAATTTCTTATTGAGTGGAATCGGGTTTTCAATTGGAATTAAGATTGCAAAAACAAAAAAAAAAAGTGAAGTAGCAGAGAAAGCCAAAAACGGTGAGAAGGGGGCCTCCTGAAGAAAGCCAAAATAAATTGGTGTACATTAGATGTCATTCGTGTTATCTCATATCAATTTCTTTTGTACTGTTACGCATTTTTCAATAACAAAAATTAACAAATCCTAATGAAATATTCTCAATAGATTTCTTAATAAAATCTATATATATAAAAAATTTATCATATTTGCAAATAAAAACTATAAAAAATAATCCTTATCATATTCATAAATAAAGTCTATAATAAACTAATAAAAATATTTTTAAATAATTACAAACCCAAAGTTTACTGTCGCAGCTTTCATCATCATTGCTACCACCACCAGCAATATTTATTTTATATTTTCTCCAAATAAAAAAAAAAGTAAGACTAAAATCAAAATCGAAAATCAATCTAATCCAAACCGACTATAAGACTAATTCTCGATTTAGAGTTTAGTCACACTTAAAAGTCTTCACCCCTCTCCAAAATTGTATTTTTTTCAAAATTGAACTCAAGTTCTCCTCACAAACTCCATGTGTATTGTTGTTGGTGTACAAGTGAATGTAAGAAGTCCCACATTGGATAGAGATGAGTATGTTGAGTAATATATAAGTGAGAAAGACCCATAAATCTAATGCCTTAAGGTTTTGGGTTGGATGTGATGTCAAGTTCACTTATGTGGTTGTGCTCGTGACTCATCAATGAAAATCTCCCCGGTGTCTACCCCCTCGTATTCCCAACAATTGGTATCAAAGCCTGAAAATCTCTTGTATCAAAAGTCTTCCTAGCGATATGAAGATCAAGTGGCGTGTCTCGTTGATGTGAACTAACGGCGATGCAAGTATCTGGTAGAGCATAATGGCCAAGCTCTAGCCATAACGACGGTAGAGCATATTAGTAGGGGCCACCATTGAATACTTGTGGATGAAAAGGAGACTTCCACTTGAGGGGGAGTGTACCATGTGGAAGTCTCACACTTGAGGGGGGATTGTTGGTGTACAAGGGTATGTAAGAAGTCTCACATTGGACAGAGATGGGTATGTTAAGTAATATATAAGTGAGAAAGACCCATAGACCTAATGTCTTAAGGTTTTGGATTAGATGTGGTGTCAAGTTTATTTATGTGGTTATGCTCGTGACCCATCAATGAATATCTCTCCGCGGTCTACTCCATCGTATTCCCAACAGTTGCCAACTGAGCTACATCTATTGGATAATTAAACTCTATCTTTCAACAACTAAAATGAAGTTTTACTCTCGATACATATTATTTATTCTTATATTTAATACTTTATCTATACATTTTGAATTGCTTTTTAAATTTATACCAATACAAATGACATGATTAGATAAATAATATTTTATGCTTATAATAATTATAGCAAACTTATGAAACATTAATGCCTCATTCTAATTTAATTATTGTGCCTTCATTTTAATATTATATTTTTTATAATTATATCTCAATCATACCGTGTTTTATAATTTTAAAAGTTTATCATATTTATTTATTAATGTCATATTATTTTCTTTCCCTATGTTTAACCCGGTAGTTTTTACGAATTGGGTTATGCATATTAACCCATTAATTAATCTGCTTAACTTCGTGACTGTACCAAGGCAAAGGCAAAGCGCATTGTTTCGTTAATCCTCTTTGTATATAATAGTTATCTGAAACTAGAGCATTTTTAGTTGCTATTTTTCAATAAAAGTGTTTTTAGCTGTCATTATTTAATGAGCGCGTTTTTAGAAATTTTTTGTAACCTCTTATCTCTTTCAGTTTATTATTTTTAATATCTTTAGTTCTAAATTGAATTTTAATGTTTTTTTTTTAAATATTAATAATTAAAAATTAACATTATATTACAACAATTGTTAATTATAAATATAAAATATAATCTATATATTCCAAAATATTTATTTATTATAAATCCTTTATATATATAAATTAGAATAACTATTTTAAACAAAAGTGTTTTTAACTGCTATTCTTCATTAAGAGTGTTTTCAACTATCATTTTCCAATGGAAGCATTTTTAGGAAAAAAAAATTTAACTTATCTCTTTCAATCTATCATTTTCAATTTCTTTAGTTCAAAATTGAATTTCAATATTTTTTAAGAGAAATTATCAATAATTAAAAATTAACATTGTATTACAATAATTATTTATTATAAATTTAAAATATAATTTATATATTCAAAAAAATTATTTATTACAAATTTTAATTATAATATAATTTAAAAATACAAAAGTATTTATTTATTATAAATTTAAGTTATATAAAATGAATATTTATTCTATACAATATACAGGTTAAAATACTAGTTATTCTTCTTCTTCTTATTATTATTATTATTATTACTCTAAATTTCGTAAGGCTCTCAACTTCACACCATTCATGTCTTTTCCTCGCGTTTTATTCATTTTTTATTGTTTTTACTTTTTCTATTTTTTTTCTTTATTATTTAGATTTTTCAACATGCTATCCATCGGAAAATCGACCTTTCCAACTTATTTAAAAAAAAAAAAAACTATTCTGACAAGTCGCGACCTGTTCATTGCAAAGCTCGCGAGTTGAACATAAACTCATTTTAAGTAAGAGCAGGAATTTTACTCCATATAAACTTGCATTGGAACATGTTATTCTCAATGTTTTTAAAACCGGACCGATCATTGAACCGGTCAAGGTACTGGCTCAAGGTTCAATTGTTCAATCGTGGTTGAACTGTAGTTGAATCAGTATTAATAAAATAATAATAATAATTAAATAATATATAAAATAATATTAAAAAAATAATATCATAACTTTATAATACTAAAAACTAAAAATATAATATAATTTTATAGGTTCTTAACATGTATAATACCTAGAAAATTTCAAATTAAATATGTGATAATACCTAAGTCTAAGTTTTAATAATACACATCAACATTTATTAATAAAAACGAGTTTATATTTAGAATAAAAAAGAAAATGACAAATATTTTAGGTTGATTTTCATTTTTTTTAACGAAAAAAAATCAAAATAATGTTTTATTAGACATTTTTTATTGAACTGCTGCGAACCAATTTTTGACTGGTTCGTAGACCGATTTTTTAACTAACCAGTTTTCTAATTCAATTAGACCGGTTCACTGGTTATTTGGTTGAACCGATCGGTTCAACTGGTTTTTAAAACATAGGTTATTCCAACTCAGTAATAGTGTAGGGTCCCATTTGCATTTTTTTTAACTGTGGAAACAAATAGGTTTTTGGTGAGGATAAAGTGGAAATAGGGTAGGCAAATAAGTTTTTTTTTTATTTAAATAAGTTTAACTTGTTTAAAAAATTTAAGGTTTAGGCCTAATCTATTATTTGTCATATGCTTTTTCAAGCTTTGGTTTGACTTTTTTTACTTAAAAACTTATTTCATATTAATTTTTTTTTACAAGTTTGACCTATCCTTAATAGATTACATTGGAAAAAAATTCATGTAAAATGAACTATAAAATATTAAAATCATTATTACTCAAAGCATAGAGATATGAGGAGTGAAAATAGGTAAACTGACTTTATAAAAATCAAGTTTAACTTGTGATATAATAAGTCTCTAAGCTAACCTCCATTAAAAGCCTATTTTATAATAAGGCCCAAAATAAGGCATAGAGTCATCATTCAATAAGTTTAGAGGCTTCACTTTTCACGTAGGTCAATATATTTAATATTTAAAAATGTAAATAAATATATGATTTTAATTTATTATAAAAATTTAATATAATAATAATACAAAAAAATATTATTTATATTCACTTAAATAAGCCGACTCATTAAGTCTAAAAAACTTTTTGAATGACTTAAAGTATAATTTTTTCAATCAAATAAACTTTTATAAAAAATTTGACCCAATTTATTAATTTCCTAAAAAAATCTAGCCCAGCTTGAGTCTAATATTATGTCATAGGCCCTGTTGAACGACTTAATCTAGTTGGTTAACTTAGTTTACCAACACCATTGTAGTATCCCAATAACAGGTAAATAAATAATTAAAAAATTATTAAATGTTAATTTTCTTAATAAATCTTTAAATTATATTAAAAACACCGGTATCTAGTAAAATGCTTGATGGGTACGAGAGTAATGCTATTAAAATAATGATAATTTTTAACCCTTTAGTCGACCGAGTTTGATCATGTTACATGCTAATTAATGTGGTTTGGTCTTCCATGTGCCTGTTAGATTTTGTTTGGATAAGCAATAATTGAAATTTTAAGCTAATGTGTATGGGAAGAAATAAATGCCTGGACAAGCAGCCATGATTTGTTGTTTGTTTCTGGATAAAATCCCAGTCTCTGAAGTCCAAACCATGTGCCCTTAAAGAGTTAAAGGAAAGAGGTAAGCGATACGAGGGTCCTTGAGCAAGCTGGATTTGGACAATGATTCGTGACAGCTCTGGGATTGTAGCCAGCCCATAGAAGTTAAATGTCTTCTGTTTCATATTGACGCAAACTTTGAATATCTCACTGGGAACCAAAAGAGTAAAAGGTGGTCGAGAAAGGTGTATATTATTTAACAAATTGATAAGCAAAAAGAAAAAAAAATGAAAAAAGAAGCAGGACCACAATAGCAAGTCCCTCGACTCAATTTCTTTCTCTAAATGAGCAACTGTAACTTTCATTACAGAATGATGATTTGCACCCCAGTTGATGACAAAGTCTTCGTCAGTAGTTCTTTGTTGTTTATGTTTGCTACATTTTAGTTTGAGAAGAAAAGCAAAAGTAATTTGTGTGGAGTTTGAAGAACCGAAGAATTAACTTTTTCAAAAGACATTTAGAAAAGTTTTAGTGAAATTTATTTGAACTTATCAAAATGACTAATGAGTTATGATTTTTATAAGTTTTTTATTATATTTTCAATAAGTTTGCTGAAATTAATTCTTTTTAACTAAGTCGGTCTAACATTTATATGGGTTTAAAGTAGACTTTAAAATGGGATTTTTTTAAAACCAATAAAAATATTTTATTAAAATTTTACAATTTTCTTAGAAATTTATCTTTTAAACTTTTTTAAAATACAAAATAACTTATTAAATTATAATAAATTTATTTAATATTTCTTTTTCAATTGATTAATTTTTTTTGAGACATTAGTAAATGTCGAAGAGAATGAAAGCAAATGGAGATGAGGTCCTTTTATGGGAAAAAAAAAAGTCAGAATAACATACGCGACTTTTGTTTAGAAAAAAAATAATTTAGTTGTTTTAAAAAAATTAAGAGTTCAATTTTCATGCATGATTACTATTAGTGTAAATATTTTTATGCTGTTAACTAATTAGAAATTATATTAGGTATGATTTTTAAAGTAGTTATTACAAAAGTAAACAATCTTACTATTAGAGGTGGGTAAATAGATTGGCTTGGACCGTTTAAGGCTCGTCTGCATTGACCTAGAAGTCTGTAAAATAAATGGGCTATATTTTCTTAGTTTGCATCCACGTGTAGCTTGTGGTTAAACACGCCGGCACACAAACTACAAATAAAAAATGATAATAATTTGAAAAAAAATGTGAAATTAACTATAAAACAAAAAAGAACTAAAAAACTAAATTATTGTTCTTTTACTTTTCTTTTGTGAAATGTTACTAGTTAATAATTGATAAAATTTAATAATATGATAAATATATTAATAAAACTCAAACCAAATAATTAATAAAAACTCTAAATAATTAAAATGAGACAATAAAAAATGAGGAGAAAATGACATTACTATTTACCAATAACTAATGTTACCAAATATCTTTAACACATCAACCAAATATTAAAAATTCTAATAAAATAAACTAATTATTAAAATTAATTTCTATTTTTGAAAAAAAAATACAATGGTTTGTAGATCAACCCAATAACTCGTGGACAAACTTGCTAAGCTCGTGGGTTGTGCAAACTAACTTGAAAAAACCCATGTTCTAAACGATCTTCATTTTATAGGATTCATAGGGACTGTCTATGGGTCATGACTCATATACTCAACTCTACATATTATACATGGAGATAAATGATTGAATGACAATGTAAAAAACTTTTACATTATCAATATATTTAAATTGAATTCATAAACTAATATTATTCATCAAGTAATTATTAGCATTTAAAAAAAAAATAGTTAGTAAGTAAAAATATTTTTTGGAGCTTACTTCAAGCTTTAGTCAAACCCTTATTTTAACTTATTTCAAAAAGTTTCATCATCAAATTTATGATAAAACTCTCATGTGATAATATTTTAATAAATTAACACTTAATTAAGTTGTTTACTGAAACGATTCTTAATATTTAAAAAATTATTAAAAAAATAGAAACTATAAAAATAAATTATTTTTTTTAAAAAAATAATCCAAATTTGCACTTAATTATATTAACACAAATGCTTAAGTTGTTGTTTGCAACTAAACATTTAAAATTTACCCCATTTTTAATTTTTTTAGCAATGTTTTTTAAATATAATTTCATTTTTTTGTCAAATAAGTTGAACAAATATAAAATACTAGTAACATAATTAAATTATATTTTACATATCCTAAACCTCAGTTTTAGGTATATGTTTGAGTGACTGATTGCAAACTTGATTTTGAATGATTTTGACTTTTTAAAATTAATTTTAGTTGAAGTTGAATTGAAGCAATGTATAATATAAAATTATTAACCCAATATAAAAGCTACATCATAATTGTTTCTTCTAGAATCATGTTTGTTCACACTTCACATTTTCCTATTTGAACTGTTTGGCTAAACATTTCTTCGATGAAAATAATTATATTAACCTCCCCCAAAATTTAGCACGATTACACTTGGCACTCTTCTTATTTTGAAAGTTATACTCATCTTCCTTTAGTAAAGGTTAGTGTAATTTCAATCACTTCCTTTAAACGAAGTAAGTGCAATGGTAATTAAATCTTAATAGAGATAAGTGTAACTTTTGAAACAAGAAAAATTTAAGTATAATTGAATTAAATTTCAAGAAAGGTCAGTGTAATCTACCTTTTTTCCCAAACGTGTAAAAATGACAAAATCCCATTGAGAAGCCCCAAAGGGGTGTTTGCATGACCAAGTACATACTAAGTTGCATCTGCAAATATTGTGTGACAAACTAGATTGTGTTTGAATCGGATTATACTTTTAAAATTAAATTGAGTGAAAAAAAATAGTAGAAAAATAGAGCAAGCTCTTTATATCATCATCATTAAATTCTTAAATCAAACAATGACATAGTTATTTTCTATTTCAAAAATATTCTTGAATTTTAGAGCAAACTTTATCTAAAAAAATTTCCTTTTTATTAAGTCAAATCATGGATTTGCAAACAAAAATCCAAACATGCTACGAAACACAAACACATAATAGGTGAGCAGAGATAGGTTTGGAACGTAAGCCCAGTTCAATTCAACTCAAGGAAATGCCTCAGGTTGTAGGGCTCGTTTCGTTAACTCATCCCAACGGGCATATATAGCGGCTCTAAAATCGCAACTCACATACCAAGAAGAAAGAACTCTAATTTCCTTTACTTGACATTTTACAAGCAAGCTCCAAGTTGATGGGAGAAGCTACAAATGTAACATTAAGTACAACTTGTGATACCTTTGACGTGTGTTAGTGATACCAACTTTAAAAGAGAGCTATCAGCATTGTTTCCTATGGGGGGTATACACGCATTATAAAAGTAAAACGTGAAACTGGTGCCACTTAAATATCCTTTGTTGATACACTACTACCCAACACTGCCTCCTATAGTAAGATGCATAAGTTAGGCACTTCCCTTAACTTGTGTATCCTGGTTAGCTTGATCCATCATAGGGGTATCTGCACAAGCTTCATTTGTGAGTGCTGGAGGAATATTTGTTTGCTCTTTTTCCAGTTGCGTACTGTAATCCAATTTTGGTGGAGCAGTGTGCTCCTGATCTGTTGCCAGTGAACTACACTCAATTGGATTGGTTGCTGGTGAAGATGAATTCGGTACTGTGGGGTTTGTTTGCTCTTGATTAGCATCAATGATCTTGTATTCGGATAAAAGATCCATGAATTCATTAAGCAATCTCTGGACTTTTCTGTTTGATGCCATGGAAGGAAGAATGTCTTCCCTAAGGAGCTTGTGTTTCCTCATTCCCTGCAAAGATTCAGTTGGAACATTTAAGAAACTGAGAAGATAAAGGGATCATTTGGTTTGACAATCAGAGTTGTGTTGGTCAATAAAAATTCCAGCATCTTTTTGTTAGGTTTTGACATTTTTCAAGATAAATAAATAAGTGTTCCTTCATGCACTTTTCCCTCGGTTAAGAGCTCTCCAATCATAATAAGAGTTCCTTTTTTTCCCCAGCTTTTCATTAAAAAACAATTTTATTTTGAAAAAATTCAAAGAAATCAGATTTCTGATTACTTTGAGAACCTACTTTGAGTAGCTTTTGAAAAAGAAAAAAAAAACTGAAATTATAACTAGTTTTTAAAATAAGAAGTGACTTTTATGATTGGAACCAAACAAAAAACAACCCGTTTAACATAAAAGTCTCCAAAAAAAATAATTCATTTTTTTACACAATATTAAAATCACTTTTTCAAAAGCTAGGGGCCCTGAATTTCAGTAATTATCTATTTCTATACAAGAAAAAATTTCAAGTTAGCTTCTGTACCATTTTACCATTCCTAACTTGACTCACTTTTAATAAATAGACAAATAGTAATAACAACTGGGTTCAAGCAAAACATGAATTTATTAGATATGTTGATATAGAAAAGCTTACAAGCACAAAAGGATCCCATGCTAAGTTCTTTGAATCTGAAGATGTTTCCTCAACCATCCCTGTTGGAGGTCCAAGGAAACTCTCGCAGACTTCTCGTAAACGAGATTCATCTGCTTCTCTACAATAATTTTATAATCCTTTAGTCTGCAATTGTCCAAAATCACAAGGACAACAGAATATGCATATATATAATCACAAAGCATTAAAATTAAGATTTAAGACTACATTCCCTGGCATCTTCCTAATAAAAAAATTCTTTTAAGACAGTTAAAGAAGTTGCATTTCATTCATCTTAAGAATAGTTATCATGCAATTTAAATAATTTAGTAAGAGCACCATCAAAAGATATTTAGCAGAAGAATTGAGTTTCAAGTGTAAACAGCTAGGAGACAGACAACAAGAGGGCTAGTGGCTGGGGGGGATGGAGGGAGTAAGAAACAATATGTAACTACACTTTTATAGAAAACTAGATGCGTATAGAAGTATACATGTTTAATGCAAGGTAAATAAAGTGCTAAACCTGTATTTGAAGAAAATCTGTAAGAAAAAGAAAAGAATAACACCTTGCAAGAAAGCGTACATATGACAATAGGCATTGGCGATATTCACTGGGGGATCCCAAAGCCAAGGAAGAAGCCAATTGAGTTTCCAAATGAGCACGTGTCTGTACTCCATCATCAGTAACTCTGTATCAAGGTAGTCATGCTTAGAAAGTGTTCTCTTAAAACATCAGAATTCTAACAAAAAGGGAGAGGGGGAAAAATTACAGAACATGAGATCAGAGGCCTCCATAACAAGCACACTCCATCTTTCTAGACAGGAATATAAATATACAGGAAATAATTGTAGGTTTTTCAATTTTATTTATGCATTTAATATCCTTGTAGTGATCTGTTAGACCCCTAAGTCAGAATAGTTAGTTAATGAAAAACTGTTGGTAGCAGACGGGGTAGAATATGACAGATGAGGGTGGGACTGCAAATAAAGGAGGTAGGGAGAGCTGTGAGCCTGTGAGGCAGATTAGGAGTCAGGAAATAGAAGGGAGAGTTCAGGTCTCTTGAATACTTGGAAGGTCACTATCTTGAGATTTGTATCCTACTGGGTCTCTGTTTGGTATCACAATGATACTGTATCAGAGGTAGATTCTACAATGAAGGTGTTTCCACTGTATTCCTCAACCAGTATCTATCATGATCATACATATTATATGAGATGATTAGGAACAAATGTATCCAAGAAAAAGTTTCAGCCACACCTATTAAAGAGAAGATGACAAAAATTCGACTAAGGTGGTTAGGTCATGTGAGAAAAAGAATAGAAGAGGCTCCAATATGAAAAATATTCATCAAATGAACATCGTCTAATTAAGGGGTAAAGGAAAATCTAAGATTAGTAGAAACTATTAAAAAATTGTTGTAAATGGTTTCAAATGAAATTTGTTTTTTTGGAGAGCCCAAGTATAGATAAAAAACTGCATTTCTTCAGATATATTAATGAATTGCATCATAATTTGAAATGAAGCTTAAGTCAACCATTAGATAAGCTATTAAAAAATGGTTCTACATGGTTTTCAGGAAATTTGGTTTTCTTGAGAGTCCAATCACATTAGAAAATTACAGTCTCAAGAATTATTAATATCTATCTATCCCACCTTCCATATCCCCTTAATTCAATTTCATATTCATATGGCATCCAACAGCATTTCAAAATGAGGACCAAGACCAACTACAGGCTATATAAAAAATAGATGCTGATCAATACACACCTAGTCCAACCTGGCTTCCGGGCCAAATATTTTCTAAGATCAACCTGCAATGCTGCTAGCTCACCGCTTTGAATTGAACCCAAACTCCAAGAGCTGGAAAAATTTGATGCAGGAAAGCAATCATCTGCAACCCTCAGCCAACATTTGACATTCATGTCAAATAAGAAAGCATGACGAGTGGCCAACACAACAAGAGGGGAACCAGATTTTGATAGTTTCGCAGATATAACTTTAATTGTTCCTGAAAAGAAACTGTAAATTTTAATACAACATAGAGCCACTGAAAAAAGACAAATTGTTGGAAAACCAGGGCAAGTTATCCTCATACAAAGAAAAAATGATAAACTGTGAGACAGAGGCCTTAGTTAAAGACCAAGCATCTCCAATGTCAAACAAATGTAGATAATATATATGGTACCTGCATCTTTAGCAGATGATTTAGGACTTGAAGCAACTAGAGAAGTCAATGAATCTTGAAGAAGACAGGTTCGGTTGAATAAATCCCACAAGTACAGGGATCCTTTTCTTGTCACCAGCAGCAATGTCCAGCATTCATCGCAGTCTACAAATGTTGCTGCAGAACCCATCATCATGGTAGGCATTGCTCGTCTCCCACACTTTGTGTAAATCTTCTCGGAAGCAAGCAAAAGACAAAAAAACAGAGATTTCCAAAGCATAAGATCTACATATTGCCCATACGTTGAACTAATACATTATGCCCAGAGTTTTACAAGCTTAAAAATAGTTTGAACCATTTATCTCACACTATATACAAATTAGTCATTTGACATATAGTACTTAAGCACTTATCGGAATTGAAACTTAACAATATTTTTTCTGAAATCTGAATACCAAAAGATAATGGGAGTAAAGGAACAGAACACAACTCAAGATACTAGTAAAGTATTAACATAGATAGCTTTCTTCAATCAATTGGTTTACAGTTTCAACCTCAATATGTTGTATTTATGAGATATTTTAAGTGTGAGCAACTTTCCTAATCAATTTTTAGTTATACTAAGCTTATGCCAGTGGAATTATGCAAGGAAGGCACACATTAACAACTTAAATTGACTTGATCAATGCATAAGAGATGCTACCAAGATACCAAAAGATATAAAACATCTGATGAAAGGCATAGAAGAGATAACTTTTAATAATATTAAAACATAAGGATAAAAATCTTAGGAAAACACAACAAAGCTCAACAATACGAAGAAAATTTATTATAAAGGATGTTGGGTACAACTACTACAGTTCAACATACAATCATAGCCCACAATATATCAGAAATGTTAACAGAAAATGAGTAGTGAAAGAAAACCATGCACATACATGTAGAAAAGCTATTTACCTGCAGACATCCATCTTCACACCCAACTGCCCAAAAATTTGCATTGCCAGCTAAAACAGTGACTTTTCCTGATATCCTATCAGACCAAAGTGTCTGAGGCCCCTTCGAGCATACAATTTCTGTTTCTTTCATCATGGATGTATTTCCCAGCCCTACAACGTCATTTACAGCATGTTCTCTTGGGCGTGCTTCCAATAGAATAGGTTGAGAATCTTCTCCACTTTTCTTGTCAAATACTCTAATGGAAAGTGTACCACTACAAGCAGCTAAAGAACTGGAAGTCATCAAATTGCCCAACTGCTCAACATTGATGATTCCATCACCAGCAGAAGCTGGAACCTTCTCAATCACTAGGCTCTCAGAAATTGTGGCCCTCGCAGTAACCCCAGATCGCTCTTTTAAATCAGTATTTCTGCCATGTGCTCCTCCCAAGGTACTTACCTTTACACCATCATCATTAGAAACAGCTCGGTCAGTATCCTTTCTGTGATCAGAAGACACTACAGGAAAATCAAGTGCTTGCTGAACTGCACCAGAAATGTTTTCCGGCTGAACAGGCACTCCAACTGCTTCTGGAATAATTCTTTTACGGCCATCAGGTCGTCTATATTCTCTTTGCTTAACAGGACTAGAAATCCGGCCAGAGGTTGTAACTTTGTTTGACCCATCACCAACTGAACCTCCACTTTTCTTACCATCATCATTTTGAGGCTCGGCATTCTTTGTAGTAACCCCCACATCAACATAAGTCTTTGCCATAGTCTGGTTTTGTTGAACATCAGAAACAACTTTTTTGCTAGGTGTTTGCTTGGCAGAAGCAGCTTCTAGCAGTAACTGTGCTGGACTTTCAACTAAGTTTGCTTTACGACCTCTCACATCGCCATAACGACTTCTCTTTAACTCATCTAGCTCAGCATCCACTAATCTCTGACCAAGTTCTTTTACCTCAAAATGAAATGTAGCCACAGATCCATCCAAGGAACAAGCAAAAAGTGAATATCCATCCGGGCTCCTGTTTGAAAAGGGAAAAGAAAAAATAATAAAGAGGAGTATGATAAAGTCAAAATATTAATTAAAAATATAACATTCACATAACATATAAACCATGGCTAGAGATGAAGAGAAATACCAGGACAAATCCACAACACTTTGAGTAAAAAAATGCTTGGCCACAAATAGAGGACGGGGACTTGCAGTAGTCCAAACTGTTATAGTTCGATCCTGACTTCCAATGGCAATAACATTGTAAGGCTGTGGTTCTTTGCTTCCAGTCTTGGAGGCACCATTGGTCCACCCAACAGGTACAGGCTTTACTTCCTGAGCATTAGTTGAATTTCTTCTGAACATAGAATGGTTGAACTTCACCACAATAATTGGAGCATTGTGTCCTAGAAAATCAAATGTTGCAGACCATTCCCCTCTCTCTAGCACAGGGGCAGAATGCCTTGGCTTCTGGAAACCATGAGTAGTGGTGATAAAATGACCACAAGGAGACCATCCAAGCCGTCTGAAAAAGGTTGATCCAAGCTGAAAGGAAGACATGTCAATTAGGAAATAGAGTTTGTTATTCCATCAGAAAAATTTTCAAAATGAGAAGCTTACTGATTTTGCCCAGTGACCATCTGTCCTATGAGCAAGACTCCAATCACTAGTTCGCCAAATAATTACAGTTTTATCATCAGATTGACTTGCTATAAAAGAGCCAATCGGATCCCAAGCAACCCCCTTAACCAGGCTAGAGTGGCCCCTTAGAACAGCAGTGCAAATGCCATTGCTCATATTCCATACATGGATAGTGTTGTCCAAACTCCCGCTAGCCAATGCAGAATCATCAGGAGACCAATTAAGATCCACCTACTTTAAGCACAGAGAAATAGATCCCAAGTTAATGATGATCATTGAAAATGTAAAAGCATTTGCATAAGTAGCTAGAGACCCATTTAGATGACAAATTGGTTCATTCAATTCCAAGAGCAAATGTCAGCATGAAATTAAATGGTTGAAACTTGAAAGTATTTTTGAAAAAGACAAGTGATTGAAAAATAAAAGCAATAGCATTACCACATCAGCAGTGTGCCCTCTCAAAGTCATTGCAACTTTCCAGTTTTCAATATCAGGGGGCTCTCCACTGCCAAATTCAGTGGTTCCTGAACCAGGCTTTCTCTCATGAATTAATATCACCTGATCATCAGACCCTGATGCAACAAACCTTCCATGTTTAGCCCACCTAACACAGTTGACAGACCCAAAGTGATCCCGCAGGGTTGCAAGAAGCCTTTGAGAAGAGGCATCATTTTCTATGTCGGTACTAACAGACTTCATATTCCATATGCGAACCTGCGTAATACATAGTTGAGTATGTTATTGTATGAAAATTAATTCAAGTGCTTAAAACAAATCAAGAAGGTAAAGTTGAAAAAAATGACCCACTCTAATCCAACCCTGAAGGCCAGAAGTGGTATACAGCTAGTTTTCTCAGACAAAGGGAGATCATTACTAAGGTACACAGGAAAGTTATGAAAACAAAGTATGCAAAGAGAATCAAGAAATTTCAGCACAAGTTATATTTCTTAGACGTTTACCTGACACTAGGCTGACAGTATTAACGATAGATCTTTATTCTTTGTTACTAATATGAAAAGTAATTCACCAGAAGGCACCAAGGAAACTTACTTTCCTGTGCTAAGTTATGCGTCTAGAAAAAATAACTGACAAGCACATTAGGAAGCTATTCTTATAAAAACATGAAACACAAAAAGAAACTCTCTGCCCTGCAAACCAATGTTAACCAGAAAGTGAGCATGAAGTGCAGTCTACATTGAATCAAGAAAAATATTAACAATTCCACGCTTCATAAGAAATTGTGAACAATAATTTCAATTAACTAAAAATATAAAGAAGGCAAAATTCTTCTGATATAAAAAAAACACCCAAAATTCAAAATCATCCACAAATTTGAGCATCAAATCAAACACAGAAAAATTCCATACCTTGTGGTCACCACCACCAGTAGCGAACCTGAGCCCTCCGGGTTGAACATCAATGGAGAAAATTTGCATGCCCTCATGCCTAACCCAACTAGGTTTCTCGGCTATCATCTTCCCCAAAATAATAAAATCTCTTCTTTTACACCAAAAAACAGCTTTTCTCCCACTCTGCTTGCTGCAAATTCAAAAAAAAAAAAGTTTGAATTTGGGGGCAGTGAAAGGAGCTGAGAACTTCACCCACTACGCTCAAAACCTACGAGGCTGCTACGCAAATTGCTGGTTCTGAATCCCCCAAAGCACTGTGAAACCGAGGCAGTAAAAAATAACACTGAAATTTGACATGTACCCTTAAAACCTAAATTGATGAACAACCATGAAAAAACAAAAAAGTAAAAAACAAAGAAAAAAAAAGAAGGAAGAATCTTATTTTTGTGTTTTAAAAAATAAAAAGCTAAAAGGAAAACAAGGGCCTAAGCTTTGGGATAAAATGAGCAAAAACCCTAAAAAGTGATGGTGTTGGTGGAGAAGATCGAGGGGTTAACTTACTCGTTAACGGTCAAATCTAGCTAAAATACCAATGACTAGAAAAATAAATAATTTTTTAAGGTTAAAAAAAGAAGAAGAAGAAGAAGCAATAACAGATTGAAAAAAGATGGGTATGGTGGTGGATTTGAATGGGTAACTTACTTTTTGAGCGTGGTTCCAAATTGCCTAACCTGCAATGGGTAGATTGCTAAGCGGTAACTGGTAAGTGGTAAGTAGCATGAGAGTATACAACACTTATTTCAGCAGAAACAATTTAACAAATACCCAAAGAGATTGGGTAGAACATTGTTTTTCAAAATAGATATATATGTATGTATCTGTGATGTGATGCTGTTCATATATTGTCGGTTTTTAATTTAATCCTTACTTGAAATTTCGAAAGTCAATTTACATGTGTTTGAATTTGATCTGATTAAAATTTGATGCTATGTGAGATAAGATTATGAATATTATAGATAAATGTTAACAATATATATAATTAAACTATATAATTAAAATACATAAAAAATAATATCAATATAAATATATTATGAAAAAATAGACTATGTATCGATAGTGTAAAACAGTTTTACACTATCATCTAATAATCTAATTATAAACCAGCGTGTATAATAAGTTTATTGACTTTTATAATAATTACCTTAAAAATTATATTGACAGTAATTTCTAATTGGACAATGTGAAACTTTTTACACTAACACTACATATTCATTAAACTTATATATTATTATGTTATGTAAAATATTATTGAATAAAGTAAAAAATTATTATTAATTAAATTATATTTTATAAAAAAATATGAAATAATAAGTCGAGTTAAAACGATTCAAAAATAATTTAAAATAATTTAAATTCATTTTCATAACACATTAAATTTAATTTTTTAAAATTTCAAATTAGATTAATAGCATAAAAGTGATAAAACATATGAACTCCTCCAGTATACTCAAAACAAAGAGAGAGAAGACAGCAATATATTGGGCTTTATATAACTACAGCAACATAACTTCGACAAGGCCAAAAAAGTCAAGTGATTCTTAATCAGGTTATTAGATCTAGAGTAAACCACACAGATATTTCTTAAATTTTTTTTTAGATTACACACGATTTTATTTTTTTTATCCTCATACTAACTCTCTTAATTATTTAAAAAATATTATATTGACATCTTTTATATATTACATTAACTTCTTAATTATTTGAAAAATATTACATTATGTACCCTATAAAAAATATTGTTGTAAATATTAAAAAACCAGAAAGATTATATACAATCTAAAAAAATTACAAAAAGTCAATATAATTGACTCTTAAATCTATTGGCACTGCCACTAAACAACCAAAATCTGCCGTGACATATCTTCGTCAAAAGTGTTTTTTTAAAAAGAAAATGTTTTTTATAATAACCAAGTTGAGAATAAATTAAAAAAAAAAAAAACGGCTTCTGCATGGTATAAAAGTTGAGACAAAACAAGCAGTGATAATTAATCAGCGGCAAATTTTATTTTGCAATACTTTTTTAGTGTACAATTATCTCACTGAGATTAAAACTTATGACCTCATATATACAACATCAATCCTACCATTGGGCCAACCCTAGTGGATTATTTTGTAATATAAAAAGCTGCATAATTTTTTTTTGAAAATGATCAAATAATTGTTTTAAAATAAATTAATTTAAATATGTTATATTGTTTGAAATTCTTTTTTATCAATTTTTAATTTTTTAAAAATAATTTAGGACCAAAAGTTCCCAATAAAGGTTATTTTAATAGTTAAAAAAAATTAATCAATTTTTAATTATGACACACCAAATATTATTTATTTAATATAAATATTAAAATATAATTTAAATAATAGTAAGTTTTAATTTAACAATTTATTTTATAATATAATTATCTATTAGACAAGAATTAATATAATTTAATCTTACGTAAAAAGAGTTTAATTTCTATGCATTGGTGGTATAAAAAAAATTATAATGTTAATCAATCAAAAATCATGATAAGTATGACTTTGAAGGTAGTTATTATAAAGGGATAATACATTTGTAAGTCTCTAAACTTTTTGGGTTTTTTTAAATAGGTTTCTAAACTATAAAAATTTGTAATTGAGCCCCCAATCTTTTTCAATTTTTGTAATCAAGTCCTTGGGGTTTACAAATTGTTAATTTTGACAAAATATTCTTTATTCCCTCCTGACCCCAGGGAGTTAATTACAAAAATTGAAAAAGATTAAGGAAACGATTATAGAATTTATAGTTTAGGGACCTATTTAAAAAAACCCCAAAAAGTTTGGGGCACTGCAGATGTATTATCCCTAAATAAAACCTAGTAATGAGAGACATGTCATGTAATTTGCACACTCTATAAATTTGCTTTTAGAGTCCCTCTTTGTCCTAAATTTAAAAGAACCAGTGCAATAACACATATATATATCAAATTATATAGAAAAGATTAACTGGCATTCAAGGACAGAGCTATATGTTTAATAGAGTTGTCAAAATGGGTCGCTTGACTCGGATCGACTCAATAGGCCAAAGTTTGAAAAGCAGGTTAGACGAAACTGATTTTTATATAGGCCACAAATTTTTTGGCCTATCTAACCTTTTTTTTTTTTGCATAAATTTATATATTTTTATAAGAAAAAAATTTTAAAAATGCTGAGTCAAATAAGTTTGATAACTTTCAGGCTAACATTTTTATAACTCGACCCAATCATTTGGCCCATTGAGTCAAGCCAAATTGGCCCTTTTCTTTTCAGGCCTCAAAATAAAGAGGCTAGCCCAACTTGACCTGGCCCACCAAGCCATCACTCTAGACCAATTTTGACAACTTTATTTTTAGAAGGAGTTATAACTTTTCTTTTTTATTTTTCTATATGTAATTATTTTAAAAATATTATTCCTACATTTCAAAATAAAATTTTTTTAACACACATAATTTTCATATTAAATAATTTTTCAGTTTTTTTTACTAGGTCCCTAATATTTTCCAATTTTTTTAATTAGGTCCCTAAGCGTAATTTAACTGTTTGTAAACGAACCATTAACCTCAAGGACCTGATTACAAAAATTGGAAAAAATTATGGACTCAATCACAATTTTTTGTAGTTTAGGGACCTATTTAAAAAAACCTCAAAAGTTCAAGGACACGCGGATATATTATTCCTATTATAAATGTTAACAAACTTATCATATATGTCAATTTTTGATTAAATGATAGTATAAAAAACCTTTACACTGTTAGTACATGAACTATTTATATGGATATTTTTAAATTTAAACAAATATACACAAATACAAATAGAAAATAATTAAGAAAATCATATAGATTTGCAACTTTAAATAAGAGTGGTTAGGGTTTAGACCCCTCTTTGGATAATTTGGGCCCAATTTGACAAATTAAATCAATATACTAACTCGCAACCCAACAATCAGGCCTCAAAAGCATGAATTAAAAACCTTCTAGATGAGGATGAACTTCAATACAATTGTGAATCACTGGATCATAGCCAAAAATCTGTTAGAGGTAGTGATTTTGGCAAGATTTATCCAAAGAGACATTTCTTACACTACCTCACATAAAAAACACTAAGATAACCTAATTGAAAATGATATAAATAGACCAAATAAGGTTGAAGAAAGCCCTCTCTAACTTTTACTCTTTATTCGTATCCTGTATACACCAACTTGAATATCAAATTCGTTGCAAGTACACTAATGAAATTTGATTCGTGAGAACTTGTAAAAATTTCATTTAGATATTATACTTCCAAGGACTGGTATCCAAAAAAAAAAAAAAGAAAGAAATTCATTTACGTCAGACTAGAAGGAGATTCACAAATCACAACTTTACAAGGATTTTTTTATTTCTTTTTATTTGATTCAAAGTAATATATAAAATTTAAGAGATGAATTAATTTGAGAAAATACTGTCTATTTTTATTTTTAATTGTAAAAACATCACTTGTATTTCATCTTTTAACTTCAAAAATTAATATAAAAATAGTAAAAACATTTTTTATTATTTTTTACACAAACTTCTAAAAAATAAAATAAAAATAAGATAATATTTTTATTCTGAAACTAAAGTTTCAAACACAATATCCTGCTCATGAATCACGGAATTTAAACTCGTGTACATGACACGTCACACGTGCGCTTCGTCTTTAATACTTCACATGTCACTGCCTCCCTACACCAGAGAGGCCAATGCAGAGACAAGACAAAAGGGTTTGCTTCAGTTATTCCACAGCCAACAACAGAAAACATAGGCATCATCATCGTATCGTAATTATCATCGTACCTTACACTGCTTAAATATTTGAAACAAACAACACCCTTCCCAAAAACCACCCTCCTTAGAGTAATAGTTTTCCAAAGGAGCATGACTCTGAATGCGTCTTTAAGGGCACTCACCAACACTTCAACCAACCCAATTCTCAGACTTGGACGTTGCCAATTTCACTGGCACGCTATCCCTCTTCGGAATTCCCATGCTGTTGCCCTCAATCCAAGGGCCCTTGTACGGGACACTGACACTGGCATTGCACAACAACCGTTCGACCAAACTCCCCTTAGAGACCTCAAACAACATAACCATTTGCTTTTCCGTTACTCTCGCAATGACCGAACCCAAGAAGCCCTCCACCTCTTTGTCTCCCTTCATCGTTCGGGTTTATCCCCAGATGGATTAACCATGTCTTGTGTTTTGAATCTTTGTACTGGTTTCTTTGATGGGACGGTGGGTGAACAAGTGCATTGTCAGTGTGTCAAGTGTGGGCTTGCGCAGCATGATGTTAGTGTAGGAACCTCTCTTGTTGATATGTACATGAAAACTGGGAATGTTAGAGATGGGAGGAGAGTTTTTGATGAAATGAGTGACAGAGATGTGGTGTCTTGGAATTCCTTGCTCATGGGTTATTCATGGAATGGGTTTAATGATCAGGTGCGGGAATTGTTCTGTCAGATGCAAGTTGAGGGATACATGCCTAACTATTATACTGTTTCTACTGTAATTGCAGCTTTGGCCAATCAGGGCGCGGTTGCTATAGGAATGCAGATCCATGCCTTGGTTGTAAAGCTTGGTCTTGAGGCAGAAAGACCTGTATGCAACTCTCTAATTAGTATGCTTTCAA
Organism: Spatholobus suberectus; assembly: GCA_004329165.1. Classification (NCBI taxonomy): domain Eukaryota; kingdom Viridiplantae; phylum Streptophyta; class Magnoliopsida; order Fabales; family Fabaceae; genus Spatholobus; species Spatholobus suberectus. The sequence continues at coordinate 11,130,344 of CM014736.1, forward strand.
AGTCAGGGATGTTAAGAGATGCTAGAGCTATTTTTGATAGCATGGAGAACAAGGATTCAGTTTCTTGGAATAGTATGATTGCCGGACATGTGATAAATGGACAAGATTTGGAAGCTTTTGAAACGTTTAACAACATGCAACTTGCAGGGGCAAAGCCTACGCACGCAACATTTGCATCTGTTATCAAGTCATGTGCCAGCCTTAAAGAATTGGGGTTGGTAAGAGTGCTGCACTGTAAGACTCTGAAGAGTGGGTTTTCCACTCACCAAAGCGTCATAACTACACTCATGGTAGCATTGACTAAGTGCAAGGAAATGGATGATGCGTTTAGTCTATTCTCCTTGATGCATGGGGGTCAAGGTGTGGTGTCATGGACTGCTATAATCAGTGGGTACTTGCAGAATGGTGGCACTGACCAGGCTGTGAATTTGTTTTCCCAAATGAGGAGGGAAGGTGTCAAACCAAATCATTTCACTTATTCTGCCATCCTTACTGTGCAACATGCTGTTTTCATTTCTGAAATACATGCAGAAGTTATAAAAACTAATTATGAGAAGTCATCTTCGGTGGGAACTGCACTTTTAGATGCTTACGTTAAGATAGGAAATATTAATGATGCTGTTAAAGTTTTTGAGCTAATTGAAGCCAAGGACATAATAGCCTGGTCTGCAATGCTAGCGGGATATGCCCAAGCAGGAGAAACCGAAGAAGCTGCTAAAATCTTCCACCAATTAACAAGGGAGGGGATTAAACCAAATGAATTTACCTTTAGCAGTATCATTAATGCCTGTACTGCTCCTACAGCATCAGTAGAGCAGGGAAAACAATTCCACGCCTATGCAATTAAACTGAGATTGAATAATGCTCTGTGTGTAAGTAGTTCTCTTGTTACCATGTATGCAAAGAGAGGCAACATTGATAGTGCACATGAAGTTTTCAAAAGGCAGATGGAGAGGGACTTGGTTTCTTGGAACTCAATGATCTCTGGATATGCACAGCACGGCCAGGCCAAGAAAGCATTAGAGGTATTTGAGGAAATGCAAAAACGAAAGTTGGAAGTGGATGCTATAACATTCATTGGTGTCATTTCTGCATGCACTCATGCTGGCCTAGTGGAAAAGGGTCAAAACTACTTTGATGTAATGATCAATGATCATCACATTAATCCAACAATGGAGCACTACTCATGCATGATTGATCTATATAGTCGTGCAGGGATGCTGGGAAAAGCCATGGATATCATAAATGGGATGCCATTTCCCCCGGCTGCAACTGTGTGGCGCATTGTCTTGGCAGCTTCTCGAGTACACCGCAATATAGAGCTTGGTAAACTTGCAGCTGAAAAAATTATTTCACTTGAGCCACAAGACTCAGCTGCATATGTCCTATTATCCAATATGTATGCTGCAGCAGGAAACTGGCAAGAGAAAGTCAATGTGAGAAAACTAATGGATAAGAGAAAAGTGAAAAAAGAAGCTGGGTACAGTTGGATTGAGGTGAAAAACAAGACGTACTCATTCTTGGCCGGTGATCTGTCACATCCTTTGTCAGACCATATTTACTCAAAACTTTCAGAGTTAAATATCCGGTTGAGGGATGCTGGTTATCAGCCTGATACAAATTATGTGTTTCATGATATTGAAGATGAACAAAAAGAAACTATTCTTTCTCATCATAGTGAAAGGCTTGCCATTGCCTTTGGCTTAATAGCTACACTTCCTGAAATTCCCATCCAGATTGTGAAGAATCTTAGAGTCTGTGGAGATTGCCACAGCTTTATTAAGTTAGTATCCCTCATTGAACAGAGATATATTGTTGTTAGAGATTCAAACCGATTTCACCACTTTAAAGGTGGTTTGTGCTCGTGTGGGGACTACTGGTGATGTTTGAGCTAATATACTTTATTTGTTTTGAAGATTCTTTAGTGGATCAGACCTTTGTTTTCCAAAGAATCACGAAGCCTCTCCAGGGCATAGATTCTCATGAAAGCTTTAAGGAAAGGGTGTCAAGGGTATTGAAATTCTAAATACATAATAACATCAAGGCTATTGATACTTTTAACGCAGATCATGGCAGTGAGTATGATGATATTGGTTCTCCACACTTGGACAGACCATTGTAGATATTATTCAACTCAGAAAGAATGATCGATCAACAGAAAGTTTCAGAAAATATACATTTAACATTGCTATGGCAAATTGTTGATAACGTTGTTAAAATTTGCTGGCTGATTCCAGGAATCCTGAAAGTCCGTGCCAATTTTGCTGCTGGACTGGTTCTGGGCTATGATTAGTTTAGGACTTAGGTATTTGCTGAACTGGCTCAGAGAACAGAAAATGTTTCTTGCCAATAGCTCCTTTTCCCCTTACTCAGCTGTTGCTTGTTCATTAACTTTTTGAATTCTAAAGTAATAAATTTTGTAATATGGAAGCTATCTATTTTAGTTGTTAGATAAATTAATAGCTTAATGAGAAGTACTGTTGACATTGATGCATTTGATAATGGAGAAAATCTTTACTCCATGACTAAATTGGGATATGTGCTAAGAACACCTAATTTCATCCGGATAAATAAAATTCAAAAAAGCTAATTTATTTCTGTTTTTGTAGCTATTTCTAAAAAGTGCTGAAATCAAAATTTGAAAATTAGTAAAATATAAGAGAAAATTCTGGAAGGCTTTGAAAACTTGGTGACTCATCTTTTTTATCATTTTCCATAAATTTGTCAAAATATTCTCATCCAATCCACAATTTGCGCATGCCTCTCATGAGGCACCCCTCAGTCCCTCATCATTTTCATTCTAGGATTCTTTTACAGGTGCGGATACCTTCTCTCTCTCACATGTGCATACACTCATGCCATTCTCCCATTCTCATTTGATTCTCTCATTCAAGAACTCAGTAACAAAATCACACGCTACAAATTCTCTCTCTCACGCACTGCATTCCTTTTTTATCACACTCAGTTTTGCACCCTCTGACGCACACACTTTGATCACTGAGAATTTTTCTGTCACCACATACCCAGCACTCACGACACTCTACTCACTATAACAGATTCCTCACACACCTCACCAACACACTCTCATATCTTAACACTCTCACACATTCTCTCTCTGTTGGAGATCCCATGTATGATCTCCAACACTCTCATTCACAATTCCCATGTCACATACAGTAGAATGGGCAAACGCTAAGGTCATCCACTAAAACACTCTCACCTCATGTAACGAAACTCAATACATATATACCCATTCCATTTTAACACGCAATGGAGTTTGACATATACCAGGCTATCAGCAATGCCTCAGAGAAGTAATTAATTGTTTATATTCCTATATACTGTGAAGTTAAAGAGTAATGCAAATGGTTACATTTGCTTTTTTATAGAACAACACATGACTGCATCAAAACGGCGACAAAAGTTTCTTTGGGATTGCATCATTATTATTGTTATAAATATAACAATTAGCAAGTTATCATTCCATCTCATACCACAAAATTAGAGGAAACAAAAATAAAGATTTGGATGTAAAAAAATAGAATTAATCTATTCTACTCCATTATGTTTGAACTGGATTGAGTTGGACCAGACTGAATCGAACCAGACCAGATTGAACTAGGCCAGACCAAATCGAGCCAGACTAAACTAGACTGAACTGAACTGAGTCAGACCAAAACGAATCAAACCAGACTAAGCTGGACCGGACCAAACTAAATTGAACTAAGCTAGATTGAACCGGACCGAACCAAGTCAAATTGAACCAGATTGAGATGAGCCACACTAGACCAAACCGAATCGAGCCAAATTAGAACAAACCAGATTGAATCAAGTCAGATAGAACTAGACCAAACCAAATCAAACCGGACTAGACCAAACCAAACTGAGCCGAATTGGACCAAACCATACTAAGCTAAACTAGACTGACTGGACAAAACTAGACCAAGTCGATTTGAGCTAGGCAAGAATGAACAAGACTAAATTGAGTCAGACTGGACTAGTTTGAACCGAGTCAAGTCAAACTGAACCATTCCAAATTGTGCTAGACCAAATTGAGCCAAACCACGCCAAATCAGAGTGAACTAGACCAAACTAAACCAGATTGAACCAAACTAGATTAAACCAAACCAAATTGAGTTGGATTGAACCAAACCGAACCAAGCTAGACCAAGCCAAACTAGACTGCAACAAACCAAACCAAACTAAGCCAAATTAGACCAAACCAAATAGTCAAATTAGTTGAACCTAGAATTGGTCACCAGATCGGTTCATTTAACTTTAGAAACCGATCTTGCAAAGAATCGTTGAACCCATCTAAAATTGGGTAAATTGGCCAAAATCTTTTTGCTTGGGAAAAACCCTTTTTATTTTTTTAATTAAAAAACCTAATATTATGATGATTGATATAATTCTAACCTAATATTATGATAATAGATATTCATATTAATTATATTTATTTAGGTTCTAATTGTAGTTGCTAATAGACATTATTGTTTGTACCCACAAGGTATGGCACAAGTCACAAGTGGCTAGTAGCTTAAATCCTTTAATCATATGATAGATGTTTGATTCTTAACTTTGCGAATAGACCAACACTGGTGGGGAGAGGAGTGACTGCTTACCTGGTACTCTACTTTTTCGGGAGATTAGTCTCATGGCTTTCGATTGTGTGGATACCTTTATATATATATATATATATATTATTGTACTTAAATGTTATAACACATTTGATTTAGTTTCATGTTTAATTTTGAATATTATATTTTATAAGTTATGAGTTGAGTGATAACATTTATAAGTGAAGTTTAATTTTTAATATTATGAAGTTATGACTATAATGTTATATTTTTTTTTAATGTTGTTTAATATATTATATTAAAATAATATTATTTAACTATTACCAGTGCAACCACGATTCAATCATGGTTAGACCATTGAACCTTAAACCATTGTCTTCATCAATTCAATCACTAGTCCACTTTTAAAAACATTGGTCTTTGCGGTACATAAAGAAAAAGATTTTGTAGGAAAAAGAAAGGTTTCACATGTCTAAACACTACAAGAGAGTAACTCAAAAGAAATTTCTTTTTAAGTAGTACATTAAATTAATTCTTGAAATTATGAATAATAGTCAATTTAGCTCTTGAAATTATAAAAATATCTTTTTAATCCTTAAAATTACCGAATATAGGTCATTTTAGTTTTTATTGTTATAATTTTAAGGACTAAAATGATTGTTATTTAATAATTTCAAGGATTAAAGTAACTATCGTTTGATATGTTTTAAGAACTAAATGATACTTTTACAATTTCAAAGACTAAATGGAACGATACTCTTAATTTCAAGGACAACTTTTAATCTAATAAAGCCTTTGTACACAAAAGGCTCATAGGATTAACCTATTTCAGGTGGCGAAAGGGATGAAAATGTTGGTTTGACAAGCAAGCAAAGTAAGAGGAGGGTCGTAACTATGGCTAGGCCAATAAAGCCATTGCCCTGGGCCCTATTCAAACTCTTAGTTTTTTTATATATTTATAAAAAATTAATTTTAATTGAAATTATTAAGTGATGCATTTTAGCATAGATATTGTTGTAAATTATTTGATAAGTTTATTATTCATTGAAAAATTATACAAAAAAGTAATTTACATTTATTTGGAATTCAAACAAAAAATGACATTGAGATGAATATAGAGATTAAATTTCATAAAAATAGTATGATCCATAAAAAAATATTTTAATAAAAATGATAGTGATAAGATCATACATTTAGTTAAAGATTAATTCCTTTAGTTCTTATAAAAAATTAATTCGTTTACTTTTGATTATTTTATATATATATATCAAATCAATTTATTTTCTTTTATTGACAACTTGTACCACTTGCTACTCTTTGCTACCGAGGAAAGCTCCAACTTGAGGCTTCAGGCAATGATAATTGTCTTGGGGGCTATTATTTGATTTCACTCATTTCAGAGACAGAATAAAGAATATGAAAGGAGTGGAGCAACTTCACCGTCTAGGGGATAAAGCAAAACGCCACTATCTACACTATTTCTTTAGTAGCCAGACCAGTAGAGACTAGATTAGCAATCAAAGGGTAGAACTCATGATTTGAGTTTGTTGACTTGATTGATCAAATCTGTCTTAAGTCTGTTTGTCCTGTCTTCTTTCTTGCTTTAAGAAAAATGCATTTCAAATGGACAGGTGTGCTTCCTATAAAAAATTTTAAAATATGAAATCACAACTTACATTTACATACAATGATTAATAAAATGATGATTGCAATATTTTCAATACATATAATAGATGACAAATTAATATAAATATTAACTTCTACACAAAACAAATTATAATTATTTGTTTCTAGTGAATTTGTTTTTTTATATGTTTCCTTCTTTTTAACTAAAAAAAATACAATTTAATTAAATAAATTTATATTTTCATATGCTGCTAGGAATTTCTTTTAAATGTTGCTAGTAATTTTTTATATGTTTCTTTCTACAATAATGTGTAGTGGTTGAATTTTTATAATGATTTACTATTTTTATATACTTATATTTATTTATACATGTGAATGATGTAATTAACGTCATGTTGCTTTCAAGTTTGACGACTGTCCCCATGAACCAATACAAGTCTTTTCAACTTGCTTTGTCTTTACTCACATGTTTCTTAGAAAACTTTCCAAAATTACTCCAAGCTTAATTGTGGAGTTTGTAAGTGATGAACTATCAAAAAGTAGATGCATCTTATTGTTATAGTTAGTACCAATCAAATCCTTTTAAGTTATCCTTAACTATACAATCTCATACTTACATAGTCTCTGGGTCCTTCTCATTTCAATGTGTATTCGATCACTTCATGTTTTTTTTTAAAACTAAAAATATGTAAAAAAAAATTGGTTAGGTGGGGTAGCGCGTTAAATGCATCTACAATGGAAAAGAGAAAAGAGAGAGAATATTGAAGATGTACCTGCCTAGTTGAGAGAGTAGATGGAGAAAGTCTCATTCTCTAAATTATGTATTGTAATTTATAATATAAAAGTTACCTATATATTATATGAATTAAAATACTAGTTAACTTCTAAAAATGAAAACAAAAAATATATTATGAAACTAACTAAAATAGCTGTTTCGAACAACATGATATATGTGTTCAACCAAAGGAATAAGTCTAATGGAAGAAGTTATTCCTGCACAATGAAGAACCAAGATCCCATAAGAGAAGTACCCATGTTTAATACTGAGTACCTGAAATTTAAAGGAGGATACATATGACAAACTAAAAAAAATATCCGTGTTAATGAATAACAGAAGTTTTCGCTGCCATGACAAATGCGCTCCTGCATATCACTCCACTTGTCACTAGAGACGACAAGTAGGGAGGGTTCTTTCAGTTTAGTTATCTCGCAACCAACAACAGAAAACATAGGCATTATAATCGTATCGTACCCTGCTAAAATATTTGAAACAAACATTCTTCGCAACCTATTATAATCTTTAGAGTAACAATTTTCTAAAAGAGCATGACTCTGAATGCGTCTTTGAGAGCACTCACTAACACTTCAACCAAATCAATTCTCAGACTTGGACACACTAATCCTCTTCCGAATCCCCATGCTATTGCCCTTAATCCAAGGACCCTTTTGTGAAAACAAAACTACAAAGCCACTTTTGTGGCATAGGAAGTCAAAAAAATTTCAGTGCATTGATGGTGAAGAAATTTTTTCTTCATTGTGTAGGTAGGAGTTGCAAGCATTGCTCCTATAAATAGCACACCCCTCCATTAGTTTTTATATCCCATTTTGAGAGAAAAATTATATGAGTGTTCTCTAGTTGTATTCTCCTATTATAAGAGAGAATGTGTAATTGTTCTCTCCCTATATTTAGAGAGAGGTTGTAATTTTTCTTTCACTTAGTAAAATTTTTTCTCTGGTCTTGCCCATGGTTTTTCTCTTATCAGTTAAGGGTTTTTCATGTTAAAATATTGTGTGTCAATTCCTATATTTCTCATCTCTTATTTTAGCTGCGTGATATTATTCTGTCACTCTGGTACCCAACAGTGGTATCAAAGCTAATAGGTTGCTGACACTATTTCGCTGCGACACACTAGTATAGTGTCAGATTCATAAGAAAATTCATAGTATGCTCTGTGGTATGTAACATCCCCAATTTTGGGTAATAAAAATAAGAATATATTTATGGTTAAGATTTCTCATAGGCAACAATAATAATAATTACCCTTATATTAGAATATTACAGGAACAGGATAACAAGACCCAGATAGGGAGCTAAGACCCAAGGTGGACCGAGGCCCACTAAGCCCATGCACACACGATTTATATATAAGAAGGAAGAAAGAGTTAGAGAAAGAAAGAGAAAGAAAAGAGAAAGAAGAGAGATGGAGAAAGGAGAAGGAGAAAAGGAAGAAGAGGAGCAGAGATCTCCTAGCTTCGAAGCTCATCTTCGTGCATCCTCGAGGTGAGTGCTTCCTCCTTATCCCCCTTACTCCTTTGATTATTGATTGTATCCTTTTTCCCCCTTGTTCTGTTTGAACCCTAAGTTTGGATTTTTATAAATTTTTGATGATTATGCATGATTGAGGGGTTTATTGGGCAGATTAATCAGTTAGAAATAACGTAGAAGTGTTTTAGGATTGATTTTGGTGCTTGGAAGTACTTGGGTAGCCATTGATTACCATAAGCAGATCAGATTTTGTGAAAATCGTGATCTGCAAAAATTTGCTGCTCTAGCTGAGTAAGCAAAAGGCTACCTAGGCAAAAATTAGGATTTTAGCTGAGCGAGCAAAATGCTAGCTGAGCAAAAAATCAGGATTTTTGGTTGAGCAAAAGAACATCTAGATACAGGTCTAGGAGTCTCATACAGGCTCGCTAAGCGAGAATAGGTCTCGCTGAGCCAAAGTTGAGTCTATAGAGAGTATGATTACACCCTTGTTTTCTATGCTTGTTCTTGAATGTTTGCAATTTGTTGTTATGTAATGTTGCAATATATGGTGATGATTGCTTGAGTAGTTGTACTATATTGCATTCATGTGATTGTTGCATCTACTTGGGATAGTTTATAGGTAACGATAAATCCTGTGTAATAAGACACTTAAGATACTATTAGATGCCTCCTTAGCAAAAGGTGGAGAATTTTCCTTAAGTTTATGAAAGGTTTTTATAAAAGAAAAGGTTTTAAGAAAGGATTACATTTTTCGAGAAAAGTATATGTTTTCATAGAAAGATGTTTTAAAAGGAAAGCTACGCTTTCAAAGGAAAGTACTTCCTTAGTAAGGTACTAGTCATGCCCAAGTCGCACCTTAGGCATACTACGGTGTGCAAACCGCAGTGAGGATTCCGAGATTACCAAAGAGAGATGAGGTTATATACAACTCTAGATGAGTTGTAAGAGAAGAAGGGCTAGAAGGCCCCTAGTATCAAGGGAAGGGACCGTCATCCTTCAGATACTAGGGAAAGACAATGTTTTTCCTTAATGGAAGAACGTGTTCTTTAAGAACATAGAGAGAAAATAACTCATTTGATAACAGAAGGTAGTCCAACTACTTGGACTAATGGTTTGTTTAAGGGTCATAGCAAGAAGATCGTGGCATAAAAGGATCGTGATTAAGAAAAGACAAGAGACTATGAAACCTAATAATAAAGATAATAAGAACCACACAAAATAGAAACAAAACTAGGATATGGATGATCGTGGCATGTATGTTGCCCTGTGGGCTATATGATGATGTGTATACCTAGTCATAGGTGAGTCTAGTTAATTCTAAACTAGGAAACCTATATGCTTAGTGAGGACACAGTTTATGATAGATGCTATCCGGTGGGTATGTGAGGGGTTTACCCCAATTAAAGTTTATGTATAAGTCTTAAAAAGGCAAGAAAAGATAAAGGTAAGGTAACGAAAGGAAAAGTCAATCCTCACTTAGTGTTATGGGAAGTAAAACGTTTAGAGAAAGTAATCAAGAGTGTGAAATTCTCCTCAAAGCAATGGGGAGACAATTGTCTAGTGTGAGAAACAGTACGGGGTCAAGAAACTCGAGCCTGAGGCCCACTAACAATTCGCAAGCCCCAAGTTGGGCATAGTTATGAAAATGAGAACTAAAAAGGTAAGGGACTAAGGGTTTTAGTAAGAGGTAAAATCATGAGAGTATAAGAAAAGGATCTTTAGGATAGATGGTCAGCCTATAGTCTTTAGAGCACTCACTGAGACATTATGTCTCATTCCTTTAAGTTTTCATGTTTTTACAGGTTGAGTAGGTGAAGTCCTCTTGGAAGTAGCTTGGAGCATGGGTCTTGGAGCCACTGCCGAAGGGGGAGTTTATAGTTTTAAATCTCCCAATCTGTGGGAGTTAGTTTATGTTTTATGCTTATTTGTTCATGTGTTGTACGACACCTAAGTGCCAAGAGATTTGTATTATTTGTTTTAAGTATGTTTACGTAATCGACATTTAAGTTTTAGTTTCCGCATATTTTTCTCTTAGATTTTTATATTCTAAACTTTCATGTTATAGAAATATAAGTAAGCAAAAGGTAATACTCCTTAGGGTGTTATAGTTGTAGCTTAGTCTGATCTTCTACATCGAAAAAGAAATTTTCTTGCTACTGGTAATAAAGTGTGATAGTGTGGAAGTGCATGTCTAGGAAAGTTCTGGCTAGGAAAGACTTGGTATTTAAGTATGTCCATTGGTGACCACCTCTCTTTCCTGGGAACTTACCTGGTGTACTAATTCACGGCCTATAGTCATTATTTCAGTATATGGTACAATTCACGGTGGAAATTGTGCAAGTTAGTTTAGCTGAAAAATTATTTGGTGTAAAACCATGGTAGCAAAATACGAGATAGAGAAGTTCAAAGGGAGTAATATCTCCTTGTGGAAATTGAAGATAACAACAATTTTGAGGAAAGACAACTATATAGATGCAATTAAAGGTAAACCCAAAGATGTCACTGATGAAAAGTGGAAAGAAATTGATGACAATGTTGTTGCCAATTTGCACTTAGCAATGGCAGCTTCAGTTTTGTCTAGTGTTGTAGAGAACAAGACTATGAAGGAGATTTAGCATGTTCTCATCAAATTGTATGAGGTCAAGTTACTTCATACCATAATATTCTTAAAGAAGAAACTCTACACTCTTCGAATGAATGAGTCCATGTTAGTGACAGATCACATCAACAATTTGAACACTTTATTTGCTCAGCTTACAACATCAGATTTCAACATAACAAAAAATGAACGTGCGAAGCTTCTACTTTAGAGTTTACTAGATTCTTATGATCAACTCATTATCAACATAACAAACAATATTGTTGTCGGTCGTCTATCCTTTGATGATGTTGCTAGAGTTATTCTTGAAGAAGAATCTAGGCAAAATAATAAGGAAGATAGGTTGGAGAATTCTAAGCAAGCAGAGGCTTTAACGATGACGAAAGGCAGATCAATGAAACGTGGCTCCAATGGGAGTCAAAATCATCATGGTAGATCAAAATCTCAAAGAATGAAGAATCTCAAATGCTACAATTATGGCATGAGAGGGCATTTGAAGAAAGATTGTTGGTACAACAAGAAGAATAGAGGAAAGAACTTTGAAGCATCAACCTCTCAAGGTTGTGCTGCAAGTATCTCAAATGATGGAGAAGTCTTGTATAGCACAGCAGCAATCAGTTCTAAAGGTGAAAAACAACTTCATGTTGTTTGGATAGTGAATTTAGGTGCAACTTGACACATGACCCGACACCAAGATTAGTTTTGCACTTATGAGCCTATCTCGGAAAGATTCGTGTTCATAGGAAATGATTATGCCTTAAAAATTACTGGAGTTGGTACTGTTAAATTGAAAATGTATGATGGTACTGTTCGCACAATTCAAGAGGTACGACATGTGAAAGGCTTGAAGAAGAACTTATTGTCCATTGAGCAATTAGATGACCTAGGGTGCAAGATCCATATTGAAGGTGGGATCTTAAAAGTAGTGAAAGGAAATTTTGTAGTGATGAAAGCAGAAAATATCACAGCTAATCTATACATGCTTTTAGGAGATACGTTGCAAGAAGTAGATGCATTAGTTGTAGCAGCAAGCCAAGAAGAAGCAACGATGATATGTCATCATAGACTTAATCATATGTTAGAGCAAGGCCTAAAAGTCCTTGTGAAATGTAATCTCTTGCGTGGGCTCAAAATGATGAATTTACCTTTTTGTGAGCATTATGTGATGAGTAAGCAACATAGATTGAAGTTTGCTAGAATAACTATTGAGAGCAAACACATACTTGACTTGATCTATTTTGATGTCTAGGAATCACCAAAAATATTCATAGGAGGAGCAAAGTATTTTGTATCATTCATTGATGATTACTCAAGGAGATTATGGGTGTACCCAATCAAGAAGAAGTCTAATGTGTTTCTTGTATTCAAGGAATTCAAAACACAAATGGAGCTTGAAACTGGCAAGTGCTTGGGGACAAATAATGGAGAAAAGTATGTAGATGGCGACTTTTTGGCATTTTGCAAGCAATATCGTATTTCAAGACAATTCTTAGATCCACATACACCTCAACAAAATGGTGTGGCAGAGCAGATGAACAGAACTCTCCTAGATAGAACAAGAGTTATGCTAAGAACAGCGTGAATGTCCAATTCCTTCTAGGTAGAAGCAATTAAAATCGCCTGTTACATGATAAATCAATCACCATCAACAATTGGTTTAAAGACACCGATGGAGATGTGGAAAGGCAAACTAGCTGATTATGTTAAGGGGTATCGTCTATGGGATCCCACTGCCCACAAGGTTGTTGTTAGCAGGGATATAATCTTTACAGAAAACGAATTGCAAAGTGAAGAGAAAAATGACAGCACCTCCCTAGAGACCACTTCAGTGTAGATAAGGGGAAATCTAAAGAATATGATTCTTCTGAAGTAGAACCAAAGCATAGAGAACAAGAACTAGATGAGGTCAATGATAGAGGAGATGTTCGACGAACAACACATTAGATAAGGAAACCATCTTGGCATTCAGACTTTATCATGGTAAGCTATGATGCGTACTGTCTTCTAACTAAAGAAGAAGAACCATCAAGCTTTCAAGAGACTTTGAAGAGTTCAGATGCTTCTCAATGGATGGTAGCAATGCATGAAGAAATGGAAGCCTTACATAGAAATAAAACATGGGAACTTGTTGAACTTCCAAAGGGTTGAAAAGCCATCAGAAACAAATAGGTATACAAGATCAAATGAAATGGCAATAATTAAGTGGAGAGATATCATGTAAGATTGGTGGTCAAAGGATATGCTCAAAAAGAAGGCATTGACTTTAATGAGATATTCTCTCCAGTTGTCAGACTGACCACTATCAAAGTTGTTCTGGCTATGTGTGCTACATTTGATTTACATCTTGAGTAACTAGATGTAAAGACTACTTTTCTCCATAAAGAACTTGAAGAATATATGTGTGTGTGTGTGTGTGTGTGTGCTCTAACCAGAAGGCTTTAAAGAACAAGAAAAAGAAAACTTGGTTTCTAGGTTGACCAAATCTCTGTATAGTCTAAAGCAAGCGCCAAGGTGTTGGTACAAGAGATTTGATTCCTTCACTATTAGCCTTGCTTACAACAAACTAAGTTTAGACTATTGTACGTATTATAATAGGTTTGATGATAATGATTTCATCATTTTGCTTTTGTATATGGATGACATGTTGGTGGTAGACCCCAACAAAGATCAAATCTAAGAATTGAAGGCACAATTGGCTAAGGCATTTAATATGAAGGATTTGGGACCAATAAATAAGATTTTAAGGATGCAAATTCACTGAGACAGAAAAGATAGGAAGATTTGGCTTTCTCAAAAGAATTACTTACAAAAGGTCTTGCGGCACTTCAACATGCAAGACTGTAAGTCAATTTCTACCCCACTTCTTGTCAATTACAAACTATCCTCAAGTATAAGTCCTAGCAATGAAGCAGAAAGGAGGGAAATGTCTCAAGTACCGTATGCATCAGCTGTGGGAAGCCTTATGTATGTCATGATATGTACAAGACCAGACATTACATAAGCAGTGGGAGTGGTTAGCAAATTTATGGCAGATCCTGGTAAAGAGCGTTGGAATGCTATTAAGAAGATCCTTAGATACATCAAAGGAACCTTAGGTGTTGCATTATGTTTTGAAGGATCAGAATTCATTGTCAGGGGCTATGTCAATTCAAATTTTGCAGGTGATCTTGATAAAAGAAAATCTACTACTGGTTATGTGTTTACATTTGTAGGAGGAGTGGTAAGCTGATTATCCAAATTAAAAATTATTGTAGCTTTATCTATGACAGAAGCTGAATATATGACAGCTACTCAAGCATGCAAGGAAGCTATTTGGATTCAAAGGCTAATGGAAGAACTTAGGCACAAGCAGCATAAGATTTCTGTGTATTGTGACAGTCAAAGTGCCTTGCATATTGCAAAGGATCCAGCTTTTCATTCCAGGACAAAGCATATAGGCATTCAATACCACTTTGTTCAAGAAGTAATAAAGGAAGGAAGTGTGGACATGCAGAAGATTCATACCAAAGACAACCTAGCAGATGTCATGACAAAGCCGGTCAACACTGACAAGTTTATATGTTATCAATCCTCCTATGGCTATCGGAAATGTAAGCAACAAGGAATTGGCAAGATATGAATTTTTTTTTAAAAAAAACTCACAAAAGTAGCTTTAAGTGAGAGATTGTGAAAACAAAACCATAAAGCCCTTTTTGTGGCATAGGAAGTCAAAATAATTTCGGTGCATTGATGGTGAAGAAATTTTTCTTCATTGTGTAGGTGGGAGTTGCAAGCATTTCTCCTATAAATAGCACACTCCTCCATCAGTTTTTGTATCCCATTTTGAGAGAAAAATTATATGAATGTTCTCTAGTTGTATTCTCCTATTATAAGAAAGAGTGTGTAATTGTTCTCTCCTTATATTTAGAGAGATGTTGTAATTTTTCTTTCACTTAGTAAAATTATTTTTTTGGTTTTGTCCGTGGTTACTCCCTTATCAATTGAGAGTTTTTCACGTTAAAATATTGTGTGTCAAATCCTATATTTCTCATCGTTTATTTTAACTGCGTGATATTATTCTGTCACTCTGGTACTCAACACCTTTTCTGAGCCAGAGACCAAACTCCTCTTAAACAACACAACTAGTTGCTCTTCCATTACTCTCGCAATGACCAAACAGAAGAAGCCCTCCACCTCTTTGTCTCCCTTTATCATTCCGGTTTATCCCCTGATACGTATACCATGTCTTGTATTTTGAATGTTTGTGCTCATTCCTTTTATGGAACAGTGGGTCAACATGTGCATTGTCAGTGTGTCAAGTGTGGAGTTGTGCACCATGCTTTTGTAGGAACCTCTCTCGTTGACATGAAAACTGGGAATGTTACAGATGGGAGGAGAGCTTTTGATGAAATGGGTGACAGAAATGTGGTTTCTTGGAATTCCTTGATAGCCGATTATTCATGGAATGGCTTTAATGATCAGGTCTGGGAACTGTTCTGTCAGATGCAAGTTGAGGGATACAGGCCTGACTTTTATACTGTTTTTACAGTAATTGAAGCTTTGGCCAATCAGGGCACGGTGGTTATAGGAATGTAAATCCATGCCTTGGCTGTAAAGCACGGTTTTGAGGCAGAAAGACTTGTGTGCAACTCTCTAATTAGAATGCTTTCAAAGTCAGGGATGTTAAGAGATGCTCGAGCTATTTTTGATCACATGGAGGACAAGGATGCAGTTTCTTGGAACAATACGATTGCAGGACATGTGATAAATGGACAAGATCTGAAAGCTTTTGAAACCTTCAACAACATGCAACTTGCAGGGGTTAGGACTACAGAAGTGACATTTGGATATGTTATCAATTCATGTGCCAGCCTTAAAGATTTAGGGTTGGTAAGACTGCTGCACTGTAAGACTATGAAGATTGGGTTTTCCACTCACAAATCCTTACTGTACAACATGCTGTTTTCATTTCTGAAATACATGCAGAAGTTATCAAAACTAATTATGAGAAGTCGTCTTCGGTGGGAACTGCACTTTTAGATGCTTTTTTTAAGATAGGAAATATTAATGATGCTGTTAAAGTTTTTGAGCTAATTGAAGCCAAGGACATAATAGCCTGGTCTGCAATGCTAGCGGGATATGCCCAAATAGGAGAAACTGAAGAAGCTGCTAAAATCTTCCACCAATTAACAAGGGAGGGGATTAAACCAAATGAATTTACCTTTAGCAGCATCATTAATGCCTGCGCTGCTCCTACAGCATCAATAGAGCAGGGAAAACAATTCCATGCCTATGCAATTCCATGCCTATATATGTAAGTAATTCTCTTTTTACCATGTATGCAAGGAGAGGCAATATTGATAGTGCACATGAAGTATTCAAAAGGCAGAAGGAGAGGGACTTGGTTTCATGGAGCTCCATGATCGCTGGATATGCACAGCATGGCCAGGCCAAGAAAGCATTAGAGATATTTGAGAAGATGCAAAAACGAAACTCTGAAGTGGATGCTATAACATTCATTGGTGTCATTTCTGCCTGCACTCATGCTGGCCTAGTGGAAAAGGGTCAAAACTACTTCGATGTAATGATCAAAGATCATCACATTAATCCAACAATGGAGCACTACTCATGCATGATTGATCTATATAGTCGTGCAGGGATGTTGGAAAAAGCTATGGATATCATAAATGGGATGCCATTTCCCCCGGCTGCAACTGTGTGGCGCATTGTCTTCGCAGCTTCTCGAGTACACTGCAATATAGAGCTTGGTAAACTTGCAGCTGAAAAAATTATTTCACTTGAGCCACAAGACTCAGCTGCATATGTCCTATTATCCAATATGGTTGCTGCAGCAGGAAACTGGCAAGAGAAAGTCAATGTGAGAAAACTAATGGATAAGAGAAAAGTGAAAAAAGAAGCTGGGTACAGTTGGATTGAGGTGAAAAACAAGACGTACTCATTCTTGGCTGGTGATTTGTCACATCCTTTGTCAGACCATATTTACTCAAAACTTTCGGAGTTAAACACCCGGTTGAGGGATGCTGGTTATCAGCCTGATACAAAATTTGTGGCTCATGATATTGATGAAGACGAACAAAAGGAAACTATTCTTTCTCATCATAGTGAAAGGCATGCCATTGCCTTCGGCTTAATAGCCACACTTCCTGAAATTCCCATCCAGATTGGGAAGAATCTTAGAGTCTGTGGAGATTGTCACAGATTTATTAAGTTAGTATCACTCGTTGAACAGAGATATATTGTTGTCAGAGATCGAAAGCGGTTTCACCACTTTAAAGGTGGTTTGTGCTCATGCGGGGACTACTGGTGATGTTTGGGCTAATACGCTTTATTTGTTTTTGTTGAGATCTGAAGTAAAATATGGAAATATGATTCGGAGATACGACGTAGATTTGGATGACTTTGTTTTGGTTTATATTTGATTTGATTTGTATTTATGATGATAGCCTGTTTTTTGGAGATTTGCTTTGCATATTATGCAATTAGGATCATACCTTTAGATTTAGTCTAATTATTTTCTTAATTTTAGCCTATTCTTTTATCTACACATTTGATTTGAGTCCCCTTTGAACAGAATCAATCAATCAGAAAATACAATTTTTCTCTATTTTATTTTCTTATCTCGAGTGTTTGAAGATTCTATAGTGGATCAGACCCTTGTTTTTCAAAGAATCTATGAAGCTGCTCCAAGTCCAAGGCATAAATTCTCATGGAGGTTTTTAGGGAAAGATTGTCATGGGAATTGAAATCCTAAATATATTCGTTCTCCACTCTTGATAGACCAATGTAGACATTATTCAACTTCGAAAGGATGATCGATCAACACAAACTCTCAGAAAATAATATCGCTATGGCAAAATGTTGATAGCATTCTTAAAATTTTCTGGCTGATTCCAGGAATCCTAAAAGTCCCCCTGCCAATTTTTCTGCTGAACTAGATCAGGGTTATGATTAGGTTAGGTATTTGCTGAACCGGCACAGAAAACAGAAAGGTTCTTGCCATTAACTTCTTTTCCCCTTAATTCAGCTGTTACTTATTCATTAAATTACCTTTTTGAATTCTAAAGTAATAACTTTTGTAATATTGGACCTATCAATTTTAGTTGTTAGATAAGTATACAACTTAATGAGAAGTATTATTGACATTGACGCATTTAATTATGGAGAAAATAGTTGCTCCATCACTTGGAATACGTGAAGATGAACTTGTGATAAGTAATTATTCAATATTTCTACCCAGGGGTGTAAAAGAGTCTGAGCCGTGCTAAATACTTGAAATTTAAGTTTAATTTGTGAAAAAAAAACGAGTTACTCAATATTGGCTCATTCATTTAAACATACCTAATTAAAAGCTTGAGTTTAACTTGTTAAAAAAAAATAAAGTTTCAGTTTGACTTTTTTATCTCATTTATAACTAAAATATGTGCTCAACAATAACATGTGGTATGTTACAATTAAAAATTCTAGACTATTACATTATCATAATTTAGTAACTAAAAAAATTATAAATTCTTAATTACTACAAAAAAGAAACTTTAAAATTAATTTTAAAATTCTCAACAAAATTTTACATAAACAAATAATAGACTAGTAAAATCCTCATCAATTTAAATAAACAAACTATTTCCGTGTCGTTAATGCCACACAATCTCTAGCTTAAGTTTATTTAATTAAACAAACTAAAGTGAAAATTTAATGAATCAAACTCAAATAACTCATAAATAACTTAATTCATTTACACTTCTATTTCTGCCACTGAATCATATCATTTCAGTGAGCATGGCAATATATAAATTTGACTCTTGCTGATTGAGAATTGGTTACACAGAAATCCTGATAACGTCCAGTGAAAAAATTATAAAAGAATAACAGTGCTTAAAATGTAATCGTAATACTATACAGACAATTGATGAGCTTTTACAGGAATCAAAAGTAACTTGGCAGTGGAATAAAAAATCATTCTATCATGACATTTAGTTAAACAGTATAAGGCGAATACGCTAATCGGCATGGCATCTTTTATAATGAGTCCCGTATGTCCTATCAGCAGTAGCTTAGTGCAACATATTTGCCGAGTATCTGATCCATCTCGAAACTAAAAAGCACCCATAACTATGGCTATCCTAAATCCAAAGCAGACAAACATAAGAACCCAGCAATCACACGTTATTTTTTCAAATCATTTCAGGTTCTGTTATACACAATTTAGAAGAAGTAAAATGAGTATCGACCTTTATAAATCCACCTCGGTACAAAAGGGGCCTTTACATCCCCCAAAACAAAATGAAAAAGATGCATTTCATTTGATCCAACAGCTAAATAAATTACAAATTATAACAATATATTTGAAACCAGTGTGGACCTTCGAAGTGAAATTCCATCAGTATTAACCTTCCTCTCCAAATTCCTTCGTGAATCTCTCGTGAACATCAAGGTCGGCTTTGCTTACCGTAGGCCTTTGTCTAGCCAGTACCTTCTCAAAGTCTGTTCTTGTAATAGGGGGCGGAAGGATCTGCAGTAAGTTTCAAAGTAGTAAGCATTTTCCTACTTCAAATATAGATATAACAACATAGTCCTAAGACATCACAACTCTACTTCTCCAATTATCATTAAAAAAATAAAGACACTCGTACAGTCCTACCATCATAAAAACTAAACACAGTAAATACCTTAGAACCAAGTCCTTTTGCAGCAAGCTCCTGCATTGTGGTTTGTAATGCACCCTGTTGCTTTGGTCCACACGGGATCCACATACCCTCAGGATTCTTAAAGAAGAACATTGCATCTTGAGTTTTGCGAACAGGTTCAAATAAGACATCCTTTACCTGAAGAAGAGGTCCAGAAACTTTTTACTTGAGATTCATCAAGTGTAAGATTAATGAAACCAGTCATTTCATATAGGAGTCAAACTTACACAGACAGATATATCAGAACCAGAAAACCCCTCTGTCCTGCTAGCCAAGTATTCAAAATCACTTTCAGTCAAATTATGGGGAGTATCTCCTAGATGCACCTGGTCAATTTATTTAGCCAGAAAAATAGCATGGTAAAACCATTTGTTAGGTTTATATAGCACAATAACATTCATCATTCAACAATCAAATATATTGTCCTTGCCTTGAACATGTGCTGGCGAGCCTTCAAATCTGGTAGTGGAATATATATACGCTTATCAAAACGACGCCTTATTGCCTGCAATCACAAATTGATTAGTGAAAACAACATAGTATTGATTCAATATGGGATCGCATAAACAAAATCATTTCTGTCTGACCTGGTCTAAGGCATAGGGCGTATTTGTTGCTGCAAGAACAAGAACTTTCTGATCATTGTGTCCTACACCCTACAAAGTAAGTGAACAAATTACATTAAATAAAGAGAATTAAAAAAGAGAGAACATATACCAAAAACGTTGGAAACTGCCCTGATGTTAATAGCAAAAAAGTGAATCAAAATGAGAGAATAAAAAACCATATTCTGACAATATTATGCATCAGGTCAGGAAACTTAGGGGTACAATTTACAAACTAATAACTGCTGGGTTCAACTTAAAATAACGCAGTAAACAGAAAACAAGATTACTTATACGAGGGGGAGATATTTTGATATGCAACTCAATTATCAAATATCACATGCAACTTTGTACACGACGAAAAACCATCAACCAAGTTACAAATTTTGACAGGTCAAGTATAAGAACAAAAACAACAACACTTGAGTGCTTCTGAGTGTTTGGCTACCAGTAAAACATGCTTCAGTAGTTTAGTTATATAATAACAAACAAATATCCTGTTGAAAATACATATTAAAAAAATCAAACATGTTGGCTTGATAATAATCAAATAACAATTCACAGTTTCACACACAAACATGAAAAACTGCAGAACAAGAAGAACTCCGTTTCTGAGGTGTAGATATAAGATAGAGAACAATTGAAAATATGCAACTTTGTTCATGAAGTGCAAACGGCTCATCAAACAAGAACAGGGCATGCTGAGTACACTGCAAGGGAGGACTTTAAAACTAAGGTGAATGTAATTATTAACTATCAGGGCTTTAAATTGTTTTGAACAAGAAGAGAAACAACAGAGACAACTACATGCTGATTAAAGGCTTAGAGAAAGCATAGACCTTAAGCTAGTTCCAAGTGTTTTTGTTATTGTACACTCAAACATGACTTCAAGACCCAAAAAATCAATAAGAAGCAAGGACCAGTATGAATTAGCTCAATCTTGATCCGCTATTCAACTAGCATAGCCTCCTCACATGCTGAAACCAGAAAAATTTAGCTGAAAATTGTTTTAAATGAAGGTTTACTGGTTTAGCTTGTCTTATTTCCAAACCCAAAAAATTGAAGCATGCAAGATGTGTTTATAAGCACCCAGCCATCTGAGGACATAGCCCAAGGAAGGAAACCTACTTTTCAAAATGAATCATACATGCTTGCACCTAAATGGGTTTATATCAAAGAATTTAAGAAATCACTTATGTTTTCTCTTCATGTTTTGAAACTAAATTAATAACAGATCCACATATATGGCTTATATAACTGGGACTAAGGCCTCTTGGCAGCTTGTTCTGCATATGCAAAATTGCAATTCAAATGTAAACTAACAAACTATCAAAACTACTACCTGCATCTGCACCAGAAGCTCTGTTTTAATTCGTCTTGAAGCTTCACTCTCATTGCCTTCTCCACGCTGACCACATAGGGAATCTATTTCATCAATAAATATGATAGAAGGGGCACTTTCTCGAGCCATTTGGAAAAGGTTTGAAACCAGCTTTTCGCTTTCGCCCATCCACTTTGAAACAAGGTCTGATGAAGAAACACTGATGAAGAATTCAAAAGTTAAAAATGCTTGCAAGAACATGTCCACTTATGGACCTACATACATAACAATACAGAAGACCTTTTTTTAATAGATATCAAACATATCTCAAATTCTGAATAGAACTATTGTCAAAAAAAGGCAGAGAAAATTGAAGGATGAATTAGAAGAAAATTATAATCATGCACATATCATCTTCAAAAAGCTACACAATTGGGAAAAAGTATTGCACCATATATCATAATTCTAGAAATTCAAGTGTTATGTTTTAAAGCAAAGGCTAAATTTTCATTTTACTTCCTTTAATTATCTTATGCAAACATATGATTCAAAAATGAAAGAGGACAAGGAAGATAACTATAAGAATGTTGCAGTTTTTTATGATTTTGCAGTTATTTTCTTTTGAATTATTATTAATGCAATTGCAATTACAGTAGAACCAGAATCCTATTTGAGATACTAAATGGATAGAGAAAGTCATAAAAGATTGCTTACCAAGAATTCAAGGATGGTAATTAAAATCGGAATTATTTTAATTCCTTTGATCAACTCAAATCGCACATGAAATTGGAGAGGAGGTAAAATCGTTTTAAAATCGTGATTTAATCTCAAAATCACAAAAATTGCAGGATTTTACCCATTTTATGTTATGCTGGACTGACCCATTTAGAAGTTTTGACCTGGTTCTTTTCTGCTGGCCTGCTTTTAAATTTAGTCACCCCTGACTGCACGAAGTGTTTTCTTCTTCTTGTGTGTGAACCCTAAGTCGCTAATTGATGTTCTTTTTCACTGTTCTGCTTCGTATGAGTCAGTCGTTCTTCTTCTTCATCCATTCTTCCTCTGTCTGAGCCATTGCTGTTCTTCCTCCGTCTGAGCCATTCTTCCTCTGTTCAAACCTCTGTTCTTCCTTTGTTTGCTGTACAGTTTTTGGTTTTTTTCACTTTTTTGCTTTTGCTGTTCTTGTTTGTTTGAACCCACCCACTCTTCTTACACTCTTATTGTTCAAACCCGCACAGCCACACACCCACCTTTGCTATACAGCTAAGTTACCTTGTTCACAGTTCTGAACTAAAGAAAAGATGGCTTCACAGGGGCTAATCATGACACTAATGGGGCTGGTCAAAGCTCAAGTGTTGGTGGTAATCCTGGTGCAGGCAGCTCCAGTGCTCAAGTATGGCTTCTAAATTTGTTCGCTGGAATGCCCATGGACGAAGGTGTGATGCGGCATGGAAGTATGCAGTTTCAGTTGAAGGCACTACAAAGCTTCAATGCAAATTTTGTCATAAAGTATTTACTGGAGGCGTTTATAGGATAAAGCATCACTAGGCTCAAACAAGTCATGATGTTGAACCTTGCAAAGGTGCTCTGAATATGTGAAAAAGGAGTTATTGCCTTATTGGAGGTTGTGGCTGGTTTGAAGAGGAAAAAAAAATTGATGAAAAAATCAAGGATGATAAGGAGTCTGTAGGAGCTGAAAAGCGAAAAAGTAATGAAGTGGATGACGTTGAGGATGTTGGAATTGGAAACATTTTCAAGAGAAAAGGCATTTAGCTCCGAAGACACAATCAACACCGTGTTTAAGAAGGGTATAAGAGAGAATGCATATCAAGCAATTGCAAGGTTTTTCTATAATAATGCCATATCATTCAATGTGGCAGGAAGTGAAGAATTCTCTATTATGTGACTTAATTGTGCAACATGGAAAAGCATTTAAGCCACTGTCCCATCATGACATTAGAGTGGAGTATTTGAAACAAGAAATGAAGTTGACAATGGAGGCTACTGAAGAACATAAAACTGTTTGGAAGAAAGTGGTTGCATGGGGTGGACTGACAAGAGGAGAAGGACAATTCTTAATTTCTTGGTTAACAGCCACAAAGAACATAAAGCTGTTTGGAAGTGAGTGGTTGCACAATAATAATTGATGGATGGACAGACAAGAGGCGAAGGCTAATTCTAAATTTCTGGTTAACAGCCCCAAAGGAATGGTGTTTTTGAAGTCCATTCTCCATTGATGTCTCCCACATGTCCAAAACAGCAGACAAAGTCTTCAAGATGCTTGATGAACTTCCAGAGCTCAAAAGATTTGCCATTCAAATATTAAGCTTGACATGCAGCTCCTCTAGGCGTGAGCGTAACTAGAGTACCTTCAAGATGGCAATATTTCTAAAATGTGGAATACGAATTGTAATGTACTTTTTAGAATTACCTATTAGCCTATCTTAATTGCATTTGCGTGTGTTCAGGTCTAGGTAGTCATAAGCATCACAATAGCTGAAAATAGCGGATCGCAGGAGACTTTTTCAACCAAGTGTGTTGAGATAACTTGATGCGGGGCGGGTTTACATTTGCAGTGGGAGCAGCCGCATTTTGCAGCGGGATCGTGGTAGTTGTGTGCATACACAGGCGCAATTGCTCCTTCGTTGAAGATAATTGAAATCGTCCTTATTTCAGCGACGTCAAGGCAGTTGCACGCATACACAAGCACGATTGCAGTGTTGAAGAAGAAACTCAAATTTGTGATTGCGTGTCGCTTATAGTACGGTTTCAGATATGTGTTTTTTATCTTCTTCTTTTTTTAACTTTTTTTTATCTTTCAAACCTTTCAAATACACTCCCTTATTAAATATTGTGTTTTCAGTCTTGGATTGTAATTGTTTACCAAAATTGCCCCCTATTAAGTTGCCCTTCTTTTACAATTTTACATGAACGTTGAACAGACCTGCACATTGCACTATTCCCCTTTTTAAGTCCCCACTCCCTTCTCACATTTTAACCATTCTTCTCCTATTTCTTCTCAACTCTTCAAACCATTGTTTTTGTTCTTCACTTCTTCTCTAAGATCTCTTATTTCTTTTCACCCTGACAATGAATTTTGATTATTAATATTAATTATGACTATGTCTTTACTCTTTAATTTTGTGTATTTTTCTATTTTTCAGTATTTATATGTGTATGGTATCAAATTATAAATTATGTATACAGCTTTGTAGACTCTGCAATAGCAGTCATCCCGCTATAGCATTTTTGGGGGGTGGTCGCTCTGCGCCACTAGCCAGGATTAACTACTTAGGTTCAAGTCCACACCAAGAGAAGAAACCACTTAAAGCAAAAGACAATGATTGATGTTTTTGTCATGGCTAATTCAAAATTGGGCAAAAAGAAACAAGCTAGAAGAGCTCCTGAGTTAGATCTTCATGATGTTTTGTCTAATGATGAGCAGATCATGTAAAATGATGATCGAATTGAAGGTTTGGATGTGGCCACTCCAAATCAAGATGAGAACTTGGTTCAAGACCAAGTTGGAGAGGATGTAGTTGATGATCATGATATGGAGAATTTGGATGACGAAGTTGATGGAGTTGAAGATGAGGATCAAATGGTGGATCCTTGTGATTATAATGTGGCACATTTGTTAAAATAGACGTCTAGATTCTGGATTAGAATATTACTATTTGCTTTTGGTGTTTAAGTTTTATGCCATGTAATGTATTATGTACTTGTGTTTTTGGAATTGTTAAGGCTTTTTTACTACTTTATGGGTTATAACTTATGAATATGATGTATGACATTTATGGAATATTGATTATGAATATGAATTATGAATTTTGTGATTCGACTTATGATTTCTACCACCACCCCTCCTCCCAATTTAAGGTAAATTCCCGATTTTAACAACCTTATATTCAAGTTTTAAACGTTTAATGCCTATAAAAGGGTATACAATGCAGAAATTGAGACCCATATAGATTTTAACTTATGAATCTGAATTTATTCCAATAATTTTCCAAGCAATCTGGTAAACTCCAGACCAGGAGGCCTCTCAATTCTATAAACTTTATTCTTTTCTTAAACCATAGAATCAATAAGTTTACCTAAAAAAAGTGGATTCAGCTTCTGTTGCAACTGCCTTGGCTAAATATGATTTTCCTGTTCCAGGAGGTCCATACAACAAAAAAGCTCTCCAGGGTCGTCTTTTACCTGAAAGAGATGACAAGGAAACATATTAAACATTTAACCGAATTTCATAGAAGAAAATCCCTTCACACTTGTCAGGCATCACAAAAGTATGCGAAGGTGAAAACAAAATGTAACTCATTGTCACTCAGGGCCATAAAACTAATGTTAAGTCTTATTATATTAATATTAATTTTATACAGTGACAGTGAGGAAGGGAACCCACCAGTGAAGAACTGAGGGAATTTCACAGGCAAAATCACAGCCTCCTGCAAGGCCTGCTTGGCGCTCTCCAACCCTGCGACGTCGTTCCACTTCACGTTGGGTTTCTCTCTTATGATGGCCGAGTTCAGCCCGGCCCGGAGCTTGGCCTGCTCCGGGTCCTCACCGTCTCCGCCCTCGCCGTCCTTGGGCTTGGTCTTGGGCCGCGCGGCCACGGCGGCGTCCCCGTTGGAGGCTGGGCCGGGCCCTCCATCGTCGAGCACGGACCGAATCTCCTCGGCCCGGCGCAGGTACTCGGTGAACTTCTGGGTGATGGCTTCTTTGATCTTAGGGTTCTTCTCGTACTTGAGATGGGTCTTGAAGTACTCCAACGCGTTCATGTACAGAGGGAACGCTTTCGCGTAGTTCCCGGCATTGTCTTCCTGCACGGCCTGCTTCACGTACTCTATCGCTTGCTCCTTGAAATTGCTATACATCTTCTTCCGGTCACCACCGATGGCATGTACAATAATCGAAATTTTGAACTAAGATTACGGGGCGGAGGAAGAGGGAGAACCCTAGAGCTGCATCGCGATCGTGTGTTCGGGAAAGAGGGAGACGGTGTGGTCGATTTCGAAACCCTAGCTGTGGGAATCGGAACTGATCGGAAATGCGAGGACAGAAGGGGAAAAGAGAAAATTGTTAAGAAAACCCGATGTTTGATTTTCTTGTCCCAAAAATACACCTTTCGCTTATTTTGTGTGAAATTTCCATGGGATGGCTATCGCTTAGGGGCGACTAAGCAATGAATTGGGACGAGTTTATTTTGTTTATATTTAATTTAAAATTTTGATTGGATTATTTATTATTTTATTTGAATTTGAATCTAATTTGATCAAAATTTGAAATATATTGAACAAAATTGAATCAATTCAGTTTTTTAACATAATATATTAGTTTTAAAATTATATATAGTTAAATCATAAAAATAAAAAGATTATAAAACTTAAATTAAGGCACATTTTAT
Source organism: Spatholobus suberectus (assembly GCA_004329165.1). Lineage (NCBI taxonomy): Eukaryota > Viridiplantae > Streptophyta > Magnoliopsida > Fabales > Fabaceae > Spatholobus > Spatholobus suberectus. The sequence continues at coordinate 11,157,426 of CM014736.1, forward strand.
ATTTTATAATATATATTTTAAAATAAATAATATTATTATAAATATAATATCGTGTTATACAAAATATTATTTATTAAATTAAAAAATATCATTATTAATATACAATTGTTTAAAAAAACTCATGTTTTTCAAGTGAATATAAGACATCAAATCGAATTGAGACAACCTAAAACATAACCCAAACTCATCCTCAAAAATGTTGTGGGTTTAATTTCAGAACCCAAACCTGTCAAAATCAATCTCAGGCCGAGTCAGATTAGTAGGAGGAGTTAGGTCATGCCCACCCCTAACTATCACCTAGTGCGTTGTGCTTTGATTTGATTTTTTTTTTTAAATGTCTTTTTTTCTTTATTAAACTAAAAATAAAATAACATTCTTTTATTCAATAAAATAAATAATTTAATTTTCATGAATGTAACATTTTTATGCTATCATTCAATCAAATATTATATTGTCATTCAATCAGATATCATTTTTAGTAGTTGTTATAACAAACTTAACATTCTTGACCATATGTAATTAGATGATAGTATTACTTTTGGTTGTTAGAGATGTATGCTTGCTCTAAGGGTAGTTAGATCTTAATCTCAAGTTGAGAGTAATGAATGTTAAGGTTCTTGTAAGTGTTGAGGTTCCTAAGCTCCTTACTGCCCAAGGGGAGGATCTACTCGTCAAGCAACAAGAAACCTAAAAAGTGACCTACCATCACTCGAAGTTAGAGAGTAAGACATCATCTTTCTTAATTATGCACAAGTTGAAGATATGGTTATGAAGAAGATAAGGGAGAACAACCTAACTCCAAGGAAATATTTTGTGCTACTACTAGTAAGGCTCTTAAATGTACCTTGATCTCACATAAGGATATTTGCCTTAAGGTTGATGGTGAGCATTGAGCACAAAATGCTCATAGATGACAGTGAAGATTGATTGATGGATAAGGATGATGTTTCCTTAAAGGGTTAGGAAGGAAAGAGTTGGCTCTTATGGAAAAGGATGTCCAATCTAATCTTTATGCCCAAAAATATAATCCCTCGTGAGCATATTTCAAGAGCTTGTCTAAAGTGGAAGAAAACCCTAGTTATAAAGTTGATGGGGGGAAAAGGTAAATATGAAGCTTCTAAAAAATAGGTTAACTAATTTATGAAAGTTATATGGCTAAAATGGAGTTTATAGATTTGGAGAATGATTATTATATAATTCATTTTTCTAAAATTGTTGATATAAAGACAGATGTGCTTAAGGGATCTTAGATGATTTTGGATCATTATCTAATTGTTTAATTATGGTAGTCAAAATTCCCAGCTTTGATGGACAAGTTCAAAAAAGTAGCAATTTGGATCTCCTTTGAACTCATAACATGAATAGCTAAACGGGGGTGTAAACTTTGTGCTGAAGATGTGACAAAACCATCCTTAGGGGTATAGGCAAGTGCCCTCCACATACACTTCATGGGCAAGACAAACTTCACTGTCATGCAAACAGAGATATATAATGTAAGAAGATTGTGCTAGAAGTATATGAATACAACAATGTCATTATACCGTACGAGACGATTTTCAAAATCAAATTGTCACAATTCCCTTACTTCTTCGCATCTTCTGTGAACTCAATCATAGGCTTCCTCATAAACCTTCCGTTGCAAGCCATCTGGTTTACAAACACAGCGTCCATGAACTAGAGCAATAAGAAATATAACACAAAGGGTGGGCATCCAAATACAAGTACTATATGAATACACATGGACGACACACAAACAAACACAACAACAATTAATTCACACAATTATAAACGTACATGGGCAACACATATATTAAACATTTCCATTTTCCCAATCTAAAATCTTGGTGATAGTCTTACAAAAGACATTATGCAAGCTAATAGGTCGAAAAACTCTCATCTTCATAATATCATCTACTTTACGAATTAGAGCAATAAGAATGTCATTTAATTGTCTAATCTTATTGTGTTGCTGGAAAACCTCCTTAATTAGGCAATATAAATCCTTTCCAATAATGCCCCCACTAAGATTTGTAGAAAATAGTATGGAATTCACCATGGCTAGAGGCTTTGAAAGCCTTATTTTAGAGATTGTCATGTGAATTTCATTATGCTAGGTGTTACTATCCACTTTGATCATTCAAGAGCCTCAGATTATTAATTTAGAGGGTAATAGTTAGGTCAACTTAAGATGTCGAGAGTTTTTCTTTTGAGGGAGTCCTCTTGATGTATTTTGGTGGGTAAATGTCATTTTTATTGTATTGCATTTGGCTAAAATATACTTTTGATTTCTTATACTTTTACTAAAGTTCATTTTGGTCCTTTATCTTTTAAAAGATTTATTTTGGTCCTTTATCTTTTAAAAGATTTATTTTGGTCCTTTAACTCTCAAATTTGAGATAATGTTGTCTTTCCAAAACAGTAATCGTTTTTTATTTTGGGGTATGATTTTGAACCTTTTTTTGACTGATTTAAGATATGAAACTTATACCATTAGATTTACCTATATGGGAACTATGGAACTCGACTAATCTTCAAACCAAAGAGAGCCATAATCATGGTGAAAATCAAGTGAAAAAATGAGTCTCACAAGTAACTGGAAAAAATCTGATATTAGATTTTTCAGTGTTTTAGTTACTCGTGGAACTCACTTTTCATGCAATTTTCACCATGTTTATGGTCCTTTTTGGTTCAAACATTAGTTGAGTTCCATTATTTTTATATAGGTGAATCTAATGAGACAAGTTTAACATTTTGAATTTGAATCGTCAAAAAAGGGTTCAAAATTGTGTCCCAAAATAAAAAACAATCATTGTTTCAAAAAGACAACATTAACTCAAATTTGAGAGTTAAAGGACCAAAATGATTTTTCTAAAAGATTAAGGATCAAAATGAGTTTTAGTAATAAGATAAGGACCAAAAATATATTTTAGCCATTATGTTTTGATTATTCCACCAAATGTCTTGTTGTTTGGTCTTGTACTTATTTATTTCTGTTGACAGTTGTAGCACCTAATGGTGCAAGACAAGGTTACATTTTTGTTTTATTATATGATGTCATTAAGTAATTATCCTATCTTATTTCTTTTGTCATTTAATTAAGTAATTTATTCGTATTTTATTTAACCATGTAAACATTATTCCCTCATAATTATTTATTTATGCAATTATAGTTAGTTAAGTCAATGTAATGCTACAAGACATTACAATTGATATTTCCTCTATTTCACGATGCAATGTTAAATCAATTGTTAGCAGTTATCATAAAAAAAAAAAGATGAACTTTGATAAGATTTCCTTGCTTGTTATTTACTATGTATGCATCGTATTTCTATGTCATATACATACTCTATTAATTTTATATGGTCATCACTTTTTAAAATTATTGAGCTTAACATCTAAACTTATGGCTCTTATAATGAGTGTGTATCCCTTAATGTTTGATATTGGTGTGAGAAATTATAAGAAAATAAAATTATACTAATTATATTGGTTATACATTATATTTTAGTAATTAATAAGTGTTTGATTTAACAAATGATAGTCTATTCATGAATTTTGAATCTTTTTATTTTGAGTGATCATAAAATGAACTAGGTTAGGTTTAGCAAAAAATTAAATCCAAACTAATCAAACTTCATTGGCTTAGGATGGATTAAGTTTTTTATTTTATTTTTTAACTAACTTAATTGAAATTAAGTTCGATTAACTTACCTTAAAAAAAGTTATATTAAGTTAAGTCAGTGGTTTTACTTGTACTATTTTTTTATTTTTTGAATAAAATTATAAAAACATCAAAACAGTATTTAAAATATAAAATTTATATTATACACATATATTGTTTAAGAAACAAAAATAAAAATAAAAAACATATGGTTACAATGAGCCAATTTTGTTGGTCAAATAATCATTTTTATCTCATTTAAGTTGAATATCCTAACAAATTTTTTTATTAGATTGAATTAGGTTAGTTGGATTTAAAATTGAACCCCGTAATTATAGAGTTGTTAATATGGGCCATGGTTCGTGAGCTAATCTCACTCACCACAGGTTCAAGTCAAGTTGGGTTGGTAAAATTTGGTTCGCCTGAACAGTGAGTCAAATTTGACCCTGCTCACTTGGCTCATGGCTCACCTGAGTTGAACTCATGGTGAGTCAAGTTGGCTCAGGGTTGGATTTTTTTTAAAAAAAATTATAACGTATTATACTAACTTTTTAAGTAATTAAAATAAGTAACATGTAAATCCAATTATTTAATTATATTATAATCATAATAAATGAGAGTAGTATACTATAACTTATCTTTTTACATACATATATAGAATTGGAATGTAGATATAACTTTCTAAATCATTAATATATATAAAGTGTGAGACAAAATGTAATAAACCTATTGATACTCTAGTTTTCATTAAGCGCATCAAAATTTTATCACCTCAATTTTACTTTGTATATTTTTTTATACTTTTTTACTTATGTATTCTATTTTTTTTTAATTTTAAGTGAGTCACCCCATATAACTTACTAACCTGTGGTGGGTTGAGCATTTTTTAGCTCACCAAAAAGTGAGTTGAGTTGGTTTGACTCACTTTTTGACCAACTCGTAGTGAGCCAACCCGGATGAGTAGAGTTGGCTCACCTTGACAACTCTAAACTAGAATTTTAACATGTATAATGTATAAGATAAATGTTTATTTTTATATAATTAAAATGTTCAATATTTTTTTTTGAATATATAAATTATATTATAATTAAAATTCATAATAAATACATTTGAATAATTATTACATATAGTAAAATTGTTGATTTTTATAATAATTATTTTAAAAGTCATATTTAAAAAGATTTTAATTAGTTGATATAATAAAAATCTTTATGCTATCAAAATCAAAATTAAACTCAAATTAATAGTATTAAAAAAATAAAAGTCATACTAAATATCAGTAGATCATCTCACAATTTTTTTTTATCATGTGAAAAGCACAACGTAAAAGAAATAAACACCTGAACTATCTATCTACCCCCCAAGCTGCAACAACTGTCTCCAAGCTCCCAACCAAGGATCACGTTAGACTCTAATCATATTTGAAATTAAACAAGACAAGCTTTTATAATAGAAATCAATTAAATTTAATAAACTCTTCCAAACAAGGTTAGCTTGTGATACGAGTTTTTGAAATAATTGAGTTCCATAGTTCAAAGTTATTGTTTTTTTTTTTTGGGTATAGGAAGAAGTTAGATAAACAAAGAGACTAAGTTTATGTTTAGATAATTTTTTCAATAAATACTTAAGGAAAAAGAAAATAAAAAGATAAAATGAATCAAATTTCCTACTTAAGCTAAAATCAACTAATGCACTTCAATTTTAATAGAAATTCTCTCATCTAACTCTTCCAAAAATTAAGATACACGAGTTGATTTTAATTTATGAAAAAAATTTGATTCATTTTACTTTTTTTTTCTCCTATGAGTGTTTACTGAAAAAATTATCCAAGTCAAACCTACCAAAGACAAAATTAATCCAATAACATGCAACACTACAATATCAGCCACTAGGAAGCAATGCTAGAATCAATTTGGAAAATATGTAGAAATATTTTCTCTTATTAAAATACATTTAAATATAAATTTTATGATTAAAATTAATTTAAAAACATATTTTAATTATAATTAACAACTTAAATTATTTTATACAAATTTTTTTATTTAAAAACAAATCAATCCTTAAACTATCAAGAGGATAAAGGATATTGAGGTTGATATTATATTTTGCTCTAAGTTTAACTAGAAAGTTTGCACAAGTGTTTCGTTGCATAATGATATGTTTGGAAAAAAGGGAAAGAAAATAGATAAAAGAAAAAATATAAATAATGATGTATCATTTTTTTAGTTGAAGGAAAAATAGAAACAAAAAGAATAGAAAAATTAATTAAAAAAATCAAAATTTTCTTTTATTTCATTTCCTCTTTAACTCAAATTTTAAAGTTTTCTCACCTTATATTTTCTTTCTATTGTTCCAAACACAACATAACATTGTGTTTGTTTTTTCAAAAAATGAATAAAAGGAATAAGAAAGGATGGAAAAGGGCTAAAAAACTATTTGTTCTATTGTTTGGAAACCAATATTTAGAGGGAGGAACAAAAAGTTTGTTAAGTCTAAGATGATCCAATCTTTTTTTAATGATAACAAATAAAGTCATAAATGAATTAATCCATATAAGTTATGCTAATCTTTTTAGTCTAGGTACGTAGTGAAGGCAAACTATAACATTGTCTAACTAAGCATATGTTGATGGTAGAAATTTGTTTCAAACTTTATATGTTTTCGATTTAAGTCAAATGTCAAAAAAGATAACTTTCTACTTTTGATTCTAACAAATATATTTTTATATAGGACTCTTGGAATCAAAGACCCATTATGGGTTCTTTTTGGTCAAATATTACGTTTGGAACAAGGTAAAGGAAAAGAAAAGAAAATCATAGGAAAGAAAACACGATTATCAAAAACTTTTCTTTACTTTTGTATACATGAAAATAAGATAGGGAAGAAAAGAACTTGTGAGCCTCACACTAAATTTGGTTCTCTCCAATTTCAGGAGAATGCTACAATAAAAAGAGAGTAAAAAATTAAAATTACTATTATACCCTTTATAATTACAACATATACAAACAAAAATATTATATCTCATTTTTATTAGTCATTTATGTTTTTTTATAAATATACTTTTTTCTTTCCTTTCACTTTTTTTTCCTTTTTTCTTTCTTACTAAACAATTATCTCATTTTTTACTCATTTTCTTTTCTTTTCACTTTCTTTTGTTCCACTTTTTTTCATAAATCAAACAAAGTGGTAATGTTTGACTTTTAACTACATGACATAGAATTAAGTCAAAATCCTAATTCAATAAATTTGATTAAGATCTTAATTAGTGAGTAAGTTTCATAATTCAATTTGCTAAAGTCAAATTTGGCAAAAATCTTAATTTTGTGATCTTGAATAAGTATACAAACTCCTACACAAAGCATTTGATTTTTACTTCACTATGAATCGAATTTATGACAAATTTGAGATTCTTAAATATTTCAAAGTTATTTTTTTGATGACCATGATATATGTGTGAAGTATTTATTGGTTTTGCCGATGACTAATCTTTGTTAAAAAACCTAACTGACCATCTTTAGTGAGATCCCCCTTCCCAACCACATTTTTTCATTCATAAAACTCGAACCCGAAACCTTGCTTAAGGAATTTGAATTCAATGCCACTTGAACCAATAACATGTTGATATATTTCAAAGTTATTAATATAACTTATGAAATTCTCAAATGAACTTTAATCCCTTGAAAAGATGAAATGTAAGAAAAAACAGATAAAAAGGTAAAGACCCAATGAATTTAAATGTACTTGAAATGCAAATACTTGAATGTAGATGAAAACATTCAAATTGAATATACAAAATGAAATTAAAATACAATTTGAGACTTAAAAGAAATTGAATTTTTAAAGATTTGTAAAAATTTCGAAGTGCTCGAAATGTAATTGTGAAAAAGAAGTAAAATTGCAAAAAAAAAGTAAATAACTTGAAATAATAAAGAAAAGACAAAAGATACAATTGAAAGTAAAGGACGAGAAATAAATTGTAATAAATCTAAAAATAAAAACAAAGAAAACGCATGAAATGTAAATCAAGAAATTGAAAGATAAAAAGAAGGGAATGGAAGAAGCATTGCAGAAAATGAATGATTAGAACCATAAAGAACTTTAAATGTAAATTGAAAAGAGAAAAGAAATTGGCAAAAATGTAAAGATTTTATATTTAAATGTGTTTAGAAACATACATGTACTCTTGGAACCAGTAGGCGTTTTGATGTGAGGTGTAAAGGTGTTAGGAGTGTTTTGTGTACTATGTTTTAACAACAAGAATGGCTTATAAGGGATCCTATTTATGGATTTCTACCTCTAATGGTCAAGAAATTTGATACAACCACATGTCTAAGTGCCTAAGATCGACTATTTAAGATCTTGACATTTGGCTCGATTAGAGGTACACTTGATAACTGCTTGTAAATGTCTTTTGACTTGGTCATCTCAAATTCCTTGTCTTGAAATCTTCATTTACACTTAGTCAATTTTCTCCATTATATTTAACTACTTGGCTTGGAGGTTGAGCTCGAATTGATCTTTCCTCAAAATCTTTATTACTTGAACATTATAACTTGGATCGATTTTCAGACTTCAAATGTCATGGCCTTTTGAACAATTGAAATTTGGCAAGTCTCAAAATGATGATGTTAACACTTAGAAAATAAAATAAGTTGACACCAACAACATTTGAAACATCATCCTAACAACTCTTAGACAATGATTTAAAAGGTTTAATATTTTTCGTCTTAGTTGAAGAGCTTTTGTTTGATCAATATTTTATTCAAACAATACATGCAAGCATACTTTAAAAGCTTTGGAAGACTTTGAATGACTTGAAATGCATAAAGAAATGTGATAAGTACCAACATTAACCAAAAAAAAGTTTCAAATTGCACTTTTAACACATAAGTTGTAATGCTTGTTTCTTGATAATTTGTGAATAAGTGTTTGAATAATTTAAAAGAAAAAATTAAATTAAATTTCCCTTGCGAAAAAATAATTAAGACTTATGTTTGGTGTCTATGTAAGTTTCTGCAGAATTTATCTACATTATTGTCAGATAAGCAGAGATATATCTGTAGAGCTTTGATGGACAGTGTAGGGTTGTGTAATTTAGTTATAATTAATTAGATTTAATTATGATTGAATTCTATTTAAGTTGGTAGTTTTCTTTACTCTCAAGTTAATCATTTTCCTGATATATATGTCTGATGAGAAACCTATCTAGAATCCTGTCAGATAAAGCAAATTCAACTGCGTGATTGGACAGAGTCAGTTTAATCATAACTAAAGAAATTCTAAATAGTCATAAACTCATTTAGATTCTAATATCAATTAAATTATTTTAATTGATTCAAGTGTTAGAAACCTAAACCTAATTTCATGAAATTTAGTATTTTACCGCATTTTCATTGTTAGTGTGAGAAATTTAAAATTTCTATTGTCTATACCCACTACCACACGTCCCCCAAGCCTAATCCAACTAAGCTCACTATTAGTTCCTAAGCAAACTAGATTAGTTACAAGCTAACTAGAAACTTTTTCCCAAATTCCTACAACTAGTCATGTTATGGTGTCCTTAATGTACCTAAAACCGCTAATTCTCCCATGGTTTTCTCCTCATGGCCATCCACCTCCCTTCTTGGAGAAGGTGAGTTTTTCTTTTCCATTTTATTTCAAACTTACCTCCTATTTTGCTAGTTACCAAGTGTCTTAAAACAAGTTTTAAAACAAAAACTCTCTTCATTTCTTCTCTTCTAGAAACCGTGAGCTTGAGAGAAAGAGAGAGCCTTGTTCTAAAATCCTCTATGTGTTGGAAGAGAAGGTAGAAGCCAGAGTGTGCAAGAAGTGGTGTTAGGGAAGGCTTCATCCTTTTCATCTTCTATTTTCTACCAAGACCAAAGTGGTCTAAGTCTTTCCTTTACCTCCTTGGTTCTAAAATTTGTTATTTCTTGTGTTTATGTTCTATATCAACCATTCTTGGTGTTGGTTGGTGGCTTATCTTACCAAAGTTTGAAGAAGAATCCCCCTTTGTCCCAAAAACTCTCTTGCAAGCTTGAAAGATCTTAACATATTATAAGGAAAGCTAACCCATTTCTTTGTGTTTAGACTATGGTTTTTCTGTTTTTGGATGTGGTTGTTGCTTAGAAATGTTGTGGTATTTTTAAAAGTTGCTAACTTGATGAAAGAAAACATTTTCGTGCTTGAGTATGACATGTTCCTGATATTGTTTCGTTTTTCTATTTGAGTATGGTGCACTGTTTTTGTGATATCTGGAGTTATGGTTAATATTTTTGAGTGCTTGTTATTTTTTGTAAACTAGACAAAATTTTATCCAAAATGGACTCAAGAAATGGGTTAACAAGTTAAGAAACGAAAACATTGAGCCTTTTGAAAGTTGTGCGTGCTTTTTGAAAATGTTGACCTAACAGGGTGTAATAAAATGTGATTTTGGAATATTCGGTTGTGTACTTGAAGAAACTCTTTGAACGACCAAAAAGTAGACACAAAAATATTTCCAAGAATATATAGTTTGCCTATATTTCGTTTGGTTTTCTATTTTTAATGATTTTTGGAAAATGAAGGTTGTACTTGTTTTTTGATTGAAAGTGGTTTTGAGAACTGTGAACTTTCAAAAATATATAAAATCGTGTGGACCTTGGTTTTTGGTGTTCTTGGTCATTTTGAAAAAAGTTTTTAAGTTTTCTTTTAGAAAATAAAAGGTTTGGACTCTGTAAAGTTTTGTTTGAGTATGAAAAATGGCAAGACATGTTGTTAGTCTTCCAATAGGTCACCCTGACCTTATTATCTTGTTATTTTTTTATCTTTTTTTTATAGATTTTTGCTTGAGGTGATCTTTATTATTTTAAAAGTAGACAAAATTTACTTTCCAACCATATATGGATCATGTTGAGAAAAAATCATTTACTATCCCAAAATAATTTTCAAAGCAAAGGCTAAAATCTGGAAGTTACTGGAGATCTATTTTAGAATTAAGTTTTTAAAAACCTTTGCCTAACTTTATAAAAACCCTATCTTTTGTGCTAAAAAATTTATGGTGAATCTTTTTAAATAAAAGTTAAATATGAATTTCAATAAAATATATCATTTACTATTTTACATATTTTAAAATATATTTTTGGTGATTTAATTAAAAGAAATTTGTAATAAGGACCAATAGACTATGTTTTATGAAAAATCTAAGACCTAAGCTTCAGCTTAGTTATTTCATAAATGATTTTTCTTATTTAATTTTAACACTTTGATATTTTAAATACATAATTTATATTAATATATATGTAAGACTTGATAAATATTGGATTAAAAGAGTTTCTTGGTGAAAGTTGCTAAATGCATGACTTGATATTTTGATGGCTTGCTTCTCACTCGCTACATGCCACGCGATGCCTTGATTTCCACGATTCTGGTTACAATTCAAGTAGATTTCTCGGAGTTTGCTCAGGAGGTTCTGCATCCCCCATTTGCTTTTCCTGCATGTGCTCCTGCTCCTTGTCGAGTGGGTAATGCTCATGAGTATCGAAGGCTTTTCAGCATGCGTGCTTCTCGTGGTTGTGGACGTGGACAAGGCTCAGGCTGGGTTTCTTTTGGTGGAGACGACGATGACGACACACCCTCTACCTTTGCTCATTGTCTCTATGAGACAATGTAGCTTGTGTTGTATCTTTTGAGCAAAGGTGACTAGTATAGGGAGTGAGTTATGTATCCCTTCCCCCTTTTGTGTTATATTTTAGGCTCATTGTCACACACCTTTCCCATTATCCTTAGGTTATTCGATATTTCATGTTTATGTTGGATCTATATGGCTATGTATCCAATACTTTGCATGCTAGACATGCTATCTCTATGTATGGTTATGTGATATGTTTTATCTTTGTGTATGACTTTCTTTTGCGACGTGTTAAAGATAAGCCGATTAATCTTGAGAAAAAAAGAAGAAGAAAAAAAACTTATCCATATTTTCACAAACAAGTTAATGAAGAGTTTTTCCTAATTGAACTTAAAATCAAAATAGACGACTAGCTAGCTATTTACTTTCGTGGTTACATTGTGATGATTCATGGTGATTGTATCGCGGGTCATCACATAAGTGGCTGTGAACAATATAGCTACTTAGAGAAAGTCAATGTATCATTTCATTATAATGGAAATTTCACCTACTACTAAGACAAAGTACAAAAATTGGAATGGCCTATATATGCTTCTAATTATCTAAATGCAAGGAAATAATATTTAATATTGCATTTAACCATCTCTAACATTCAAATTTAAAACTCTCTTCTATGGGATTAAAGACTCTTTCTAATGACTATTTCCCTGAGACTATAATAGTTGTTTGTTATGAAGAACATAGAAAAATATTTAAGCATATCTATAGGGATAAAAAAATATTTAAGCATTTATAAGGATAAAAAATATTTAAGCATTTACTTAATTTTATCTTGTTAGTAATGACGTGACTTCAGAAGAATTGAGAATGGCGACATGATTTCACAAGATTTGAAATATGATGTAGCTTTATAAAAATTGAGAATAAGAACTCAAATTTAATATATAATGATAAATAATTATAAAAATAATTAGTATAATTTTTTTATTATATTGCTTTATATCTTTCTTTTAATATTGTAAGAGAAACATATAAAAAAACTATTCTTCTATATATATATATATATATATATATATATATATATATTAATTACTGCATCTCATTCTTTATTTTAAGATATTTATGTCATTTTATATATTTTTTTTCTCTTTCACTTTATACATAATCAAACAAGAGAAAAAAAAATAATGTATTTCTTTTATAATTTTTTTACTAAACAATCTAAAAAATATATTTTTTTTTATCATCTTTTTGTTTCTTTTCTTTCCCTTTTCTTTACTTTAGCTTCCTTTCTCAAACCAAATCTAAACTTAGGGGTTTATTTAGTATGGTGAAAGCGAAATAAAAGAAGAGAGAAAAATTTTAAATTTAAATTTGAGAGAAAATAAAAAAATAAAAAATTTAAATTTGTTTGTAAAAATTAATTTTTCTTTTTATTTTTTCTCCAACCAAAAAAATATATTATTATTTGTATTTTTTTAAGAGTATAGAAATGTGAGTGACCAACATAGTTTTGAAAAACAGATTAGACCGGTCAGTTTAATCGAGAACCGGTCTGGTGATCGATCAATTAATTTGAAAAAATTGGATGATTTCAGAACTGGTGAGATTCGATCATCAATCGGTCAAATTGGTGAAGATTGGTATAGAAAACCAATTTGAACCGGTGGCTTTCAACATTTATTTTATTTTTTTATTTTTTAAATTTAGTCTAAAGTATTTTTAAGATAAATAAAAATACATATTTAATAAGGATTATAAATAGATACAAAATGATGTTTTATTTTAGTTTTTAGTGTTATAAAGTTATAATATTATATTTATTTAATATTATTTTATATATTATTTAATAATATTATTATTATTTTATTAATATCGGTTCAATCAAAGTTTAACCATTAATCTTTAAACTAGTACTTTAACCGGCTCAAATAGTTTATACGGAATAAATCATGAATGTCGCAAAGAATGACAACATTAGCGAGACTAGAATGACAACTTAGCGTGAAGATTGTCTAAACAACCAATTATTAAAACTCAAAAAGTTATTAAAACTTAAAGGTCATATGCAATGCGATTGAATAATTGGAATCTTTATAATTTGTTTGCTGTAGCTTAAAAAGGAGGAGGAACGAAAATATAATATTTTGGAATCTTTTTTCTCTTTGGAAGTGGCTAAAGTGTAGAGGAAAGAAAAAAATTATGTGGATTTTATACAAAAAAAGTATTTCATTCACATATTGTTTGGTTGCAAAAAAAGTAGAAGGAAAGAAAGCTACAAAGTAGAAAGTTTCTTGAAAATAACATCTTTCTTCATTTGGTTCCACATAAAAGTAGAAAAAAATATTAGAACTGGTAGATCCAATATAAAAGTTACCTTTTGTACTATTTGAAAAGAAAATTGAAGGAGAACACCACTTATCTGTGAAAAGTCCAACACACCCTTGATTTTATTGTTGTGCATAGTTTCAAAATTTGGACAATTTGATGTAAACCTCTTGTGTTCTTTTTGTTTTCTTTATTTTATTTCTCACTTTGTTTTTTTTGTTAACAATCAATATGTTAATAATTTAAATATTAGCCTCCTTGTCCTTTTTTAAATTTGCTTCTCATAAGAATTAATTAATAAAAATAATTAATTAAATTAAAAATTAATTTAACAAATTAAGAAAAATTAATAAATAAAATTAGAATAAATTAACTAATTTTTTAATGGTTTAGTTTTATTTACAAATAATCTATTTTTTATGTCATTTACAAATAATCTATTTTTTTTTATAATACTCCATTTTAGGGGTATTTATGTCATTTACTAAATATATCTTTTTCTTTCTTCTCACTTTCTATTCACTTTCATTTATACTTTTTACATAACAGTTATGAATGATTGCCACAGGGTATTTCTTTGGGTCCTTTTCTCTAGTTTGTGTTAATAGGGGTCTTCTACTCGAGTATGATGGGGTGTACTTACAAAAACCATTATGCTCAAGTTAGTGTTTGGGAAAAAAACAATATATTGTGTAAAAATTGTGTGTACCTAATGAAAATTACAATGGGGTATTTATAGATAACAGGTAACATTTTAGGTAATACTTCATCATCACCTGGTCATGTCTATCCAAAAATCAACTACAAATTATGATTACTATCCTTTACACAAAATGATCATGCTTGTGACACTAATGATTGTGTGATTTCATGGATTAATTGTCAAATGGTTTTCACCTTAAGGATCAACATCCACGGGCTGATCTAGGTGTGTGATCGGAATTAGAGGACGAACTTAATCAAATGGTTAGTTACCGAGCAAGACTATTCAGCCTTATCATACTTCTAGAACAATAACCAAACAAGAAGAAAAAAAATAGTAATATTTTTTCTTTCATTTTCTTCCTATTAAACAATTTAAAAAATTTCCTCACTTTTTATTTTTTTCTTTTTCTTTTACTTTATTTCTTAAATGAAATATACCCTTAATATACAATTTTCTAACACTAAAAAAGACATGATTGAATATAAATTTTCAGTTCGTGTCTGAAAACACATTTTGGACGTGAAAAATCACGTTAATAGCAAAACTACTCCTGTGTAACTTCCAGGGCCAGTCCTGACATTTTATGGGCCCTAGGCGAAATCATAAATAAGGGTCTTTTATGTATAAGTATTCAAAAATGTAAACATATATTACATAAAAAAAAGACACATAATTTAATTAAAAATGATATTTTTATCACATTAAACAAATAACATAATTTTAACAAATCTTAAAAAGATGTATAATATTTTTTTATTTAATTTACTTCCACAATATCGTCTATCATTGACAAAATATTATCATCTTAAATTAAATTTTACATGAATCTTTGCTCTTATTAATATACTAACTTTTAATTTAATCTAGTACTTTAGCCTATGTATTGTAAGAGTTAAAGATTTATTTTTATATAATTATAATTATAATTCATAATAAATAAATATTTTTAAAATTTTAAATTATATTATTGTTAAAGTTTATAATAAATAAATATTTTTAAATATATAAATTATATTTTATATTTATGATAAATAATTTAAATTGTTATATAATGTTATTTTTAAATTAAAACGAATAGTTGATGAAGAAAATCAAAAAGATAAATGAAGGGTAGTTTGACATGATTGAAAAAGATATTTTTTGATTAATTGTAGAGAATGTGTGTGAAATGCACCTTTCAAGAAAAGGAGAGAAAAGGTTGAAATTTTCTAATTAAGAGAGTGAGGGCTATACTATCCAAGTTGGGATTTTTGAATTAATGTGTAGGAATAGATTCCTTTATAATTTGAGTTTTTGTTTGTGTTTTTTATAAAAAAAAATAAAAACTTTAAGTCTACGCATTATTATATATCAACTACATGTTTGTCACAATGAGCTAGAAATTCATTTAACATGAACTAATGAATGTAATACATCATAAAAAAAAAATTAACAATTAAGATAATAGTACTTTATAATCACATATCACATTTTTATTTATATATAAAAAAAGAGACATGATAAGTGGTAATAATTTTAATTTATTTATAAAAATAACATAAAATAATATAATTTTTTTTTATCACCCAACTATATAATTTTTTTTCTAATTTTTTAGGCTTCTTCCAGCCATGGGCCCTGGGCCATTGCACCTCTGGACAATGCCCAGGGCCGGCACTGGTAACTTCTACATCTTCTATGAATTGATGTAAAAATACATGCTATACGTGCATTACCAATTAGATTCCAAATACGCTATCAATCTTTTTAAAGAAAAAAAAAACATGGTTAAAATTCACCAGACGTAGTGAATCGGTAAAATTTCTCTCCTGTGGTGGCTGCTCCTTTGTATTTTGTCACCTCTTTTGTTTGCTTGCTTGAGTATGTAAATTGGGTGTAATGGGGGTGACCTCACCCGGTTTGACAATAGCGATATGTTAAGAACCATTTTCCGAGGCAAACAACATTCGACTTGTCAATTTCAGAAGACTCGTATATACTATGCGATGGATCCGTAATGTCAAACCATTTTCTTTTTTCTTTTTTTTTAAAGAAAATAAAGAAATGAACGAATTGACGGCCCAGAACGCATATGCTTAATAGCTGGTGGACTCGGCCCTTATCCGCGCGGCGCCGTATGTTTCACCGTCCACCTTCGAACGGTCCAAAATGGCCTGCTGCATATTTATTTCAATTTAAAAATAAATAAGATAACTTAGTAACTAATTTTAAGATAAAAAAAATTGATCAGTGTTGATGCCATATTATATACTTTTAGTCCAAGAAATACAAAACGACGTTTCCTTTTTTTAATTTCTATAAAATATTATTTATTTTTAATTCTTAAAAATCATATGCTTTTAATTTTAATCCTTGGTGAGCAATTAAAATTATATTATTTTTATTATGAGTGTAACTGATCTGATTGGTCGGGTTAGTCTTGTTTAAGATCTAACCTAATTAAACATAGTTAGGTTAAGTTGGGTAGGATTGAGTTTGTATTTTTTTTTTTGAAGTGATCTAACTCAACCCGACTTTAATTGGGTAGGTCGGATTGGGTAATCAGGTTGAATATTTAAATATTAATATAATTTTAGATATTTAAAAAATTAAAAAAATAAGAAAATTGAAATATTTAATTAGTTTAACTTGTTTAATGCATGTTTAATTTAAAATACAAGTTTAATAATACAAATTCAACACTCAAAAGAATAAAATATAAGTGAACGTTATAATATTTTAATTCTTTTAATCAATAAAATAATAGGTCAGGTTGGATCAGGTTTATTAAATTAAGAATGCATTAACCCATAACCTAATCCAATTTTAATTGAGTCAATAAAAATGAATCCAACCCAATCTTATGACTCAATTTAACCTATTGAAAAGTAGTTGAGTTGGGTTTAGTTGCTCGGTTGCGAATCGCTTACACCACAAATGTAAAAATTTAAATAAAACTTTATAAAAATATGAACCGTAAAATTGAAATAGTATGATTTTTAAAATAAAGATTTTACTAATACGCATCGTTTTTACTTTTTTAAATAATTGATGAGCATAATAATAAAGAAATTATTAATTTGAGAAAGAAGAAGCGTAGCGTAGACGGCTTCGAGAAGATGCTGAATCATGGCCCCATACGGCTACTACTAGAGAGAGAATGCGAGTCCTTAAAAGGACCGTTTCGCCAACGCGTAACAATAGACGCGTTGCGCTCCGTTTGGTACAAAAAGAAAGTGGTATTAAGGAATAGAAAACCCAAAAGCGAGAGAGAGTCTGGAATTTTCTTGAGATCGTTGGTGTGTCGTGTGCCTGTGGAGGTTCTTTTCTTTGGGACTTTCCCCTTCAAATTCCCATCGTTTCTAGATTCCTTTCTTTGTTTCCCTTATAGCCCCAACCCTCTCCCTTTCCCTTTCTTCCCCCATTTATTTCTCCCTCGATTTTCCAATTCTCCGCAGATTCGATAATCTAATAACCATCTTTCTCTCTAACGGTAACCTTTCTTTCTTTTTTTCTTGTCTGCGTTTCTTTTAGGGTTTTGAAATTTGTAATCTCACGTTATTGGTTCCGATCTCGTTGCAGGAAAAAATGGCGGAAGAACACAGATGCCAGGCACCGCGCTTCTGCGCCAACAATTGCGGTTTCTTTGGCAGCCCCGCGACGCAGAATTTGTGCTCCAAGTGTTACCGCGATTTGCAGCTCCAGGAACAACAATCTTCCTCCGCGAAGATGGTTCTGAATCAATCGCTCGTTCCTCCTCCGTCTGCGGCGGTGGTTTCTCAGCCGTCTTCTTCTTCGGCGCCGGCGGATCCGTCTTCCGCGGTGGTTGATAACGCGCCACGCGCGGCGGAGGAGGCGAAGGCGCCGCAGCAGAACCGGTGCACGACGTGCAGGCGGCGCGTGGGACTCACGGGGTTCAAGTGCCGGTGCGGGATGGTGCTGTGCGGGACGCACCGCTATCCGGAGCAGCACGCGTGCGAGTTCGACTTCAAGGGGATGGGGAGGGAGCAGATCGCGAAGGCCAATCCGGTGGTGAAGGGCGAGAAGCTCGAGAAGATCTGAGAGGTCAAGGATTAACGAAGGGTGTTGTGGTAATTTCGCGTTTATGATGAACTTGGCGGTTGCCGGGGTGGAATCCGGGTCGGATCCTTGCCACGTGGAGTGGGCGTTACGAATCGGGCGCCGGTGGGTGAGTGGGTCATTGTTATGTGGTTACGTTGTCATTGTAAATTAAATTTAAAAACATTTCAATTGTCACCCACCTTCTTTCTGGTTGGTTGAAAGCTATTTCTATTCTTTTCTCGCTCTAACACAATTAAATTAATTCTTTTGCTCAATATCGATATTGATAAGAAGAAAAATAATTCTTTTGCAATACCGTGGGTCGCTGGCCGGTGGGCCGTGGCTTTGTCCTCACGTCAGAAAAGTGAAGAGCAATTCAAAAGTAGGTAGGTATAAAATTTACGGTGTTCAATAATAATCTTCTTTAACTATGATAAAAAGTGATATACCATCCCTTTATTGTATACAATTTTTTTAGACTAAATTTTTATTTTAGTTATTGAATTTGTAAATTTAAAATTAAAAAAATATCAAATAAATTTTTGAAATTAAAATTTGTTTGTCATTAACTTTAGTAGGAATTATAGTGACAATAAGTCATAAAATTTAGGAATTATAATGATAATAAGTTGTATATTTTAGGGATTAAAATGACAGTAATTTTAATTTCAAAAATTTATTTAATATTTTTTAATTTTAAGAACTATTATAATAATATCTCACAAATTAAAGGACTAAAGCAAGAGTTTCCTCAATTTTTGTAAGACTTTTTAGCCCTTTACCGTAACTCAAACGGATCAACCAACTCTATGACTCTCACTTTACTTTGTCCTTAATAAAAAAAGAATATATTTTTACATGAGAAAATAAGATGTCCATTGACAGTATTTTAACACATTTAATTAAAAAAGCACTATGTATGATAAGTTTTAATAATTTCTAATTCACTCTATATATTAAATTAGAACTTCTATTTTTCAAGAGAGCGTTTTTAGCTATTATTTTTTAACAAGAGTATTTTTAACTGTTATTAAGAGCATTTTTAGCTGTTATTCTTCAATGAGAGTGTTTTTTGAGATTTCTTTAACCTCTCATATATTTCAATTTATCATTTTCAATATCTTTAGTTCTAAATTAAATTTTAATATTTTTAAAATAAATTATTAATAATTAAAATGACATTGTATCACAATATAAATTATATATTATAAATTTACAATATAATTTATATGTTCAAAAATATTTATTTATTACGAATTTTAATTATAATATAATTTATATTATATATCTAAAAATATTTATTTATTATAAATTTATGTTATTTAAAATAAATATTTATTCTGTGCAATGCACAAGTTAAAATACTAATTATACTAAAAATCAATTAGAATTAGCCTAATGGTGAAAAATAGCTGAATTGTTATTCTTTTTACAATAAAAGAGTTGGGTGCAATTGTTATTTTATATCATATTATAAACTTTTTTACCATACATGATTTTTAATATGACTATTTTATTTATGTTTTTAGCTTATTTTTATTTTTTATAATTTATTGTTTAATATATTTTATAATATTAAAATGTATCTAATTTATATTAATTTAATTACTATTATTTTTTTTATGATAATTAATTATAATCATAAAATTTACATAATAGATTTGACCCGTGCAATGCACTTGTTAAAATGCTAGTTTATTGATAAATGATAATATATATATATATATATATATATATATATATATATATATATATATATCCATTAAACTCTTTTTACATTATTAAAAATTTCACTTAATATTTTGTCTTAAATATTTTGCACGTGCACTGTATGTGTGTACAGACAAGTGTGTTTGTGTTTTCATTAATAATAATAAAATGATTGCATAATATTAGATATTAAATTTAATAAATAATTAATATTTCAAGTTGTGTATTATACAAGATAAATATTTATTTTTTACAACTAAAATATACAACAAATAAATATTTTTAATATATAAATTATATTTTAAATTTATAATAAATAATTTAAATTATGATATGAGATTATTTTTAGGTTTAAATATATTTTTGACTCTGTGATATACCCATTATTGGTTTTTGTCCTAATAATTTTTTTTTAAATGGTCCTTGCAATTTTTATTTTATTTTAGTTCTTGTTATTTTTTTAGTCATTGTAAAATACTCATTTTTTTCATTTTTAGTCATTGTAATATGTGAATAATTTGCTTTTAGTTCTTACAATTTTTTTTCAAAGGGACTAACTCAAAATGAAAAAAATATTATATGGACTAAAACAAAAAAAAAATATTACAAGGACTGAAATAAAATAACAAGGACCAAAAATAAAAAATAAATTTTACAAAGACCATTTAAAAAAAATAATTTTACAAGAACCAAAACTAAAAAAATAATATATTATAAGAATCAAAAACATTTTTAAACCTTATTTTTAACTACTAAATTTTTAAAATCTTTTTAACTATTATAAATTTTTAAAAATATTTACCACGAAAAATGTTTAAATTACATATAATAAGATTTTATTTAGATTTTATATTTATTTTTCTCTAAATAGATATTAAATAAATGAAGTCTTATAAAAATTGATAATAATAAAGACACAAAACGTACAAATGATTTATCATATATAGGAGATGATTCATTCCCTTATCATTATTTAGCATTTATTTCTATATTCTTAAAATATCTAAACAATTATTGTTAAATTTTCTTTTTATGTTAATATTTCTTCACTTTGCTTAAATCTCAGATTTAATTACTGTTAATTTATTTTATATTAAATTCTCTTTTTCATTTTAAATCTTACAAATTATACTTTTAAACTATTCGTTTTATTTTTTAAATTTATTTTTTTCCTTGTACGTTTAAAATATTTATTTTATTTGATTATTTAAGTATATATTTGGTAATTTTAAATATCTATATTTGGTTTATATTTTTAAAGCTTTACTTAAAAAAATGATCTAATGCATAATAGGTATACTAGTAAGTAGTGTTTTTAAAACCAGACCGATCATTGAACCTGTCAAGACATTGGTTTAAGGTTCAATAGTTCAATTGTGGTCAAATTGATATTAATAAAATGATGATAATAATGAAATAATGTATATAACAATATTAAATAAATATAATATCATAAATTTATTAAATATTTGTTTTTATTTATCTTAAAAATGTTTTAGTTTAAATTTAAAAAATGAAAAAAATTGGAAAATCACTAGTTCAAATTGATTTTTTGTGTTGATTTTTGACTGGTTTTTACCGATTTTCACTAATTCTTAACTGATTCTCACTAGTTTTGAAATCGTCCAGTTTTTTTCAATTAACGAACTAATCACAAGACCAATTTCTAATCAGATCAATCAAACTAGCCAGTTCGGTCTGGTTTTAATAACTATGCTAGTAAGTCGCTTAAATAAGAGAATATTGTATTTGGAAGTATTGAATAGAAGATTCTCATTTTAACCACCTTTATTTTTTTAATCAGGAACATGATTTTTTATTTCATTAATTTCAACGAAATTCCTACTAAAAAAATTCCATAATAAATAGCATTTCCTATTAACTCTTCATAAGCTTTTAACAATCTAATGATAGGGTGAATGGTAGTTTCTATTTTTAAAAGAGTTAAGGTTGCAATGTAGATAGTTTTTACATTGCCAACCAATTAAAAATAATCATGTATAGTAAGTTTGTTAGCTTTTATAACAATTATCTTAAAAATCACGATAGTGTAAATTTGTTTACAATGAAAATATATAGAAATTAAACTCTTTTGAAAATGATAAGCTTAATTAGTGTTTATCATGTTTATAAAATCATTATTATAATTCAAATTTATTAGAATAACTCAATTTAAAAAATAATTATCCATATAAGTTTCTAAATTGAGTAGAGATTGGGTAGAATTTTATCCTAGATCAATATTATGGGAGTAAATAGGTAAAGATGCTTCTACTTATATAGTCTTGTGTGGGTATACACTAGGGGTGCATTAATGACTTGTTTAATTGTAGGTCATCAATAATTAAGGAAGAATCATGGGCTCATTCTTGTCGTTTATGCCTCTTGAGTTAAGGAATAGGAGATTATCCTTCTTAATAAGATAATTGGTTAGTTTTGCAATCATATGTGAAGGGGGATGAGTGAAGTTGTCAATTGGACCAAATCTAGGCTATAATCAAGCTAGGTTTGGATAGTACACAATCCTCAAACTTCAAGCTATGGGGAGTGAAGCAGCTTGATGAGTTGAGATGGGTTTAAATAAGACACTAGCCCATTAACACTGTATTATGTTTCATTATTTGATTGATAATGACCTAATATTACACAGACAAAATTGGTATTTTTGTTCGCTAAGTTTATTTTATTTTGTTTTTCATTGTTTTAACTTTTTTTTTTATTCAATTTAGTCCTTCAACTTAATTTTTCGTTCCAACATTTTTTCATCAAGTTGATAACTATCTTCCAAATTTTGCTACAATACTTGAGAACACAACCAAATGACACCAATCAAAACCGATTTTACTCAACCACATGTTAGTCCAAAAACCAAAACCTCACTACACCTAATACCCAAAGAACTATTTCTATATCTCCAAATCATAAGAAAAAACAATATTTGCAACAAGGAAACACCATAAAGGCAACCACAAACAACACCATAGCCACTTAAGCAATACATTCTTCTCGACCATTAAATGATTAAGCAAGCCATCAAAGTAAAACTCTATATTCTGTTCGTGAATTCTATTGAACACGGTTAATTTGTTTCACCGGGTATGATCACTTCGATGATACATTAAGCCAAATATGATTTTATTGAAACTGGGACATCCACCGGATAAATACCATCTTCTACCCGTTTTGTCCTCGACATGTGGTGAAAGGACGGTCTCTAAGTGCTTGCCATGTCCTTCTACTGTGGCACATAGCAACAAATTGACCACTATCCATTATTGTTCTTTAGTTTGATAAGTTTTCGATCACAAGTTAAAAGTAGTGCTTTTTCTTAACTATTTTGGGGGTAAAGATATTCTCCAGTGACATTTTTATTGCATGAAATCTTAACCACTCAAATTATTTAGTTTATATTATAAAAATTGTTATAAAGTTATGTTTAAAAGTTATGGATGGACGAGATGAATTCACATTATTCTCTCATGTTAAATTTCACTGCAGAAGATGTTTTTTCTATTTTGGGAGAACATTTGTTGTTTCTTTGTTTTTTATAAAAATATTTTTGCTATAGATAATGAAAAGGACAAAAATTAAATAAAAACTAAAATTAAATGTGCATGATGTTAAATATGATATTCAAAATTTAGTATTCAAATAATATATTTTTATAAAATTTCAAGTAATTTCACTCCCTTATAAAATTACATATTTTTTAAGTTATTATTAAGACTTCGAGTAAGTTTTTTAATTTACCAAATACTCAGTTATTACTATTTTGGTTTAGAAAAAAAATGAGTTTAGTTCAATTTATTGATAATGTTCTTTACTAGCTCAACGAGAATCGATTCTCTACCACAAATATACGGGATGAGAGTTGTCTTCATTTTTGGTTCTCCTAAATGGGCAATGACGGTTAGTTATTTCATAAACTTATAGCATTTTTTCAATTAATTTATAACTTATTAATTTATTAGCTTATAATCTTATTTAACTAAAATAAAGTGTTTGATAATCAAATTTATTTCATAAACTTATAGAGTTTTTTTATACGTTATTTGTTCTAAGCTCATAGTTTATAACTATTTTTATTTTTAATATTTTAATAAAATTTGTCCTTTATCCCCCTTCAAAGAATCCTAAATTTTTATTTTAATCATTATACTATTTTTACTATTTTTGGGCTATTTTTTTAATGTTATACTAATTGTTTTAATTATTACACTGTTTATTTTCATTTTAAAAAAAATATTTGATCTATAAACACACAAAATGATAAGATTTCTAAATTAATGAAAAAACTTAAAACTATAAATATTTAAAAATAAAATTTTATCCGTTAACTAAAAATAAAATTCATATAAAAAACATATAAACATATCCTTTTATATTTATTAATTAGTCTAACAATTAATTTTTTCAAAAACTTCTAATTTAATGAATTAACTTGATTCTTTCAACTGACATTAAATGTAGCTTTTTTTTATCGCTAAATTAACTTTAAAATAGTTATGAATTAATTTTGTCAATCATCCTATAATACCTTTAAATCCTTCACCTATTGTAAATATTAGGAGCAGGAGATGCAGAACGTGTTTTTCTATACATATTTTTTTAAAAGTAAAAATAAAATAAAACAGGGAGAGAAAATGTAGTGGATAGTTTAAAGAATAAAGTAGTAAATAGTTTGAAGAGTAATTAAAATATAAAATAATTGATAGTTTAGAGAATAATCAAAAGGTAAAGTAGTATGATAAAAAGCACAAACCAAAAAACGATATTTCCTTTGTTATAGTTATAGATAATAACTTTCAACTTTAAACTAAATGCTTTTGGTTAAAAAAAATAGCTTTTTTATCTTTTAATTAACTTTAAACTAATTATGAATTAATTTTGTCAATCATCCTATAATATTTAATTAGATCTTTCAACTATTATAAATATTAGGAGAAAGAGAGGCACAATGCTATATTTTCTTTAAACATAAAAATAAAATAAAAGAAAGAGAAAAGATGTAGTGGATTATTGAAAGAATAGTTAAAGGATATAATAATAGATAGTTTTAAAAATAGTTAAAGAGTAAAATAGTAAATAGTTTAAAGAATAATTAAAGAGTAAAGTAGTCTAATAAAAAAGTAAAGACCAAACAAAAATATTCTCTTTATTAGTTAAAGATTACAGATTACTAATTTAATTCTTCAATTAATTTAGGCAACTATTCCTCGGGAAGGAAGTTTTACCAAACAAAGTGCTCAGATTCATCTGTTTTCTACTTCCCCTGTCGGTCCCCACCCCCTTGATTCCAACCTTTCATCTATTTGGTGTCCTGTCAATCATGGACAGCAAGTGCAATAATGACAGTAATTGTTAAAAGCACGAAGTGTTTTATAGGGACATTTCCAGTCTCAAAACAGCAACACTTGGCTGCTCAGAAAGAAAGGCACCGAATCACTAACAAAAGCAGTAGTTTATAGTCGTATGATCAAGGTTGAAGCTCACAACATTCTGAATTGCCACATTCATGGAAATCTCGCGTCCCCACAAAGATAAATTTTTGCCTAATCTGTAAGACTGAAAGCAACAAATAAAAGATACAACCGATCTAATTATTCTTCGCTGGTAATAGTAATACACACATATGCTACATCTACTACGGGGTGCAGTGTGCACATTCTCACCACGTGTCCAACCGGGCATAATTCGCGCCTTACATGGTTGACATGACAGTACTCTTTGACACACACACAGGTGTAGGTACCATTGTTGTTGTTTTGCTTGGACCTGCATTAGTTATTCTTTTGTTCCATCCTTTCTCTGTCTTTGATTGCATACCATATATTGGTTGGAGTCGTATGTGAACGGTGTTATCTAATCTTATCTTGGAATAAGTATACGGATTTCATTTTTCTTTGTCCTAAACACATTTTTCAATTCCTACAGTGCTTAACGTTGAAGGTATTGATAAATTGCTTGGTTTAATTGATTATATTTTTCTTTGGAAGTTTCTTGTTCTCTCCTCTCAAATATATTTTAATTGGTATTTGATTAAGAGTATGTTTATTTTCCCACTTTCTTACTTCTCAAAGCACCTTAAATGCTAATATTTTTCTCACAGATCATTTATGTTTAACGTGACTTAAAGGAAATACAAACACACTATAAAATAAGTGGGCAGCGTAGGTGCGAATTTGTTAAGTAAGGATGTAAACGAGTTCGAGTTCAATTGCAAACTCAATTACTCTGATTTGAAAGTAATTTTTTTATTTGAATTGGTTCTTGGTCTGTTTCACATTTAAAATAATAAATTACATTGACACTCTATGAGGTTTCATCAAATTTTATTCGATATTCTTCCTTTTTTTTTACTCTTATACTAACTTTTTAATTGTTTGATAAATATTATACTGACACCTGTTATACATTACATTAACTTTGTTGATTGTTTAAAAAACATCATACCATGTATTTCTATAAGAGAAATTATTCTAAACGTTAAAAAAAAAAAGAGAGTTATGTACAATTTCAAAAAATCTCAGGAGATATCAATTTAATTTACTTTATTTAAAAACATTATACCTAATTTATGTGGTATTAGCCTTGTGCTAGAAAATTTTCAATTTGATGAACTCCAACCTGATCAACCTATTTTTTTTCTTATTTTTTAATAATATTTTTTTGATTTAATTTAATACTTTTAAAAATATTTTTATTAAAAAATTTAAAAATCTTCTACCCCAATTCAAACTAACATGAATTTGGTTTATGTTTGGAGCTGTAGCACAGTGATAAAAAAGCGACTTCTTTTTCACGGTGAAAGTAAAACAATACTGAATGGTGATACCATAATTTTTTGTTGCTCACCGCGAAACCAAACGGATTATTAGTTCGATTTAGGCTTATTTTAAAAATATTTGTGAAACCAGAGTTGACCAAAGACATTTTAATTTAGGCTTATTTTTTTTCTTAAATTCAATTCAACCTAATAACTCAATTACATCCTTTTCAAGCCAATAAACTTTAAAAGCAAGTGTTAGTTGGACCCTGTCTAGAAATTTTAGGGCACAAGGCAATTTTTTTTAGAGAAATTTAATATAGTATTAATTATATATTAATTCTTATATTTATTTTCAAATTTTTTGAGCTATAAAATTATGTGTAAATATTTTATAATTGAGCCTGCCTAACTTACCCTAAGTAAAAATAGAGTTAAACAACTCCATCGTAAGTGATTGGTGTAATTAATACATGCAACCAGCCATCTTAAAATACATAATAGAATTGTATCAACCATCTACTTTGGAGTTGCTTAACCCCATTTCGTTTGGGATAAATTAGACAGCCTGTTTATAATCAAATAATTCTAACATTTTAGTCCATTTCATTTAATCTATTTTGTAACATTATATTGTTGATCTTAGAAAGGATTTAAGCAATTTTAATTTGAAAAAAATTCTTTCAATAGTAGCAACCATTACAAATATTGTTACAATGCATACATTTGGAAAAGAATCTAATCTTTTGATATAGTTTTAGAGGAGTGCTAACAACACATCCTCTAACACATTTTCTCCTATTGGTTAATTAAAAATTATTAAAAACTACAAAGTAAGGAGAGGGGTTCATAAAATAAAGTGTGAGACTCACAAAATTTTGTGATTTCAAGTAAATTTTAACCAATATGAACGAGTGTGTTCGAGAGTATTTTGTTAGCATTTCTCATAGGTTTATACTTCTATTGGAGTATTAATTTCTTCTTTTAACATTTCTCTCAATACTTTCTATTTTGAAAAATAAATCATGATCATTAATGTCAGAATGCTCACCAAATCTTAAAAAAATTTCAAGATTAATAAAATATTTTTTAGTTCATCCTTACCTAAAGTTTTAAATTTCTTGGATTTATAAATAAAAAATAAAAATGGCTTCATATTGTAAAATTTGTTCAAATTGAGTCTCATTATAAGAAATACAATTGATTTACTATATATAGAAAATATTCAATATAAAAAGTGTTCCATTGCAATAAATTTGAAGTATAAATATATATTTTTTATTATGTTATAAGTGCAAAGTATTCATTGACTATGCCAATGATTATTTTTTATCAAGAAATTTGGTTGGTCACCTTTAATGTACTTTTCCCTTCCAACAACATTTTTTTCATCCACAAGCTAGGCTTGAAATCAAGACCTTACTTAAATAATTTGAAATCAGTTCCACTTAGACCAAAGTAATATTGGTATATATATATATATATATAGGGTAGGGATCAAGTTATTCCAAGAGTAACTCTTGGTAGAGTTACTCCACTCAATAACTCTTGATATGTGTTAAATTTCAACGATCCAACCATTAATTATTTTGATATTATGTCAATGATCATACACACCAAATTTTAGGTAAATCGAACATTTGTAACTAGTTAATCTTATAGTCGATATTTACTTATAATTTAGAAAAGTGTATTATCCGTCAATTTGAATCTATTTAATAAAGTATCAAATAGTTTCAAACTTTATAAAATTTTATAGACTTGATCTACTCAATATAATATTTTAATTCAACAGTTAGATTATTAAAACTTAATATATTAAAAACTTGCTTGTCCTAAGCAAACACTGTGTATTAGCAAAATGGAATCCAAGGAATCAAAAGCTCAAGGAAGAAAAAGTGCAAGCAGCAAATTTTAGTTAAGCAATAGATAACCTCATGCAAGTTTAATTAGAGCTCAATCTCTCCTAAATTAGTGCTTACACAGACCATGGTCACTCACCTTTCCACACTCAAAGTGTTTAAGGTATCAGGAAATTACACTTACATTTCTCAATTAAAACATCCTACCATTTAGAGTATTCTGTAAACATGGAAAAATCACAAGGTCTTTTATTGGATGTAATGTGGCCAGGGGAGAAATAGTAAGGTGGGAAATTGAAAGGAGGGATATGCAAAGGGCTATAAAGCAATCTTGGTACCCTGCCGAAGGATACATTAAGCACAATTAATAGCACAAGGGGTACATTACCAAACTTGCTTTTTGTTTCCTTCCTAACTTCCTGTATACTCTTAACACTTTTCTCCTCATTTTAATTTAAGATCATCTTCGTCTTCTTCTTCTTTTTATTTATTATTATTTTTTATTTCACCACATTCATCACTTGAAACCCTATTTGTTTAACCACTTTCTTTTCTTCCAATTCATCAACTTTGAAGATATTATATAGCACACCCCAATTTAATTCACAAGGTTGTCAAAATGTATCCTTCAAGGTACCAAGAAAATTTAAAATATTAGTAACAGGGGCACCAAAGAAAATCATAGTGTATGGCTCAAGTGGGCAACTAAGGGTCAATTTGCAATCTAATTCAAGGGTCTGAATGAAAATTCCTAAGTGCCTTGATCACACTGAACCATGAATATAGAGATTAAAGCTTTAACAAGGTTCTAAAGTAAGTTCTAGAGGATGCAATAAAGAAAAATTTACACTCAAGCAAAAAGGATGGGGCGTGCAGTGAATTATTCCCCAATTAAGACCTAAATCTCACATTTGTAGTTCAATTCCATGCAAGCACTAAAACAGGAAAAATTCATGCTAATTCTCAACTTGCCTAAAGAAAATCATGCTATATTTTCTACCGCAATTCAAACAAGCCAAGCAATCAACCCATTGGATTTAAAGAGGAATATAATTAGACACAGAGACATGAATAAGTTTCAAGGAAGTTTGATGCAACAATGCAAACATTAACCAGATGTAGTCCTAAATAGTATGTAATGCAATAACATCCTAACATGCATATGTCCTAAACATTAAAAAGAAAAATTAAAATAAAATAAATGCAATGCATGACCCCTAACAACCCCAAACTTTAAAACTTACATTGTCCTCAATGTAAAAGATCTAAAGTAAAGGGAGAATAGAACGAACTGACTGGGAAAAGGAAGGAAATATGGCTTAAGTCATTGCCTCACCGTTGAAAGGATGAAAGCCCTTGGGTGACCCTTGGGGATGATGCCATGGAGAAACTCCTTGCCGCTTAGTACTCAAAATAGAGCAAGATGAAGATGAGAAAGATGAATGTAATATTGTGGGATGATGGGGGTGAGTGGGTGAAAGGAAGGTAAGGGTGTGAATATGTGGAAAAAGGATGAGTATGTGGGAAAGTGGAAGATAATGATGTTTAAAGGTGAAAAAGGGAGGTAAAGGATGAAGGTTTTATATGAATAAAAGCATGGGTGGAGCTTTAATGGAGGTTTATGGTGGAGAAGATGAAGATGGAGTTAGGGGAATGAGTAAGTGTTTGGAGAAATTAAAGAGAGGAAGGAAAAGAAGAAAGAAAGAAGAGATTTTTTTTGGCACGCTCGCCACAGCTTGCTCGTGGCGTTCTCTGTTTTTTTTTTTCTGTAAAGGCACCTTTCCGCATCACGGGCATGGTGATCGCCACGAGTAGCCCGTGGCGTTCTCTGTTGCACTCTTCTTGATGTTTTGGAATGCGCCACAGGTGTGGTGAATACCATAGGTAGCCCGTGGCGCTCTCTATACTAGTGCACCAAAAATTCGCAACTTCTCTTGGAGCTTGCCACGGGCGTGGTTTCACCACAGGCAGCCTCTGCCGTTAATTTTTTTTAAGCACCTTTTTAATTGTTTTTAACATGCAAAATAAGAAATCACAAAACTAAAACTAAAATGTTGTTAAAGGTTAATACTCTAAAATTAATAAACACTATATTGTAAGGAAATTGACAAAGAAAAATAAAATAAACAAGGGTAGAAATTGGTCGGGTTGCCTTTCAAAAAGCGCTCGTTTAATGTCATGAGCTTGACGCCTATTTGGATCAGTCACCCACAGCTAGGTGTGGAAAGAATGGTGTCACCCCCTTCTCAATTGGTTTCCATGTCAAATCACACTTTAGTTCTTCCTTTTTCTTTTTTCCTCCCTTTCTTAAACTCCTAAGATTTCTCAATTTATGCCGGTGAGGAGGAATGTAAAGTTCCTTCTTTAGCGTGCATGTTTCCTTTGGACTATCCTTTATAGGATGCTTAGTAGGTTGCTCGACAGCTACACATAGTTCTAATGGATCCTTAACAGGGCGCTTAACTGCCTCTTGTTTCACCACTTGATCTAATGAGTCAATCCTGCACACATAATTCTCAACAATAGGGAGATTATTAGCCTTAAACAAGTTAAATTCTATGGTGTTCTCTCTTACAGTCAAGGAAAGCTTACCCTTCTTGACACTTATATTAACATCACCTGTAGCTAAGAAGGGTCTACCTAGAATAATGTGAATGTTAACATCCTCTTCCATGTCTAATACTACAAAATCACATGGGATAAATAAATCCCTTACCGTAATAGGAACATCCTCTACAATTCCCAACGGATGTTTGACAGATCGATCCGCCAATTGTAATGACATATTAGTGGGTTGCAGTTCTCCAATACCAAGCTTCCTATAAATAGATAGGGGCATTAAACTAACACTAACCTCTAAATCACACAAGGCTTTTTCAAACCTAGTATTACCGATTAGACATGGATTGGAAAACTACCTAGATCCCTAAGCTTAAGAGGTAAAGTACTCTGGACAAGGGTCATAGTTTCATACTCATTAATTTTCCTCCTATTGACCAAAATGTCTATGAGAAACTTTGCATAAGTAGGCATTTGTTGCAAAGCATCTACAAAGGGGATGTTGACATACATTTGTTTAACCATCTTTAAAAACTTTTCAAATTGTTTGTCTAACTTAGCCCTAGCCAACCTTTGAGGGAATGGGATGGGTGGTTGGCAAGGCATCAAGGGAACCTTTTTAGATACTTTTTCTTTCTCTACAATACCCTATTCTTTTTCTTTTTCAAATAAAGGTGGGGTCTCTACCTCTAGTTCTACTTCCTTTTTTCCTTCACTTTCTTTGTTAGACACAAGACCGTCTAACTGTTTCCCAATCCTTAAGGTCACCGCATTACAATGCTCAATAGGATTTGTTTCGGGTTTGTTAGGAAACTTACCTGGGGGATGACTCGAGAAAGGGAGGAATTGAGTACTATGAGAAATTTGGCATTCCAACATTTTATTGTGCAACTACAAGTCATCCATCCTAATCGTCAACTCCTTGATGGAGCTGCTCACTGTCTCATTAGTTTACTTTTGGCTCATGATAAAGTCCACCATTCAGTTCTTGAGTCCTGATAGTGAGTGTTGTGTTTGGTCCTGTTGTTGCTGTGAAACGTGACTACCAGAGCCCCTATTAAAGTGTGAGGGCTATTGGAAATTTTGTTATTGACTACCCCTTTGACTCAGATTATTCCGGTAGGAGAAGTTCGGATGAGCTCTCCACCTTGGATTATAGGTATTTGAATAAGGGTCGATTTTTTTTCTTTTTAGGGTAGTCATGGAAGTTGTGTGTAGTAGCCACGTTTTCCATTTGCTCTTCCAGATCGTCAGGCATTCTTGCTTGACAGTCTATAGCTGTATGTCCCTGCACACCACAAATCTCATAAGAGAGGTTAGAAACACCCTCTACATTAACATTGCCCTTTTCTAGTTTATCGAATTTCTGGCTTAAAGCATCAAATTTAGCCATGAGAAGGTCAATGTTATTTAACTCATACTTACCTGGGGTGACTCTCCTTGAGTTATTTCCTTGTTCTCCTACCCAATGGCATTGATTTGTTGCCATAGACTCAATGATATCAAGTGCCTTATTGAGAGGCTTATCCATGAAAGCTCTGCTTAAAGCGGCATACAGTGCCATCCTACTCGGGTAGTTCAATCCACTATGAAAGAAGTGGACTGTAAGCTCTTGTTCAAAGCCATGACGAGGACATGCGAGTAACAGTCCAGAGAATCTCTCCCACACTTCAGCAAAATATTTGCTTTTACCCTGGCGGAAGTTAGTAATTTGCTTCCACATCTCACCTGTCTTCGATGGTGGGTAGTATTTGTCGAGGAAGGCTTGCTCGCATAGGTCCCAGGTAGTGACAACGTTCTTGGGAAGATTCTCATCCATGCTCTCGCCTTGCCTGCTAGAGTAAAGGGAAATAGGCGTAGGTAGAAAGCGTCAACCGAGATACCTTGAAAATGTTGGGTCTCACATATCTCCAAGAACCCTTCAAAGTGCTTCGTGGGGTCTTCTGAATGTAGCCCGTTGAATTGGTTTTGCTTCAGCATGCTTAACAGAGCGGGTGGTATGACAAAATTTGTATTTGTCGCAATAGCTGGGCGGGCTATACCAATTGGCAACCCACAAATTCTCGGAATGTCAAAATCCTTTAAGGGTTTAGCTGCTTGCTCTTTTTTTGCCATTGCTTTGGTTATTTCTAGGATAATAGGTGCTTTGTGCTTCTATTTTTGTTGTCTTCACCTTCTATGGAAGGTTCTCTCTATGGAAGGTTCTCTCTATCTCAGGGTCTGCTTCAATGGGTTCTCCAAGACGGAGAGATCTTAGCATATACAGAGAAAAGCACCTGCAAAAGAGAAGAGCCCGTAAAGCCTAAAAAGGAAAGAATTAAAAGAAAATAAAAACAAGAAATAGAGGGAGAAAATTGTCTAATTTCTTTAAAAGGCAGAAATCACTGAGCCAAGAGATGTAGTCCCCAGCAACGGCACCAAAAACTTGATACGGTACCGTAAGTGTACGATTGTCGTCAAGTAATAAAATATTGAATCCACAGGGATTGTGTGTTTGGCTTTGTAATTATCACAATTTAATAAAAATTAAACAAAGAGAGTTCAATTTGGGAATTTAGGTTTTTATGGTAAAAGTAAAAGAATTAAGAATTGGGAATTCAATGAAGCGAGAAAATAAGATTGATAATAATTCAGTAAATAAAACTTCTAGGATCGAGGTTTTCTTTATGACGCTTACTAAATTAATTCTCTTATCTCGTGCTCTTACTTGTTCTTCTTGAGAGTGAATTAACCTAAGGTACCCTCCTTTCTCTTTTAAGAAACGAAGGGGTGTCCAATCAAATTAGCCCCCGACTTTCATGGTGGTTGTGTTTAATTAGACCCAATGAGTTCTTTGTTAATTCAAATAATTCCCAAAGGTTTCACCTACTTTCGTGGTTTAGACCTAGGTTTCTTCCCTATAGTTCCGGTATTTAAGTTCACCTCTTGGTTCTTCCCCAAATCTCTAAGGTTATGTAAAATGTGGCCAATTCGTTTTGTAATAAAGAAAATTAATAGAGAAGAAATCAAGAGAGGAACAAGAATTACACAAAGATAAAAGAAATCAATTTATTAAGCATTCATAGGACTACGCCCAATCCTAGAACAAAGGTGACTACTCACACATAGCCATAGAAAACAAACAATAAGAAAAGAGGAAAAACATTTCAAACCGAAAAAGAAAAGAGAGGAAGATTCCAATCCCAAGCTCTTGCTCTAAGCCATCTAGAACTAAGGTTTGGACCCCCTTTTTTCCTAAGCCTATGAAGTCTATATAAGTCCCAAAGTACAGAAAGGGCCCAAGCCCAAACTAAAAAGAAACAGAAACATAAAGATTATTAATGTCAGTAGCACGCCGTGGGAGTGGCGTTTGTCACGGGCAGGCCATGGTGCTATCTAGTTGTGGGATTTACAATTTTCTTCATTTTTCTTCAACAATTATTCCATTGCTCTTCCTTGGCTTCAAATTACTTCAAGTCTAAATGTTTAAGCTCTAAAGCCAAATCAATTCATGCTAAACTTTCCTTAAAATCCACAAACAAACACAAAAACATACCTCAAGCATTCTAAGTGATTAAATGAAGGAAATTAAGGGAATAAGTACTAGAACTACGCCTATTAAGCTAAAATGCATGCAAACCTACATGGATTAAGATGTAATTAATAGTATAAAATGCAACGCATCATATATACCAAGAATTATTGAGTAGAGTTATTCTTGGAGTAACTTGATCTTCACACACACACACACACACACACACACACACATATATAGGATTTGTTAATGTACACATACTTAATTTTTAGTTAGAGTATGTTAATAAATTATAACTAAAGATTATCTTAAAATACACCTACGGTGTACCTTGCTAATGTACTCTAAATAAAAAATAAGTAAATGTATGTTAGCAAATACTTGTGGGATTTGTTAACGTACACCACTTATGTTTTAGTTGAGTACGTTAACAAGTTATAACTAAGAATATCTTAAAATACACAAATGGTGTAGTTTGTTAATATACTCTAATTAAAAAATAAGTGATTGTATGTTAGCAAATTCTTATATATATATATATATATATATATATATATATATATATATATATGTATGTATATGTGTATGTATGTATGTATATATAGGGTGGGGATCAAGTTACTTCAAGAGTAACTTTTGATAAAGTTACTTCACTTAATAACTCTTGATATATATTAAATTTCAATGATCTAACTGTTGAATATTTTAATATTATATTGACAATCATGCACACTAAATTTTAGGTAAATCAAATAGTTGTAGCCAGGTAATCTTATAGTCGACATTTGTTTATAATTTAAAAAAGTATATTGTACATTAATTTAAATTTATTTCATAAAGTATCAAATAGTTTTCAAACTTTATAAAAATTTGTAGGAATGATCTATTCAATAAAATCTTTTAATTTAATGGTGGATCATTAACATTTATTATATGTCAAAAGTTATTGAATGGAGTAACTCTATTTAAAATTACTATTGGAATAACTTGATCCGCACCCATATATATATATATATACCCTGTGTGTTACACAAATTTATTTAAATTATATATTTTTTGCATTTGTATTTATTATTATTTAAAAATTATATGTACATAAATAAAACTATTAATTTATAAATTATTTAATAGAAAATTAAATATAATTACACTAAAATTGAGAAAGATGATTAATTACATTTTTAATTAAGCAGAAATTGGGTTCTAAAATATTAAACCTATTGGAATTTATTATGATTTGTTCTTTCTTCAAGTAATGATAGTGATGTGATACCTATATAAAATGCATAAATTGAAAATGAATGCAAGTATAAAAAATATAGACATATAAGTATTTAAATTTGAGAATTCAATTTTGTTACTATAGATATTATGTTAATATGTATTTCATTTTTGTGTGTTTATAATTAATAATTTTAAATATGTTTATTGTAAATAAATAAATTTTATTTTAAATTTGTTGAAATAGTATTTTTTTATTATATATATAATTATTAATTATTTTAAAAAGGTGTTTTTAATTATTTAGAAAATATTAATTTTAATTATGTGATATTGTTAAAGTTTTGAGTTGGTTAACCTAAACATGACATAAATTGAATATTCTTGATTAGTGCAATGATATTTGTCTATTATTATTGCTATTGTTGTTATTTAATTTTAATTTCATTATTTGCTACTTCTTAAAGTTATTTATCTATAGGAATTATTATTATTATTATTATTATTATTACTATTATTATATATATATATATATATAGTTGTTAATTATTTTAAAATAATATTTTTAATTATTTAGAAGATATTAATTTTAATTATGTGATATTGTTAAATTTTTGAGTTGGTTAACTTAAACGCAACATAAATTGAACACTCCCGATAAGTACAATGAAATTTGTTTATTATTATTATTGTTGTTGTTGTTAACGTTATTTGTTATTTAATTTTAATTTCATTATTTGCTACTTTTTAAAGTTATTTATCTATAAGAATTACTGTATGTTTTAGACTTTATATCTTATAATTTAACTATTATAAAGATTATTTATCGATAAAAATTATTATTTATGTGGGTTACTATTTTTTTAATATTATTACGTACTACTTTTTTTAATATTATTACGTACTACTTTGTATATGTTACTATTTTTTTTTCTAATTCTAAGTGAATTTAGAAAGACAATGCTACTAATAATAATTACACTAATATTGCATACTCTATAACTGTTTTATATTTATGACATATAATGGGTATTTATTACTCTTTAAGGTCTGAATTTACAAGAATAAAAAAAATCATAAATTGACTATTACGAAAAAAACTCTATCATTATATTTAATTGTTATTATTATTGTCTTATTTGTATACTAAATTATACATACGAGGCTTTTGCATCAATTAAATTGTCATTTTCAAAATGTTATATATATATGTGGGGAAAAAATTATGAAATACAATTAAGTGAACCTACTACTATTATTACTATCATTATTGTTGTTGTTGTTATTGTCATTATTATTATTATTATTATTAAGGTTTGAGTTTATAAGAATAAAAAATTATAATGTTAAAATTGACTCTTACGAATTTGAAAGGAGTCTATTTATGATTATTATTATTATTATTAACTTATACATATTAAAAATGTGTAATTATTATTATTATTATTAATATAATCAATTTAATTCTTTATTAAAAATAAACCTTATAAAGATAGAGAGATTAGTCTATAATAAATTTATTTTATGAAAATAATTATACATCTGTTAGTCAACCTTAGACCTCAATAGAAGAATATATAAGAGAAAATAAAGGTATGATAATTTTTCAAGCATTTATTTAGTTTTACAAAATTGAATCAAAGAATTAATTAGACCTAAAACAGTACATTAAGCTTTACAAAAATAAAATAAAATAAATTATCCATAAGAGGAGAAATGATGACTTTTTAGTTTATTTTTTAACTTTAACTATTAAAACCCCCACTAAAAATAATTTATTTATAATTTTAATTTAATTTAAAATTTGAAAGACTAATTTAACCATATTAAATGCAAAAATTTGAAATGACTTATATATCTCTAGATTAGGCAGGAAAAATTGTTCCAACATCCTTTCTTTATATACATAAAGATATTATACACCAAAATTCAAATTGATTTTTATGACCTGTAACAAAAACATCTCTTTTTATATTATGATAACTAAAACATCTCTAATTTATAATTATTTATAATAAATTAAAATGCTAATTTATTATTTATTTAAGAATATTCTTATTTTCATATTTAATTGATTTAATATATTAATATGAATTTTATTACAAAAACAAATTAAGTTAATAAGTTCTATTAATGATTACTATTTGTTGTATTTAATTGATTTAAAATTAATATGGTAATCTTTATATTTATTTATATATAAAAATAAATTAATATTAAATTTGTACCAAATTTATTTTTGAAAACAATTTAATATGAAATTAATATAAAATTATTGATTGATTAAAATGAGTCAATAATGGATTTAATGAGTAGTATTTTCCTATTTAATTGATTTAATAAATTTTGGTGGAATTTATTACAAAAACAAATTATTATGTTATATTAATGAGTAGTATTTACATATTTAATTGATTCAATATATTAATTTTGAATACGTAAATTTTTTATTGATAGAAATTAGTCAATCTTTGATTTAACACCCAAATTCAAATTGATTTTTATGAACTGTAATAAAAACTGATTATATTAATTACCTCTGAAATTAATTATAAAAACTGAAATTATAGTATATTTAAAGTAGATATTATATGCTAAAATTCAAATTGATTTTTATAACTCTTAATAAAAACATCTTTGTGTTTAAGAATATTTTTATTTTCATATTTAATTGATTTAATATATTAATATGAAATTAAAATACTAGTTTTTGTATTTAATTGATTGAATATTAATATGATAATCTTTATATATCTTTATATATATAATATGAAATTTGTACTAAAATTTATTTTCAGAAACAATTTAATATAAAATATTTATTTTCGTAATCAAAACTACTAAGATATATATATTATTATATATATTTGAAATATTTATTTTAATATTTATATTAAAATAAAGATTTCAAATATATACAATAATAGATTAAAACTACTAAGAAATCTCTTCTCTTTTCTTTCCTATTGAATGATTTATAATTATTTATATTTATATAATAGATTAAAATACTAATAAATTAAAATGCTATTTTATTATTTGTTTAAGACTATTCATATTTATTCGAACCTTAATTTTGAATATGTCAATTTTTGATTGATAGAAATCAGGCAATATTTGATTTAATAAAAAGTACACCAAAATTAAATTTATTATGCAAGTCCATTTAATGAAAACTACTAATATATATACATTTTCTTAATCAAACTTTATTTTAAATTTTCATATATATTTGAATCTTTATATGTGTGTGTGTGTATATATATATATATATTTGAAATCTTTATTTTAAATTTATTTCAAATCTTTATATCTTTATATATATTTTCGTAATCAATCAATAAATTTATTTTTAGAAATAATTTAGTATGAAATTAATATAAAATTACTGATTGATTACGAAATCCTAACAAAAATCCTAAGAAATCTTATTTAAAAGGGCTGAAACTCTAATATTGCCAATTAATACTCTCGAAACTCTACAAAATTGTTCTTATATATATATATATAGGGATGGCAAAAAAACTCGCGCCAGCAAATATCCGTGGATAAAATCTGCCATAGGTAGAAAAATGATACTTTAAATGGGTACCCACGGATACTATAATCGAGTATATTTGCTACCTGTTTATTAACGAAGCGGGTACGGGTATCATGGTACCCGTACCCGCAGATACCCACTACCCATAATTATATATTTACTTAAATACTCTTATGTATTAATATAGATAAAGTTACATAAATTTATTCAAAATTTTAAAAACGATTGTTCATTACGAGAGAAATCTTATACAATTATATTATAAAAGAAAAGGAACATAAATTTGTGAGGATTTAAACTATATTTTTTTAAGAAAAATTGTTAGAATAATTAAAATTTATGTTCAAAGTGATTATTTTAAACAATAACTCTTTAATTTATAAATTTAAATTTATAAATTCAAAGTGATATTTGCAGTACTTTATAATTGTGCACAACACACAAAATAAATTTATTATTTATTATTTTTTTATTTTTTAAAAATATCTACGGGTATCTACTTAACGGATACCTGCACAGGTAATGGGGGACACACACACACAGATATATATATATATATATATATATATATATATATATATATATATATATATTACACTCTCAATAAATTATTTGTCTTGGCCACTAATTATTAGAATATTGAAACACAACACACACACACACACACACACATATATATATATATATATTACACTCTCAATAAATTATTTGTCTTGGCCACTAATTATTAGAATATTGAAACACAACACACACACACACACATATATATATATATTACACTCTCAATAAATTATTTGTCTTGGCCACTAATTATTAGAATATTGAAACACAACAAAGATGTTCAATTGATATATTCAATTATTAAACACATTGAAACTTACACTTCCAATAAGGCAAAGGCAAAAGTGTCTTGATGGTCTTGCACTCTCTAAAGCCCTATTAGCTGCTTTTTTTTTTTTTTTTTTTAGTATGTTTTCGAACTTGATTTTCACAATTGATCTAGTATATATAATGTATAAATTTCACATTGTGGACTTTTTGAGAGTTCATGTCATAAACAATTTATATAAAATAACATATGGTTCCTCAACTTCCTGATTTACATGTACAATTGAACTTTGGTTTGAACCAGAGCCATCGGTTTTTAAGCACAGTATATGATTTGTGGAATTTTGGTTAATCTGTCTGCGTCATGACTAGGTTTATTACTTCATTTATATTCTCCATCAGCTGGTTCATTTTCAACCTTTTTTTTTTTCTCGTTTTGCCTTAAGAAATTCCATCTTGAATATGTTCTCTATTTCTTGATCTGCTCGTGCTCTGCTATTATCACAGGCCATTCATTTTGGGTAGGAGTTCTTTTCATTAAATACTCAGAAAAGGGACCAGTGTTTGTTGCTCTATTGGCTAACATTTATAAATTCACTTTTACATTAATATAGCATTGTTTCTATTTCATTGAAATACTTTTAATACTAATGAATGATACTTTTTTCCTATTAGCAAAAAGAAATTTATTAAAGAACCAGGCTGCTAGAGATAAGACACAGAATCGTGATCTCTTATTCAAAATGTTATTTATCTACCAAGGTTCCCTAAATTTAAGATTCCAACTCAACATATCGCCCCATCTGTTACAACCAGAAAAACATGTCATACTCCCGATCCAGCCTAAATTCAGCACTAAAAAATCAGCATAACAAAACAATTGCCTATGAATTATGTATGACTGTTTTAAACTAGTAGATACTCCAAGGCATACATAGCTATTTCCACAATGTAATCAAGCTACAAGTACACTAAATACTATGATAGACTTTGACACGATTTTAAAATTTGAATTTAGACCTAACTTAACGCCAAAAACTAGCTCATGAGAAGATTATCCCTACTTATATACATTATTTATCCTTAATCAATGTGGTATCTCTAACATGATGATATGATCTTGTGTATTTCAGCACCTACTTAAATTTACCTGCCCACAAACATTAATGAATGATATTAAAATATTTCTATGATAGACCTGTTGTTGATATTATACAATCTTCTCAAGGGGTCAAATTATAAACATGTTCTTGATATTGGGTTTATAAGGGACAAGATTGGATCCCATTTGCATTTTGATGCTCAGAATGATGCCAAATATAGACAGGATTTTGGTTAACTTAGTTGTCTAGCACTCTAGCTAATGGGTTAAGAGAGAGAGAGAGAGACACACACACACACACACTCACTGAGGGACTGGCACTTACGAGTATGAAAGCGAAACTGCTAGTTTAGCTAAATTGGTGCAGTTAAAGATGGTGGTTGTGATCTTTCTACCTCTAACATTTTACCCGACAAAGCATGGTGGAGGTCCCTTATCTTCAAAACCAAATACGACCTCCCATTTTCGCTACTACTTTTTTGCTTTGGTCAATCCTACCTCAAAAGAATCCAAATCCCAAACTCGGCCTTTTATGTTACTCTCCCTTTCTCTCTCTTCCTCATGTGAATTAAGGATCACCATGTCCTCTGCGAGAAAAAGAGGCTCTTATAACACAATATATATATATATATATATCTTTATCAAACACACTTGCGTAATTACATAATTAAACACCATTTTGGATACTTTTCTTAGCAGATCATCTAATTATGCGACCAAAAGAATGCAAGCTAACTAGTTCTATAATTAATTTTATATTGGGAAATTGATGTCGAGCTTGTAGCTATTTCTTATTGGCGTATGGTTTTGGTAAGCCCAAAATAGACTCTCCCAAAGACCAGAGTTTATGGGAGTAGGTACCAGAAAAAAGAAACAAAGAAAAAAGAAATCTAAGTTGTATACTTGAATCTGATCACACCGCTTTCACATTGAGCAAGTTTGCGGCTGAACCATCTTTCCATCAATTTTTATCCCTATAATTCTATGTTACCCATAAGCTTTTCAGTATCTTTTTCTTTTTCGTTTTTTTTTTTGGCCCTTTATCCTTCTCTAGAATTGTTTATACATAGGTTAAAGGAAGGATATAGGTTACAAATATATATGCAGTTTTTATTGTTCCTTAGTCCTTACACGAGGGGTCAATTAGTAATCATTTTCGTAAAAGTAGCAAGGATCCTTTACAGACGAGGACGGTACTACCTTTTGCTTGATAACAATTATAAATGATTCTCTGTATCATCTTTTCCGTTTCGTGAATACTGTGACTTGGTTAATGCGAAGGGGACACCATAAGTAAACTGAAACCAAAACGCTACCGAAATACAATAACATTTTTTTTGAGTGCCGAAATACATTTTTTTGCACTTCTTTAAACATCGCATGCATCTCCCACAATGAGGTGTGTGGGTGTAAGTGGGTCAGGTTTGACCTAATATTTAAGACTCAATCCAATGAAACATACTTGGGTCAGGTTGGATTGAGTTCACATTTTTTTGATAAGCAACTTAACCTAAACCAAGCCGGCCTTAATTGAGTTGGCTCATATAAAAAAAATATTGGAAATACTTAATTAGTTCAACTCATTCAAAAAAAAAAAAAAAGAGTTTAATGGTCATGCACTATCAGTGTAAAAAGCTTTACACTGTCAACAATCAAAAATACCATTGATATAACATTTAAAGCATTTATTATAAAAGTCAACAAATTTACAATAAATGGTGGTTTGTGATTAGATGACAGTATAAAACTACTTTACACTGTTAGTATATGGCCTGTTTTCTTAAAATAAAATACCTAATTAGTTTAACTCATTCAAAATTAAGGCATTTAAATATGTAAAAGCTAACTAAACAATAAACATGTCCAATTAAATCACAATCAAAACGATAATGTACACTATGCAAGAAGTTTAGAATGGTTCACAAATAGACCACTTTAACTCAAGCACAATAAAAAATTAGTCACGTTATCAAAGGCTTCAATTCGATACTCTGATAGGGTTGTGAGTCTTCATGGAATTTCTAATGGGTATAGGCTAGGGTTTTGTTTTACCCATACTAATAAGTAATAGAAAATTAGAAAATTATTATTATATTATTAATATTATATTTAGATTGGATTTGGTTAGATTAATTTGGTTGAGAACCCATTAACCCAATATCCAACCCAATTATAATTGGGTTAACCAAAATAAACCTAACATAACCTAATAACTCAATCCAACCCGCTGAAATGTCGTTAGATTAGGTTGGGTTGATAGGGTTCGCGGGTTGATTTTGACCCACTTACACATTTTGAATTGTAGTGAACCAAAGTTTGAATTTCTGCTAAGAAAGGTGCCCCACATTTAAAGCCTGATCATGTCTCGAATATGATTGCCTCCGAAGGAGGAGACCTGTTAAAAACCAACAACACCGCATGTATCACATTTTGCATTC
Source organism: Spatholobus suberectus (assembly GCA_004329165.1). Classification (NCBI taxonomy): domain Eukaryota; kingdom Viridiplantae; phylum Streptophyta; class Magnoliopsida; order Fabales; family Fabaceae; genus Spatholobus; species Spatholobus suberectus. The sequence goes on from CM014736.1 coordinate 11,201,312, forward strand.
ATCTTTATACTAGTATATTTGTAACAGTTTTTGTTAACTATTGTCTAAAAATATTGGTTAAAAAATTAATAAAAGTGAAATTTTTTATTAATAATATAACAAAAAAATCATTTATTGATGGAAAAAATGTTGTTAAAATTTATAGCCTCTATTCTAATATTATGATATCTTCTACTAATATTTAATGTAATTATAATATGTATTGATTTCTTGCATTAAAGAATTGTTTATTTGAATAATATATTATATTGTTATTTAATGTAAACTGATCACAATATCAATCTATCTATCTATATTAATAATTTAATTTTTGTTATTATAGAACTTTATTGTCTATTAGTGTTATATCATGTTAATATACTAATCCATGGTCAAAGTATTAATGTATGACTTCTTTTTTATAGTAAAAGTTACATCTAATGTTACAATATTAATGCGTTAAATACTGTGATTTCGAATAAAAAAATTCTTTTGATTCTTTAACCAATGAAAATGAATATTAGCATCTTTTGTAACCAATATATATATATATATATATATATATATATATATATATATATATATATAAGGGGTGTATACTATGAGAATGACTTTCTTATGTGAAAATGAGAATAGTCAATCTCAACTGTTAAATTAAAATAGAAAACTTAAATTAAAATACTTAAGAATTCAAATTTAAACCTCATGTAACTACTAAATCTCTAAAAGATTCACTAAACAAAAATTAAATATCTAAAAGATCTCAATTATCATGTCATTATCGCCATCACCACCATGACTATCGACATGATCGTCGCCACCACCACCACCACCACCATGACTACCGCCGCCACCACTATCATGACCGTCACCGCTATCACCGTTGCTGCCACCACCACCATGACTATCGTCATCATCACCATTACCACCATGACTGCTGCCACCATCGTCGTAATAACCATCACTGCCATCGTTGTTGCCGTCGCCGCCACCACGGTGGTGGTGGCAATCATGGTAGTGATGGTGATAGGTTAATGACAATCTTAAAGAAGAATAACGTGATAATTGAGATATTTTAGGAGGTGATAATTGAGATCTTTTAGAAATTTGATTTTTGTTTTGTGAATCTTTTAGGGATTTGATGGTTACATGAGGTTTAAATTTGACTTCTTAAATATTTTAATCTAGATCTTTTATTTTAATTTAACGGTTGAGATTGATTATTTTCATTCTCACGTAAGAAAGTCATTCTCATAGTGTATATATATATTAGCAAAGACGTATTTGAATATAGATTTTTTTTAATCCCATCATTCCTATGCATTTGATAAAGGGCATTATATATACTTAAATATTTTTTATTATTTAAAAATAAATATTTAATATATTTTTTATTTTTTTGCATGATAATTATTTCTAAACATTTTTGTAGGGGAGGAAAAAAAATCATCTGGTACTAGTAGTCTAGCTCTAGCTGACAATGACAATCCATAGCAAGACGTAAATTGCTATCAAAGTGTTAAAAGATTTCAACAACAATACTGATGTCGTTGATATGGGATTAACTTTCAGTAGAGAAGCGGGTAAATTTTCACCATTGAAAAGATATGAAAACTTGAACATGATATAACACCTGTTTCTGTTGCTATGAGTAAAAAAATCACATGCTTCTAGAGGTAACCATCTTATTAATTAATCACAAAGCAAACTCATCCACACCTATTTCCTGCTAGTTTATCACACCCTGCAAGTGCTCGGTAACAAACCGCTCCCTATTTTCATGCCTCAGTGATTGTCGAGAATTTTTTGTTACTGAGCACAAGCGCATGCATGAAGTGACCTCTGCTACACTTACTACTACAGTACTACTCTTTAAGAAACCTATTTTATATATATATATATATATATATATATATATATATAGCATGTTACATCATGCATGATCATGTATGAGCAACTTCATCTTCATCAGACCCGGTAACGCATTCCTTGTCATCCTCGACGAAGCCTTCAAGAGAAGGATGTGGGGAGTGACCTTTTCCAAAGGATCTAATATGATCTTTAAGGGACCTTTTGTGCTTAAAGTCTGAACCACAAGTGCAATACCACAACTTTCCACAGTTCTTCTCATGAGTCCTCCAATCCCCTTTAACAGCAAAGGTTTTTGAACACTTTCGGCACATAAATGGTTTTGCACCATGCTTTCTTTTGTAGTGGGTTTGGAGCGTTCTGAAGTCCTTCAAGGGCTTTGCTCTTGGATGATTGATGTTGTTCTTGCAACCCTGGGCACAACAGTAACATGGTAGCCTTAGCATTGCAGCTGGTTGTGTTCCTTTAAGTGAATCTGGTCCTTTCCTAAATTCGGATCCGTGCCCCCACATATGCATCTGCAAATTGTTAAGGTTTGTTTTAGTTTTTTTTTTTTTTTCTCCTTGATTAAGCAAAACAAATTGAGTAATGACAAAAATACACGAGTGAAAGGAGGAGAGATAAAAAGAAAAAATAAAAGAAGAGAAAAAAATAATAAATGTGACAAATGATATGATAGAGAATGAAGGATCTGTTTGATAGGGACAAAATGAAAAAGAAACAGGAAAGAGGGAATGGAAATAGATGAGAGATAATAAATGAAATGTGTTTAGTAGAAGAGAAATAGGTAAAGAGAGAAATAAAGATGTATGAATCTCAAACCTTTATTTCTCCTAACAAATGAACAGAAATGAAGGTAATTCTTTCTTCTCTTTTTTTTTTTCTTTTTTTTCTATTTCTTTTTTATTTCTCTTAAATCAAACATTCCTGTTTTCACTTTATTTCTCACATGTTTTTGTTCATTCTATTTCTCTATTTTCTATTTTTACTCACTCTATTTCTTCTTACTAAACTCACCAAAGGAGAAAAATAGGAAAATAAATGGAGTAAAAATAGCATGGAAGAGAAAGTAAATATATGTTAGATATTTTCCAAACAAATTTCATTAAAAAAGTACAAGCCTACTCTACCATATATATATATGTTTGTTTACATGTTCATTTTGTAATTGATCCTAGACTTGCTTCAAATTAGGCCATCAAAGTTAATCCTTAAGCCTGCTTATGTGGGATCCAAATCAACTGTCCCCGTTTTCTTTATATTTTTTTCTGCCTCTTTGATTAAAAACTAACATGTAAATAAAAAAATAAATAAAAAAGAAAATATTACTTTCCAATCACATATGTTGCTTTTTAATTTGAAAGACAAAAAACGGAGAACAAATGATTTCCATCCACTTATATAACCTACCAATGTTGGCCTTTATACGGACCAGCAGTGGCCATTGTCACTAATTAATTGCTAATCTAACTCATTGTTTAATTAAAGGCATAAAAAAGGAAACGAGATGGGTAATTTTAGTAATCTAATTATAGCTATATATGATGCCGCTTAAGAGTGGGAGATTAATTGCGTGCCTCCTCTCCTATATGATATAGAATTTTATTTTTTTAAAAGGCACGGTTCTTATTCAAAAGAATTTGCTAAGGTAGATCTTGCTCTATACAGCATGCCTCAAACACCGACGATTAGTTCCTATGCTAATTGTATTCTGATGAGGTTTTCAACCCAAAAGGACAAACACATGGAAGGAAGAGAAAAAAATAAAAATTGAAGATATGGAAGTGCAATTTCCCTTTGAAATCCTATGGTATAAAAGGCGCCTTTTGCTAAAAGTTGAAGGGGGTGGTGATAGCGGGGCAACAGGCCATCTTGCTCAAATTGCTTAAAGTAAGAAAGCAAAAGAAAAAGACAGTCATCAAAGAGTCATGTTTATATAGCCATTAAAGTTCATTTAAATGATTGTTTTCTTATTGATGATTATCTTCGTCTTCATCATCATCATGTAAAACACCTAGTTCAGGTTGGCTTGGATAAAGAAATTCAAATTCTGAGTAGAGTTCGATGCGCACTAGTTAGTGCAAATTCCCTTAATTTGGACACAGATATTTGTCATCACTATTAGTTAAAAAAGATATAGAGGGTTATATTATCAAATTAAACTGATTGTAACAAACACAAGCGGGGTTGTATGGTATGATTTACATTTCATAATTTGGTATTAAGTAAAAAAAAAAAATTTGAAATGAAGTAACAATATATGAAAGAAACATATTTATGTACTCATATACCAATTATGATAGAACTGCTCGATCAAAGAAACAACGAAATTAATTTGTTATGAAACCTATCCCCAGAATGTCTAATGCGGTGATTGAGAAAACTGATACCTACACAACTTTCAATTTTTGTTTTTTTATTATTATTATTGTAAATCTCAAACTGTACAATGTTCCAAAGGAGCTATACATACAAATACAAAAACTAGGATTCCATTTCCCAACTTACTGTGTTGAACTGGTGCTAGATTCTATTTTGTTAACGGTTTAGCGATGAAATTGAAGTGAGCTATCTGATAGGTTTTGCGTATTATATGAAAATCATGCACGATTTTCTTTTCAAACATTAATGAGATGCTTAATTCTCAGTTCCCATTCTCTTTATTTTGAAAGGTTCATCCTGGCATAGTTCGTAGTTAAAAATAAGTATATATGTGTTTTCTTTGAAAACAAGTTAATTTATGAGCAAATAGTTAATTAATTAATTGAAAATCTTTTTGTTTGTTTTTTACACCAGAAGTTGAGAACCGATTAACTAACCTGCATATTGTTATATCTATTGAAGGTTTTGCTGCATATGGAGCAAGCAAACTGCATCGGTCCAACAAGGATCTGTGCAGGAGTTGGAATCCAAAATCTTCGCTCCTGGTTATAAGAACAACCCTGGAAGCTTTTCTTCAAGGGTTCTTCTTCTTCCTTAACTTGGAAAACCTTCTTCTCATTAGCATCATGACCATCAGGGCTTCCTGTGTTAGGCAATCCAATGTGCAAAGCCACGGTCACCTGTTCCACCTTCTCTTCTTTTACTTCAAAATCATCCTTTTGCACTCCATGATCTTCCTTGAAGGGAAAAAACTGGATCGTTTCTTTGGCAAGTTCGTGCTGAGTCAAGGAAGAAGGAGATGATGTTGAATTAGTTAGGGAGGAGGATGGTTTGAGCCACTCAATGAAAGTTGGGGTTTGGAGGCACAGATTCTTGTTTTCTACATTGCACTCCCTAAAACTCATGTTCTTCAGAGAGAGTCCCTGGATTTGTGAAATTCTTTGCTCAGAAAGGCCTATTATCCAGACTTTATGAGAGAAAGCCTGCACTTATTGATTAATGAAATCAAGCTTTCTTTTGCCTTTGAGGAGTTTTTCTCTTCCTTTATTTTTTCCTCCTTTTTTACCCTTACTTTTTCTCTTTCTCCATATGTTGGCCTTTGTTTGTTTCTTTTTGGTGAGAGAAAAAGGGAGACTAATTGGTGGGGATAGAAAATGACATGCAAAACAGGAATCGCCAATTTAGTATAAAAGAATCCTAGAACAGTAGGAACTATGAACTGAACTACTACTTGGTAATTGGTACAATGTGAAGCGAATGAGTTGATCCTTCTATATTCTCTTTCTAACATATAATGAAATTTGACCCACATGCGCACATTTTCTCACACATTGACCTTAAACAAATGATTTCAAATAAGAGGATGAAAACATATATAGACGCATTAGGTCAATACCTAAACGGAGAAAAAATATATTAGAAATGACGAACAACATGTAACGAGGACCTAGACAGAATGTTATCTAGTGTTTTATAATATATGTGCCATGTTGGTTAAGTTTCATACATCAATAATTAAAAGGGAATAATTCAGGCTTAATTGTTGGTATTGATGCAAGTTATGTATATTCTATAAATAAGTATGAGGAAGATATTTAATCCAAACTATTTCTTATTAATTATATTTGCCTCATTATTCTTAATTTTTTTTGTCAGCCAAAGATGAAAATATATTAGATAGGAGCTGTACAAGGCCCGGTAGCCCAACCATTCTACAAAATATGCACAAGACCTGTCATGTACAAAATTCCCTACTCAAAACACCTACCAACCTTCATACAGCATAGACATAACCTGTCAAAACATATAACCACCATCCTAAATCCACTATACCTACATCCCCTTCATACATTCCATGGGGGTCCATTGGCCACACAAAATGAAAAAGTAAAGCCATTAGCCATACCCAAGAATCAATATCTAAATTTTATTAATTCAAGTACATATTCAGAAACAGAATTACGAGTCTCATTCTTGAAAATAATACTATTTCTATGCAGCCATAAAGTCCCCACAACAGCTAACCAAACAATCCACCATGCCTATCTAGTTGAAATTTGTTTAAGAACATGAAAAAAAATGCCCGGGAAGAAGCTTACTTTAAAAGCTTAAATTATTCAAGAGAAACAAATTCCTCTCAAAAACTCAACAGTTGTTGCTTATAAATTTGAAATAGAAGAGAACTATATTCTGACGAATTTTATCTTCAATATCTGAAGTTCGAATCATAAACTTCATGTGATCTTCACTTTCAATCCAAAAATTAACCTCATAACTATATTTGTCGATCAAATAGCAAAAAGAGATTTCCCATGAAACAACTATTATACTAAATAAATAAAGGAGAAAACTTAGGTGCAGTTCTTTAAGTGTTTATGGTACTGTTCATCAATCAAAATTGGAGTTTAGGTGAAACTCTAATTTTGATTGGAGAACAACTCTAATTTTGATTAAAAAACAATACCAAAATCATTTAAGGAACTGCACTTAAGTTTTGTCTTAAATAAAAAATCTTTAAATCCAGGTATTAGGTCATTTTTTATGGAAAAAATGTGCATACATGAGACTAGGACTTTACAATTGCTTAAAACACTTATATGGTTTGATCACTCATGATTATTGTTATTTATTAGTGAGTTGTTCGTGCCTGAGTATGAAAATTAGTAGTATTCATTCATCCTGATTTACTAACTCCTTTATGCTTAAAGTTAATTTTCACACCTTCAAACTTTTAAAATTAGTCTCGTGTGTTTTAAGGATGAGTTTAAATTGCCTTTTAAATCATTTCAACCTAATCCGAAATCCTATATTTTTCTTAAAAAAATATACTTTTTAAATAATATTTTACATAATATTATATTATACTATATTATTTGTTTTAAATATATATCATAAAATATACTTTAATTTTAATTTGATAATTCTTTAATTTTATGATGTAACTAGTTATATATAATATTAATATTGACACATTACACAAACAAATTGGCTCAACAATCTTGTCCCTTATATTATCAAATTTTGTTCAAGTCGAATTTGAGTCTAAGTAAATGACTTCATTAAAAATTCAGGTTAAATACAAATTGAGATAAACAAGATGTTTCAAGTCCTATGAATATCCTAGCTGATAAAAATCTCGAAAAAAATAATAATCTATTTTAAATTATTTTTTTATAACCATGTTATAGATATGAAGTATTCACTAGTTTTGTCAGTAATTAATCTCCATTGAAAAACCTAGCTGGCCATCTTTAGTAGGGTCTCCTCTCCCAACCATATTTTTTTTCATCTACAAGACTCAAATTCGAGATCTTGCTTAATGGATCAAAGTCTAGTACCACTCGGATCAACAACATGTTGGTTTAGTGAGAATGTATTCATTTTTAAAAGGGGAGGGATCAAACGACATCGGTGTAACTTACACCAACTATTACACCATTCAATAGCTTTTAATTAGATAATTTTATCTTAAAACTCATCGTTGGATTGAAAGTTTCTTTAACATAAATCATATGTATAAAATTTTTATATTAATCCAAAATTATTTAATACCTTATTCATGTAGATCAAAATGGACATGATATATATTTTTCAAAATATAGTAAATCATGAGTTATATGATTACCTTATTATTATTATTATTCAATTTTGATAAAATTTAACACAAACAATCTTGGCAATATAAAATTATAATTCAACGGTTGGATCGATAAAAATCACATTCTATATCAAATTATTGAATGGTGTAATTGTTGGTATAAGTTACACCAGTGTCATTTGATCCCTCCCCTTTTTAAAATTTAGTGAGTGATAATTTTGACATATTTAAATTTAAATAAAGAAAAAAAACCTTATTTAATAACTTAGGGTTCGTTTGGGTTGATTTTTGGTTGAGTTTTAAAATTTTCAAAAACTACAATTAGTTTTTAGTTTTTAAAAATTAGTTTTAGTTCTTTTTTCTAATTTTTGGTTTCAAAATAAACTTATTTTTAAATTTCTTATTTTGTTAAAATTAGTTTAAGGATATGTTTGTGTGATGGCGATAATGATGGTAGTAATGGTAGTGGTGACGATGGATGTGGTGGCGACGGTTGTGGCAGCAATTGTGGTGCTGTTGGTGATGCCGGTGGTGGTGGTGGTGGCAGTATCAGAGGTGGTGGTGGTGGTGGCGACAATGACAATAGTAGCGGTGGTTGAGGTAGCGGAAAAGGTCATTGTCAAATGTAGTAATGTATATTTTTTTTAAACCTAAAAACTAAATTCACAATTTTTATTTTTTGTTTTGCAAAATAAATGTAAAAGTATTTAAAAATTAAATTAAAAATAATTTCAGCTCCATTTTAGCTAAACGCGTTTTGTTTTAAAAATTATATTTAAAAACAAAAATTAAAAATTCGCTACCACCCCAAGCTGTGCAACTTGTATTTATCTGAAAACAAGATATTACGTACGAGACGTTCAAATAGATAGCTATTTAAGAATTAATCGTATAATTAAAAGTGAGGCCATGCCACTGCTGCCAAATTAAGCAGTACTGGGGATTTTGGAGCTAAGCAGAATTGATCAGGGATCAGGTCTGTAGAGCTTAATAGTACTCACCGACAAGATATTGTCAGCAGTTCTTTCTTAGACGACAAATGCTTTCACAGGCTTTCGTAGCAGTTACTATCATTCTGTGACTATTATGATTAAAAAAAAACAAAATCATTCTTTGACTATTATTTATTTACGATGGATGGATGTTGTCTATGTATGATAATATCTATGACCACGCACGCATTGTCCTCTATTCTTTTTTTTTCTGCGCTTACAAAGTGTCAGACGTAACTTTCTTTGACGAAAGGTCCTGATCTGGACCGAGGTTTTCCCCAGTTGAGATACGATAATCACTCGAAGATTTAACCCTAAAACTGTTCATTCTTGCAAAGATCATCAGCATTAAGCAAATAGCGGTGTACCGAATTAACCACACTAGATGGTTAGAAAGAATAACTGTAATGACTAAACGGTTATTGCCCTGGAATTCATAACTTTGTACGACACATAAAGTGGTAATTACACTACTAAGTGGTATATGATCATTCTAAGTCATATTTTATTCTCTTGTATGGACGTTAGAGTATTTTTCAAGTGGTTATCATCACCGCTCGACTTCGTCGTGATTCACTATCTTTAACCGAAATTTTAACACCCTTTGTTCAATTCTTATTCGTAACATAAACTTTCTCCGTGTTTGTTAGTGAACAGGTCCAAATCTATCTTGAAGTACATTCACGTACCAAAGTATAGGTTACAAGTATATGTTGGAAAGTCTATATATGTATTATCGTAGCTAGGTGGTAAATTCAATGAATCATTCACTGAATAATCCTTCAAATTGGGTATAATCAATCACAAAGATTAATTAGCATCAATCAAAATCTCGCTGGTTTGTCTTCTATATATGTATGTTTGTATTCTTGTCCCACGAGAGATGATATCGATATACATAAATGCGTCCTTTGCTCAAGATCAATCGTTTGAAGCTATTTTTATTAATTGACAATGTAACTGCTAGCCACTAATTAGCGGTCAGAAATCAATCGGTGGTCATATCTTATTGTCCTACACTCCAATGTTGAAATAAATCTTCAGTTGCTATGTTAATGTGAGGATTTTGACAATTTGACAATTGAAATGTAGTGTTCGATTTGTACACATACTACTACTAGCCATGGTAGTAGGTTTACCTTGAGACCCCTTTTTCTTTTTGGCTACATGTCCCGGTGATACTCTCCCGTGACCATACTTTATCCCTTGTCACTTTAGAAAATTTAGGTAGTCTAATTTAAGAGTTATTTTAAAATTAAAGTTAAAATTGTTTCATAAATTTATAACTTTTAAGTTTAATAATTAACTATAAGTTAGTTTTTTTTGGAATAATGTGTTATTACTTAAATTTTAAGATTTAAAATACAAAAAAGAAGTAGAAGCACAGAAGTACAAAAAATTTCACAAAATTATTTTTTTAATTTTATTTTATTCAAATTCTTTTTTTAAGAAGAAAAAATTTTCAAAATAAACTGATTAACTATTAACTTAATTAATTTATTTAGAGTAAAACTGTACAATGGTAGTGGAAGACAAGCTCCTGCACATAATGATATATTAAATCTTTGTCTTATCGTTTTTTAAATAAAGACTATTGTGGCTCTTGATATCGTGTAATAATTAAAAATTATTACTTGAGAACTAATTTGATATCGTCAATCTTTTGAAAATTAAATTAATAACTCTAAAAGCCTTTTAAATACTAAATTAATTAGGGATTTATTCTCCCGCCCCTTTTTTATCCTCCTTGGGTGCATGGAAGATAAGCCAGTTAAATATTGAATCTCATCCAATTTTACTTCATCTCCAAAGACTACATTATTTCATAACATAATATATCGCATCCCTTTTAGAATTTGCTCTTTATTTTTTTTTAATTTTTTTTTATAGATTCTTGCACAATATAGAATATAAGTGTCACAAGAACTTAATTATGCTAATTTTTTTTTTCCCGTAGCAAGGAATGATCATAGCAAGAGATTTGATAGATGAGAGACAGCTAATGCAGATATGCATGAACCGCAGCACTGTCATTTCGACTTCATAATTTACCTAACTCTTCCACTAAGGCAAAATAAATTTTAACAATGGAAGTGGGGTGGGGGAGGTGTATAGGCTTTTTTTATTTTTACCTTCTGTCAAATATTTTAAAAGAATAATCCAGTGTTGCTGACACGTTCAACAAAACACACTAATAACAATCATTATTATGAAAAGACTGTTTTAATAAAATTATTAATAATATTATCTTTCCCCTTCATAAGTTTTTTTTTTTTAAATTTTGATTTATATTTACCTTCCTTTGCCTTATTATTTTTAAATCAATGCAAACACATTTAGTGAATAAAGAAAATTAAAGAGTTTTTACTGGGCTGGATTGATCTAAAAATTCAAAATAAAAACTACTTAATTAGTTTATATTATTTTGATAATTAATTAATTTCAAGTTAAATTCGATCCAAATCAATATTATTATTATGTCAGTTTTTGATTTCGTGTTTTTCTAGTACAAACTCAATCATTTATGCTTTGTTTGAATTAGAAGTAAAATAGAAAGGAACAAAATAAAAAATATAAAAATAAAGAAAAAAATAGAGTGAAAAAGATATGTTGTTTGAATGGATATAAATAAGAAGAAAAGAAGTAGAAGAATTTATGTTAGGTATCAAGTAAAATAAAGAAACAATAACTGAAAGTATCTGGTTTATTTATGTATTCAGGTCTAGGATTAAGGAATAGCAAAGTTTACAATATAAACAAAGAAGAAAATCCTAGAAACTCTCCTTAGGTCCAAGGTCCCAAATTCCACTCCATTCCCCCCCTCCCTTCCTACATTCTCTCTCCCCCTTATACCACTATTCTCATATCACTTTTTTTTCCCTGCCTTGTTGGCTATGATCAGGTGCATCGCACCTTTTAGCCCTTCTCACATACACTTTAGAAATAATGGGCCTCTTTGGGCCCGTATCAATTTATCTCCACTTGTTTGAATGAGTGGGATAAATAAATAAATTATATAAAAAATATTTTTATACTAATTAAAAAGATATAATTTTTTTACTTTATTATTTTTTCGTAATACAAATTATTTATTATTTTAATAAATTTTTTATATTATAAAAAATTATTTAGTTTTTTAAAAAATTAAAAAAAAGGAAAAGAGAGACACATTAAAAATCATCTCTAATTCATGACAAATGGGGTGGGATTTCTTAAATGGTGAGCCCATAGAATTTGACAACTTCTCCCTCCTAATTCTCTTCCAACCAAACATGAAGTCACACAATCTCTCCTATTTCACTCCCTCTCATTTCTCTCTTTCACAAATCATCTAATCCAAACATAGGGTATCTTTGGTTTATAAAAGAAAGTGAAAAAAAGAGAAATGAAAGAAAATGAGCAAAGAGTAAAATGATATGTGGGTTGTTTGACAAAAAAAAGATTGATATATTTATTAAATAACACAAATACCTTTAATAAAAAAAGAAGTATAGAAAAGCAAGGACAAAATTGTCTTTTTAGTATAAAAGCCCCCTTTCTCTTGTCTTCTGTCTAGTTTTAGGAAGTTTGAAAAAAGTGGTGGGTTCCACATATATAGCTTTTTGTGCTTTCCTCCCATGTTAGAACAGACCAAACAATGGACGAAAAGCTTGAATTAATTTTTTTCATTGCTCCAGGTTCTTTCCTTGCCCGTTTTGTCATTCCAAACAGAAGCATAGAGTTAGTTAACTTTGTAATAAAAAAAATAAGTTTAATTGCACTTTTGCTCTCTTTATTTTTTCAATTTCATGAATTTAGTCTCCCAATTTTTGTTTCATGATTTTGATTCCCTCGCTATTTTAATTTTGCAAATGTAGGTCAACTATTAATTCTCTATCAAATTAATAATGAACGTGATAAGTTGACACAATGATGTGGCTTCTTTGTCTTCTGTGTAGTAAAAGTGAGGGTGATTTGGCAATGTGAATTATTTTGTTATTGTACTTTTGGTCCCTTAATATTATCGTTTCTAGAATTTGGTCCCCCATTATTGTTGTTTTGTATCTTTATTTATCTTATGTGACATGAAGTGGCATTATATGTGTGATGAAACGTTTAATATGTAGATGTGTTTCTAAAAAATGAAAATAAAATAAAATTTGACTAGTAATATGAAAAAGAGATGAAATTAATGTGTCATTGTTTAAGTTGTGCTTTTTTGTCGGAGAACCCCAAGCCTTTTTTTTTTGTCAAAGAAATCCACATTCTCTGCCTTCACCAAATTTCTTATGACTCTCTTTTTTACTTTCTCCCCACCTCAATGACATTATAAGACAACATTATCATTATTCAACATCGATACCTTTTATGGAATGCCTATATCTCTTTTGTTTTCTCTTGAACTCCTTTATCCATCTTCACTATTATAACTTCCTCATCCCCTTTATCTACCACCCTTATTTTTTCCCCATATCCCAAAGTTGATTATAATGTTTTCTCGTGGCTCTTAATTGCAGTACATCAAGACCAAATCTTTCCTGCAAATAATTATCATCGCCCTTGAACCCTACATCATGACTCACTAACCTTGTGCAATCACCCAAGCCAAACCATGCGCACTCCATATAAGTACATCACCAACTCCCATCATACTAGAACCAAAAAGGATGAGTAGGTCATGCACACAGCATCAACCATCCACCAAATTAGCTACATACATCATTAGATCAACACAACATCACACCACACTAGACTTGCCATCAAGAACCCAACCTAAATACCTTAACCTACCTCCAACTTATCAATTTCACTCTTTTGGTCCATATCTATGATTCACTTTAAGATAGTGTTTTAAAAATCAGCTCGAACTGGCCGGTTGGACTGAGAACCGGTAATGCAACCGGTCCGAGCCAGTGATTGGATTAGATATGCCATCAACTTAGTTTGACTTGGTGGGTTAACCGGTCGAATCGATGAACCGGTAGGTTGAATTGGTCAGTTGATCTAGACCAGTTCAAAAAAATTTATTTTTTTTAAAAGCATGAAACGACGTCGTTTTAACTATAACTATTGAAAATAAAAATAAAAATCTTGACTTATAATATAATTTACATATTTAAAAATATTTATTTACTAATGATTATAATCACCAAAATCGTGAATGCAAGTATGCGTATGACATAAATGTCTCTTGTATTAACATGAATGCATAACCTTCATTCACTTGTTCTTGTTTGTTTAACCTTAATGCGTAACCTCCAGTCATTTTAACTTCATCTTAAATATAATTGTTGATTGTTTATTTATATATGAGTTACACATCATCATTAAAATTTAATTTAATAAATTTTATAGGTATGAAATTTACATGTCATGAATATTTTCAAATTTTTTAATAGAGACCAAGTCATGCGGTTCAATTAGTGACCCTCCAGTTCGACCATTAACCTAGTGACCCAGTGACCCAGTGACCCAATGCCTTGACTGAGTCAATGACTAGTCTGAGTTTTAAAACACTGCTTTAAGATACAATACTTATTTTTTATATACAACATTATTTATCTTTTATTTATTTTTGTACGCTTTTTTTTGTAGTGCAATAAGATCAAAGGATTAAGCTAAAACATGATAATCTTTTCAAACATTAAATGCAATGACAACTGTAAAACACAGAGATAACACAAGGAGGGAGGTTGAATCGTGTTATAGCAAATTTTCGCAAAACCTTTTCTTTTAGAGACTTCTCGTCTGAAGGATTTAAATAAAAGAGTTTTTCAAAAATATTTTGAAGGAAAGACGAGAGCTGAAAAACAAAACTGGAATGCACACAGGAGATATACTGGTTTGCCTCACCCTAAAGACTACGTCTAGTTCTTGGCAACAAGCAAGTTCCACTAACTTATCCAAGTTACAAGTATTCTTTCAACAAGCCTCTTCAGGCTCAACCCAATAAGTCTTTAACTTGCTTCTCCAAGCAAAAAACCCAAGTATTCTTTGAATCAAAGCCTCTTTAGGCTTCCACCAATTTATCTGGGAAAAAGGTTAAATGTGAGTTACCTCACTGGGTTAACGTCTTAACAGACGAATATACAATGAAGAACAAAAGAAATGTTTTACACGCAAATTACACAATGAGAATGTTTCAATAGCTAAAGATTTCTATATTGCGTCAGTCCTGAGATTGAGGCTTCTTCTTCTATATATAGGCTTCTCAAAAGCATCTGTTGTGAGTGTATGCAGGAGACAACCTTCATCTGTTGAAGAGAGTTGTTGGAGCACTAGATGCAGCATTTAATGCCTATCACCAACTTGTCACTTTGATAAGATAAATCAGTTTGCTTATCTTTACCATTCTCATAATCAATCTTGTAGTAGTAGTCAAGTCTACTTTCCTGTTCTAACATTCGCACGCACATTCTTTTTTTTCGCATAAAGATAACTTTCCTCGAGAGTAGGTATGTAGGCTTCATACATACTGAGGTAGTTTACATTTTGATTGATGCGCAGATCACTTAGATCATCGTCTGAAAGTTGTTAGTTACTAAATTTATCCAAAAGAAAGATACAGACAATATGGACTTACATTAATAGATGGTTGCTTGTGAATGTATTACGGATGACCAGACAATTGCGTAAAAACATACTTATTAACTGTTTTTTATTATCAAAATATTTGAGGGTTATAAATTTGTCCTTTGTCTTAACAGTAACCAAGTGCAAGGTACTTCAACGAAATCTCAAAAATATATGGATAATTTAAGACAAACTAAAATTTTATCAAAATTTAATGATCAATTGTCCAGATACTTTTTTGCACGCAAAAGTAGCTACATATCTTAATTTATGTTCATGTTATACATAGTCATAAGGATTTTAGTTATATTAATTAATTTTATTACCATTCAGTTCATCAATGTCATTTAAAATAAAACTTGAATTGGTTTCTTTCCCATCTTTATAGATCAATAACATACATTGCAGTTGAATCAGTATCCTTCACAGGAAGTGATTTGAGGACCATTCCTTCAACACTGTAGTGATTGGCCCTAATGTCACCAAGTTGCCTAGGATTATAGCTTGCCATGCTGCTTGCTGTATTTGTTTTCACTTTTCTCATATCAATTATTGCTTTTAGTTGAATATGCTTATCTCCCAAGCTAATAACCTACCTGAGGATAGAAGTTGCAATGGCTAATGCCTTTGTTGATTTAAGCATCACCATTGATTACAATCAAGAGCTGCAAGAGGATGTTATAATCAACTTTGGGAAATAGGGATAAAGTTGGGAGTGGTAGATAAAGGGAATGAGAATGTTATAATCAATATGTTGGTGGAGATAAAGAAGAGAGATTGGGAGAAAACAAGAAGAAAGATATAGGCTATTTTAGAACGGGTATCGATGTTGAACAATGTAATAATGTCTTATAATATTATTGGGTTAAAGGAAAAGTGAAAAAAAGCCATAAAAAATCTAGTGAAGACAGAGAATGTGGAGTTGTCCAGCAAATAAAGGGTTAGGGTTCTCCATTGAAAGAGGAAAGTTTGAGCAATATGACACATCAACTACATCTCTTTTCTTACGACTAGTCAAATTTTATTTTAATTTCATTTTTTAAAATACTTCCACATTAAACCCATCACACCCATAATGCCACATAAGATAAATAAAGACACAAAATAATCGCAGTAGGAGGACTAAATTTGAGAAATGACGATAGTGTAGGTGGACCAAAAGTATAATTAAGCCAAACACAAAATAATGCATAATGTCAAAGCCACATCACTTTGCCAACTTATCATCTTTGTTATCAATTTGACAGAGAGTTAATGGCTGGTCCACATTTGCAAAATTAAAACAGTGGGATCAAATTTGCGAAAAAAAATAATTGGTGGGCCAAATTTGCGAAATTGAGAAAGTACAAGGACTAAAGTGTAGTTAAGCAAAAAATTTAATAAAAAGTGTCCTAGACTAGACTGAAGGCCTAATTTGCCTTATAGAGCACCTCAACCCAAAAGGAGAGTTAGCCCTATTGGTCGAGTGTTGACCGAAATCAATGTCATTACACAGGAATAAGAATGATACAATATACTTAGGTATAGAGGAACATACCTTGGTTTGGAGTAAATTATACATTTTGGGCATTTTAGTTGCCAGCTTGATGGATTTTTGCAGGAAGTGAAGATAGAGGATCGAAGCAAGAAAGGAGAAGTTTGGCTACCCAAGGTCGCTGAGCAAGCAAATCACTCGCTTAGCGAAATTCATTACAAAGAGCAGAGCTCTCACTCAGCGAGGCATCTATTAGCTGAGCGAGAATTGCTGTTGAGACCATGAAGTGTAGACTCTCACTCAGTGAGTCATGTGCTCGCTGAATGAGAAGAGTGCCACCTCACTTAATGAAGGCACAACAAAAAAGAAGAAAGGAGGAAACTTTTGCATTCATTGTTTGAGTCTGCTATTTTCATCTAGAGGGTTCATAGGAATAGTGCTAGGAAGCATCTCCTTGAAGCCTTAATCCAAGATCTCAATTTCTTTACCTTTTTATTTGGTTTACTCACCCATGAATGGCTAATCTTCCCCCTAATTGGGGTTTGATGTGACTAATCTACTTTCATGTATACATTCTAAGTTATTTATTAAAGTTTATATTTTATTCATTGGTGTTTCTACTTCTATGCTTAATGCTTGTTATGATATGATCTCCCATGACTTGTTTTTATTGTTTTGATTGGCGTTGGAAAACTCTTTCTTTTCATAGAATTGAAGAAAGCATCTAAATAAATCTTGTCTCTAAGAATGGAACATGATTTATTAACCATCTCTCAACCTTTTTGCTCAAAGCAAGTTGTTTGGATAAGCTAATCAAGGGATTGGTGGCTTAACCAAATAACTTAGGTCCACTCAACTAAGGAATTAGGGTTTGGATAAACTTGTGGGTTAATGGTAATGAATAGGATATAAGCTCAATAGATATTCTTTATGTTGCATGAGAGGATGATTAGTGTAGTCAAACCTCGACACTTTCGTTTATTATCATTTCACTTAATATTTGCATTTTACGTGTTTGTATAAATTTCTAATTGAACTCTTAGTTTACTTGAGTGAAAAACCTAGTATTATGCAAGTCCTTTGAGATACAATACTCTATTCATCACTGTTTACTTGTGTGAATTGGTACACTTGCCAATGGACTAACAGTCTTGTGTTAAGGAATTCAGCCCATCTCAAACCTCTATAAATACAAATAACATCAACAATGTTAGGTATGCATTCATTACACAACTTCACTCTACCAACATTGTCACTAACTTGAGGGTTAGAGTGTCTTTTGTAGGTACCCAACTCATTTTCACCATATCTCAACCACACTAGAAGATAAGTCGTTGTCCGTACTTTGGGGATCCCCCATCAATTAAAAACAAACTTTGGTCAAAATCATACGATAGTTTAGTTAGAGTGAACTTAAGTACTTCCAACACACTAACAAAATATGAACTTTAAACTTTAATATTTAGGCTTCTCATCTTTATATCTTTCTCACTAAAACTAACATCTTTACCTACTGCTCAAATTATTATTAAGTGGCTCTGATTATATTTATTATTTAACTATGTCTTTGTATTTTGATTAAAGAGATTAGAGACGTAAGGATTTATCTGATTGTTAGAATATAGTAAAAATAAAAAAATATAAACATGATAGATTTTTATCTTATGTAATATTTACAAAATTACCTTTAACAGAAGAAGATCCTAGCAGTGAAGATTGTAACAACTATGATAGTGAAAGGATAGTTCATTTTGTCTTTTTTTTTATCCTGTTATTAAATAGGTATTAAAACTATATTGGTGGAAAGAGTTAAATATATGTGAAATTTAATATTAGTGTTTGAAATTTATTTGATTATTATCTCACATCTTGAATTAATCAGTAAGAAAAAAAAATCAAAAGTTAATTAGATAGAAAAAAGAAAATAAAGAACAACGATTTTTTTTAAAAAACCTATTTAATTATTTTTATTTTTAAATGGCAACTCAACCAAACTATATATCACAATCTATGAAAAACCAAACTATCACAATTTTAGTTGAATTGGATTAATCTTTGTCAGTTTTTTTTTTTTTTATCTTAAATTAAAACCAAACTAAGGCATAATAATCCTGAATTTTGCCTGAAGAGACTGGTATAAAAAACATTTTTTATATCAATAATTTATATTTGTTTTCGGAAACCTAATGTAGTATGTGAGACAATTTTATTTTTATAATATAGGATGAATATTATAGATCAATGCTAAAAAACTAATGTAGAACACATTTTCTACTTCAGTTACACTAAAAACCAATCTAAATAATATTTTTTAGATTAATTATTTAGCAATTGATGTAGAAGCAAATCAAATGACTTAGCGTCGGAGTCTATGTGTTGAGATGTCCTTTCTTATCTTGAACAACTCTACCATATAGTTAGTGATGGAACTGAAAATTTTATGTTGTGGAGACAATACTCATTATGGGAGGCAATACTCATATTATGGATTGTTTTTTATACTACATTTCAAATTATGAAGGCAATATATAATTATATATATAGAAAATTTTAAACCCAAAGACCACCAAGTAGATCTTGTATACATTGTTTATTTGAAATAAAAAAATCAAATGGATTAAATTCAATTAAAAACTTTATTTTTTAAATCGTCAAATTAATAAAAGTAAAAACATAAATTATCATATTCTTTTAAATTTTTATCTTCACTCATTTTTTTTCTTTTAATTTAGAATTTTTAGTTTTTTTATCATTATAAAATAAAATATTAATTTCTTGTTTTCTACAATATAAGACAATAATCAAATCAATTCTAAAATATTAAAATTACATATTTATTATTATTATTATTACTATGTTATAGGTGTGAAGCATTTACTGGCTTTGTCAATGACTTATTTCTACAAAAAACTTGACTAGTCTTTTTTAATAGGATATCCCATCCAACCACATTTTTTTTCATCAACAAGACTCAAACTCAAGACCTAGCTTAAAGAAACGAGAAAATGGTTAAAAAAAATAGAATAGACTATATGTCCGGATGAGCTTATTTTAATGGAAATAATTGTTTGTTTTTTTTAAAAAATGTATATCAAAAAAGTTAGCAAAAATAAATAATTGTATCCTCAAGATAAGTTGAACCAAATTAAACACTTGTTTAATTACTAAAATCTAAAATACACAACTTTAAAAGTTCATTAGAATTTTAAAACAAAATTAATCAATATTCAGGTCTTGGATTGAAAATTAATACATTGCAATTAATATATTATAAGTAAATCTTAATTTTTCAACTGTCCTGCTGCATGGTCGTACACTCATACTTTATATTCATAGATATAAAGGTCTTTGTTTGGCCGAAATTATTGAATTCCAAATAATTGAATTCTCTCTCTCTCTCTCTCTCTCTCTCTCTCTCTATACATATATATATATATATATATATATATATATATATAAAATTTTTCTTTTCTAGTGATCCAAGAATGAAGCTTCCCCGAAAGGAAGCACTGTTAGTGTTGCAGCATGAGTAGTTTGTCTCTTTCTTGTTAAACTCCTTCAGATTAAGGAATGGTTGGCAAAGCTGATGGCATAAAGACTAGCTTGGTTGATTCAAAAAGGTTGTGCGTAATGTACACCAAAAAAAAAGAAAAAAGATTGTGCGTAATTGAAGGACTGCGTCTTGGTGGAGCCGATGGACGGGGAAGGAAGAGACAAATAAATGTGTGTCGTATGGACTAATTAAAAGATTTTGAAAGATTAAGGGGTGACATATATAATTAATAATAACGATGATTAAAATTCAATATAGGTATGTTATAACTTCTTCCTGTCATGATTAAGTTCATGATCTATTTTCAATATAGTCCATCAAGTCCAGAGAGAATAGGATTAAACAAATTCATAGAATTAAAATTAGCTTGGTTTGGATTGGCTATAATTAAAATTAATCCTAAAGTCCTTCCATAAGTGCATCCCCGTGTTGAATCTGTAAGAGTGTCCAATTTCCGTAGTCTTTTTCTTTCTTTTCTTCTATATCCTGGGTTGGAGGAAAAAACATTAGGGTCTTACCACGAAGTTGTACGATATTATATATATCATAAATATATACCGGCAATGAAAAAGTTCATACCAATATGTCATTAGCAATGAACTCAAGTGAGAACCAAAAAGAAAAAAAGAAAAGAAAAGAAGAGAAAGAAAGAAAACTTGTACACAAATACTAGCCCAACTATATATGTCTTAATACAACGAAATTAAGTATAAATGGATATAATTTCTATTATTTATTTATACGTGCGTGATTATTTTAATCTGTACTTTAATTTTTTATGTACACTGAAAAATATCATAATTTGTACCTAAAATCTGCTGTTTGATTCCTATTCCTCACATATAATTACCCGAACTATGGCCAATAAAATACCTGTTCTTATATTTTATTAACCAAATTGCGAACTATGTAAAAAATTTCACGTTTAGGATCTCTTTAGATTTTTAAAATTATGGGTGAAAGTTCAAGTTTTGGACGTTGGTGGAAGTTAACGTCATAGCTTCACGTCAAGGCGGTAGGTCAGGGCTAAAATTAATTAATGTTCCTTAAAACAAGGATTCTAGAATGCTTATAAATAAATAAAATATTTATATTAAAAATTATGGTGGATTGTATTGACAATATTAAGTACATGCTTAGTTCAACTTAAATTTGAAAAAAATAATTACTTATTTTTTATTTTTTTCAAGAAATAAGTAAAAGTAAACTATTATTTTTAAATAAGTTAAACTAAACATCCACATTACTTATAATTTTTTTGAGAGATTTGCTAACATACATCCACTTGATTTTTAGTTGGAGTATGTTAATAAGTTATAACTAAAAATTATCTTAAAATACATTAATGGTGTAGCTTCTTAACGTATTTCAACTAAAAAATAAGTAGATGTACATTAACAAACGCTTATTTTTTAATTAAAATATGTTAACAAGTTAAAATTAGGATTATTTTTAAATATACTAATAGTGTAATTTGCAATCGTACTTCAACTAAAAATAAATTGGTGTATATTAGTAATTTTTTTTAATTAATTAGTGATATATATCACATTCTAAAATTACAAAACAGAGAGTCGAAGCCTAGTTATATTCAATGACCGATCATCTCAATCAAAGCTAGTAGTTTCTCCACACAATTAGTGGACACCTGTCTGACCTTGACCTCTACTTTTCATCGTAACACGCATAGTTTTGAGACGAATAATTTTCAATGAAGACTGGAGAAGATTCAAACAATTGGAACTTTTAAGGGTTCAATTGGGTCATCTAGACCATTTTTTTATTTATCGGAATTCCATTGAATATGGTTTCCACATTGTTGTTTATTTTCAAACGAGGCCCAAAACTTACAAATTCACCATCATTAGTTAGAATACGTCAAACAAAAGCCAACTTGGGAAATAAAAAACGACAGTGCTTTCAATTCTCCAGTATTTAGTCCTTTAAATTATATTTAGATAGAGAAACTTAAATTTTAGAGAATTTAATTAAAATATAGGAAAATTAAATTACATCAGTTCAATTCCATTCATTCATAAAATTGCTTGTTTGAATATTTATTTTAGAAATTATATTCGTAGGCATTATAGCATTTTCATCTCTACCATTACACTATATTCCAAGCTATCAATTTCTTATCCAACTATAGAAGTAAAGCAAAGTCATGGTCATAGAGAAGGAAAACTCCTATGAGAATAAGCCCTTAGAAAATTGCCTTGAACAAGGCAGTCCCTGTCATGGAATTCTATCAAGCTCATTAGTCATTAGGATAGTTAGGTTCCTTGTATTTTTGGCCAGAACAGAGAGACAAGAAAAAGAAGGGAGAACTATGTTGATGGCGATGCAATGGAGATCAAATGAACTTTGTTAGCAACACTTCAAATTTTTCGATGAATCAAACAATAAAAATCAATAATAGCATTGTTTCATTGAATGAGAGAAGAGAAGAGAGTAAAGTTATCTAGGTCAATTATCCATGAACACCGTAATTATGAATGAAAACTATGGGTACATAAGAGTTATCGTAGATGAGAGTCAGGGATCTGTCCCGTTAATTAGAATTCTAAATTCTTTGTTTTTGACAATAAAATACCTAATTAAAATTTCTTTAGAATTTGCAAAATGATTGTGTTAAATATCCAATATTTCATTATAAAATTTACGGTTCTATATAATAAAACAAATCACCTCCGTGAACATCTCATCATTTTCTATACATTTGAGATTTCTATTACACTTATTACTATCTAGTATATATTTATAAAAAATTCGAAACATTTTATATTAATATTATTAGCATAAATGAAATTTCAATATATTATCATGAAACATATTAAAAAATTTGCATTATGAAAATATTATTATAAAATATTTTCAATAAAGAACTTACAAAGATACGACTAATGATAATAAAATTTATAAATACATAAAAAAATAATAAGTAATAATTATTATATTAATGTATGTCTTATAGATTTAAGATTAATACATGAAATAAAACACGTATTTTTATTTTTTTATTAAAATTAACATAAATTTAATTTATGTTTGTTTAAAAATATTATAAAAATAAATATCAAAATAACAAGTTGAAAATTAAAAAACAAATAAATGAGCGAAATAGAAGATTAATAAAATGAATAAATAATAAATTAAGATTTCCAAAAAATGAAAAGTTTAAAAGGTATCACAATTAAAGTGAAATACCTTTTAGGCTTTTAAATTACATATAAATAAATAGATTCTTTTTTTTTTTCCCCATAAAAGCAAAATATCAAAGAGTTTTTTTTTTTTTTTTATCAGTAGAAAAAGAAGAGTCCAGTTGAAATATGAGTGGGATATTTGCATGGGCCTAAACAGTTCTCACTAGGGGTCAAAATTTTGGGCCCGCCTCCCGCCAAAAAAAGCTTAACATTGACCAGTGATAACAAAAAAAGTGTCCCCTTTCTTAGTTTTTTTAAATTTTACGGAAGTAGGAGGTTTTTTTTTTTTTTTTTTTTTTTTTGGCAAAAAGCAACTGATAAGCTAATTGAAAAGCTGAAAAATTTGTTAGTAGCAAAAAGTTGTTAATTAAAAGCTGTTAAACTAACTTATTGAATTATAAGTTTGATAAAATCATTTATTGAAATGGTTGATAAATGTAGAATGACAGAAATTGACTTTAAATGATATTATATAATTTTTTTATTTTATGGATAAAAATACTTTTGGTTAATTATAGATTCATTTTTTTAATTAATTTTAAACTCTTATAATTTTTAATTTAAAAATTAATTATTTTAATTACATTTTTAGTCTTAGTTACTTATTTTTTCATATGGTGCATTCTTTTATTAATCTTATATTATATAAAAAAATCCCAACCAAGTTTAAAATAAAAAAAATAACATATACATAAGTAGACGTTATACTTTCATTATGTTAATTACACGATAATACATTGCGTATTTTTAAATATCATTTTGTATTAGTATTATCATACTAATTTATCATCAATATCTTGAAGTATAATGCTAAATAATAAAATAAATAATGTAAATATTGTATTAATTAAAATAAAGAATGTAATATAAAAAATATCCAAAAAATAATAGCAAAAATTAAAGAAAATAAATCTATCATCTAATATTTCTCAATAAATTAGCAATATTATTGCACATTTTAAAAAAAAAATAGTAAAATCCTACCTTAAATAAAAAGGGTAAAAAAAAATTAATAAATATTTTAAAATAAAAAATAAAATATAAGAAGTTAGAAACTAAAACATTATTCTAAATAGTATATTATAAAACGTTACAAGTTACTAAAATAAGTTTATTTATCAAATATTACTAATATAGTAAAAAAAATTAGCTTACAATGCTTACTAAACATAGTCAATACTTTTTTTAATCAATAATGAATTTTTTTTTTTAGATGTTTCTCCCATTGATTGTCAAGAATAATTTTTTTTATAAGATAAGCCCGATTATAGTGGAAACCAATCGTTTTTCGTTTTCTTTATTTTATTTATCCTCACTTGGGTAAAGATGCACTTAATTCATGGAAAACATTTACTATAGTGCATTGGTAACTTCAGACCATTTTCTTGGGATTAAACCATTTTCACTCTATTTTTCATCTATTTTTCTCTTCTCTATTTTCATTTATCTTATTTTTTACCTATTTCTTTCCTTCCTACCAAACAAAGCGTTAAAGTTAGTTAACCACCAACCACCTTCAAAAGAAAAAAAAATCAAGCACATGAATTAACTGGCGCAAATTGTTTTAGCTTAATTAATGATCTCGAGTTTAAATCTTGAATATGAAGTTGTGTTATATATTCAGAGGAAAAGTTTGCCATACCTGTTGTCTCTAAAAAAAAAAGTTAGTGAAGGCAACATTTAGGTTTAGCGCTTCAACAGATGAGTTTAATGGCTATGCACTGTCAACTAATTAGAAATCAGTATTATTATGATTTTTAAAGTAGTTATTGTAAAAGTTAACAAACTTACCATACATGATAGTTTGTGATTGAATGACAGTGTAAAATTGTTTTACACTGTCAGTGCATAACCTATTTTCTAAATGAAATATCATGTTCTGTTTCGTTTTCTTTGATTCTACTTTGAAATACTATAAGAAACCTTATGTGTTTTAGTTTTATTTTTGAAATATACTAAATATATAATAAACTCATATGTTTTATCTTATTTTAACATGCTTACCTATTACTCAGGAAAATGTAAGCAAAGAAATTTGCAATATGGAAAACTCACATTTTCTTGTATTGGGTTAAGAAAAGGTAAAGACTAAAGAGAATATGTTAATAATTTTGACAAGAAAACTATACAGAAGTTGAGAAAAGTAAAAATTAATGTTACAAACAAATGTTTTTCTTTAATTATTATATTATAAGGTTTAAATGTCATTTGATATGATTATATTTTTTTTCCTCACTTTTCTATTTAACCGAATAAATGCAGAGATAGTTTAATTTTTCTTTTTCTATTATTTTTTTTTATTTTTAATCCAAACAAATTTACCTATTTTCTACTCATTTTCTCTTCTTTAGACCTTTTTTTTTTTTTTTTTCCCATTCTACTTGCTTCTTTTTCCTTTGTATTTCTTCACACGGCCATGAATGTCATGATTTTTAGCGTTGAGGAAGAGCATTTCACACATTTAGGTAATTCAAACCGCGGGGCCTCTTAATATAATTGATCTGCATGTCCTTTAATACCGGTTCTTAATTGGGAAAATAAGCACACACTCGATTGAATGCGAGGTGAGAACCATACATATTACTAGTATCTTTTCATTTCATCTCAATTCATCAAGCATCGTTTAGCTAAAACTAGCTAGCATGCGCAGTTTCAATTCCTCACGCTGCATCCCTGTAGAAATACTCTTCCCTACATTATTAGCCTTGGCATCATCCACAGTACATAGGTCTAACAGACTCTTTCTCCAATACCAAGACATCCAAAACCTCTCATTTCAGCTATCACTCAGCTATCCGTGGATAATTGACAGTAAGTAACTAATACATGAACATATTTTGTCTACTATTATTATTGGATATCTTGCATTAATTAGTGATACAACTAAAATAATGTATTTAAGCGGAGACATTCCTCATCTTGTGAATTAATTTTTAGGGTAGTTGAATTAGGGCTCAAATTCAAATTCTAATAACAATAACGATAATTAAAATGAACGTGTGTGGATTAGTGTCATTAAAAACATACATATACACAATAACAAATTTAGAAAGAGTTAAAGCGGGTGTAAATATACAGAAAAAAATTAAGGGGACTTCAATTGCAAATTTATCCATTTTCTTTAATTTCCATTTTTATTGTTCCCTTGCTTCTCTGCCACTGTTTCTGATAACACAGATTCTGGTGTGGCAACGTGGGTAGTTTGGAAAACGAACAACAATTCTACTTTTCAGAATGGAGGCTGGAGTCCTATCTAAAACTACAGGGTTAATGGGTTCAAAATGAAATGACGCAGGAGCAAAAAACTAGGCAGGTAGCGAGTTTGTGCGGAATAAAAAAGTGATACAAGAGCCACTAGATTACATAGAAGGAAGCATCAATTGTAGCTGGTTCATCGTATCTTTTAGCATCATTGTCTCGTCATATTCAACGGTGCCCACAGTAAATACATGTATTCATTGTAACTACTATAAAGTTGCTGACAAAGCAATGATCAACTGTACCCAACGACTCAATGATGACACTGATACGCCATAAAAGAATGTATAGGGGCGAGCGAAGCTTGACTGAGGTAAAGCCGTAAAGATACTTTAAGCATGTGAATATTCAATTAGGAGAGAAGATGGACGGTACCAATTTGCTTTTCATGGAGAATCTACACTCTAAAAATAATTTGTTTTAAAGATGCAATCTATTATATATTAAAAAAAAATTGTCACGTAAGAAGATGTTATGTAACATCACTATATTTATTTATTTTTGCTTAAATTTTATTAATTTTTTTTTGTTCTCTTAATTTATAAAAACATAAAGTTATATTTATTTATAGTAATTAAAGTGATTATAATTAGGAGTGTTTGCGGATCAGTTTAGATCATTTTTTAGCTAAAAAGTCATCCAATCCAAATATTAAAAGAGCATGCAGTTCGTTTCGGTTTAGATGACTTTCACAAAAAAATTCGATTCGATCTAATACAATAAATGCAGTTTGGATTGGATCGGTTGATTTAGTTTTTACCGACTATCTTTACCGATTCTTTAATTTCTTATTTGATGGATGTCTTTACCTATTACAATCATAAAATCACCTATGTTTCTATTTTCTAAATCCATACATGAGAAAAATAAGATATGTAAAGAGAAAAATAAGAAAACTAGCAAATAAACAAGCAAAAGAAGTCTTATACACAAAAAATAAATAAATCCACAACTAAGTGATGGGATATTGAATGTGGATGAGAGAAAGCAATTCAGCGAAGAAAGGTTCTATTTTAGAATTTTTGGAATAAAAAAATTATTAATGCATAACATACTAAATGCAAGGTCGTTTACAAAGCCCATCAATAGGGCCACTCGCACAACACACAACATTACATAACATTACACTAGTTCACTACTTATGTTTCAGTTTGGTTCCAAAGCCACCAACCAAAAACCGAACCAATCAGTTACACTACAAAACAATCCAATGCAATCCAAAATAATTCGGTTTGCTTCGATTTTTGATTATTTGGATTGGTTTTTGATATTTTTTTTTTGGGGATTGGTTTGGATTTGAACACCCCTAATTATAATAACTTATAATATATATATTATTGTTAAATTAATCAATTAAATACATAAAAATACAACACATATATATTCTGATTATACATAAAAATACATAATTATAGTAACTAAGGTGATTACAACAAATATATATTCTAATTAAATTAAATCAATCAATTAAATAATAAAATATTATATGAATTTTGATTTTATGTAATACGTTAATTGATTTATTAAATTTTATATAATTTTTTTATAATTACAGAAATCTATTATATCTATTATATATTATATAAAAAAAAAGGTTTTGCCACATAGACAGATGTCACATGGCATCACCGTATTTATTTATTTTTAGTCTAAATTTCACCAATTTTTTCTTTTTTTTATCAATAAATTACTAGTTGACTTGTTGTATCTCATGAGGCTGGCCTTTGTCTTTGGTTAGGCACGATTTGCCATGAAGTTGAGCAAGAACTTGTTACGCAAGTCGATCCATGTGTAGATGGAACATGGTGACAAAGACTGAAACCATTAGAGGGAAGCTTTCTTTAAGGTTAGCGAGAAGGCTCGACAGAGAATTAACCCATTAGCTCCTTTATATGTTAGGCCAGATTCAAATGTGTCTATATGTTTGTGTGGGTCTTTTGTACCATCATATTGCTCTATGGTGGGGAGCCTTTCCAATTTGTTTAGGGACGGGAGACAACATTATTCATTTTGATAAAGAGAGATTGACATACAAAACGTCTTCCTCATCTAGATCATAATGTTGGGAGGGGCCCCTAGTAGAAGCCTAAGGTGTCTTGCTCGAGCTCCTCTCTCTTGCCGTTGTTTCATGTCGGCTAATGTGCTGGCTTTGGTGAGTTTGAGATTGCTCATGCTAGTTATGGGATGGCCTCATTGAGTATTGGTATGGTATGGGAATGGAGCTCACTCTTCTAGGGGAGATTGTTTTTAGCATTATACCTCCACCTTGTTCAGCTTCTCATTTTGGTGCTGAATGAGGTCAGTGTGTTATTGAACCAATCTAAGTCGTTCGATAGGGTTATCAGGGTGAACTACCAGAGAGGGAGTTTGCACCCAATTGAGCAATTTTCATTTTCCTATTGTCGTCATAGGGAGAGAGTTTTGTGACACTTCTTCTACCTCCACATGTTGTTGGTTGTGCATTGGTCGCAAAATTTTCTGGAAAGTGTTGGGGTCAATTAATGGAGGGCTGGAAACTTCCTTTGCTATGTGTGCTATGTCAATTGGTGAGAAGGACAATGGGAAACAACTCAAAAGCGTTTCCCACATATGACACCAATGTTCTGCCTTTGTTACCACTTGGTGCTGGCCGAGGTTAAAGGAGTATAATGAAGGGTTTCAATTGCTTTATGGAGGTCGTCCAAGGGGGTGGTGTCCACCTGCCAAGATTCTAACACCTAAGTCAATAAACTAATAAAGGGGCGACTAACTTATGAGAATAGAGCATACCTAAAGAAAAGGACTAAAGGCATACATATAGATGTCAGAGAGGTAGTTTGTTAAGTGGTTAAGTGTCAAAAGAGTGATTATTGAGGAGCTCAAGTTAAGCATTTCATAAACCTAAGACCCCATGTCTATTGTTAGAAGTACTCGGGTAGCTTTGAGGTTGGGCAAGAGGTCGATTATTGGGTGGGTCTACATTCCAAGGACGAATCATGTCATCTTTGGGAACGCAGTTTGATGGTCAAAATAGCCAATCGTGTGGCTGGACCAGAGATCAATATGTTAGGTAAGGGTTATGGTGGCAACGTTATCCTTATAGGATGGTAGGTGTGGACAAGGAGCAAGTCAGGCTGATCAATCAATTTTATTACACTTATTATGGCCTTGCACTTGGATTTATTGGATGTCTATATACCTAATATTGATATTTTTTATGAGTGTTATATCTTTGGATTTAATTGGGTCTTAATGCAAATCTTGATTAATTTTTGGATTTAATGTATTTTGACCTTTTCTCCTTGTTTAGGTGATAACTTAGGCTTCGGTAATGTGATTGAGGTGATCTTGGTGTCTATAAAAAGATTAAAGTAAGATATACACTTTTCATAGAGACTGATTCAGCATTGATCAATGATGAATTTGGACTTAAAGTTAGAATCGTTGTTTTGTCCTGTCAGCTTGACATAGGTGCAATATTTTAAATATATCTTGAGCTATATAGATCGAAACAACATGGGACTAGTGCCAAAGTTTTATGGGGAAATCTATCTACAACTTTCATGAAGACACTGAAAGCTAAATCGGCGATTTGGAGGGTTGAATAATTTATGGATAGAGACAAACATATTTTACTCTGCAATTTAGCTAGCTTCTGTGGGATTAAATTATAATTGAGCTAATTAACATTTATTCAGGCTTATATTTTTGGTAGAAGCTTTGATTAACCTATGGGAGACTTTATAAATACATCTCTTTAGGAAAAATAGGGAGAGCCTCAGAAAGTTTTGAATTATGACGTTGTTCTCGCTTGAGTTTTCATCTCTATCATTTTTTCCTTTTTTCTCTTTGTGATTTTGTGTGAAGCCTCCATGGAAGGCTAAACACTTTGGATCAATTCACTGGTTTAAATTTTGTTTTATGGATCTTGAGGTTTGGTTTTAAATCATTTTTGGTTCTTGGTTGATCTCTCTCTCTATTAATATTTCTTCTTTCTTCTTGAATTTTGATTGCAAATTCTTTTTGGATTAAAGTTTTATCATCTAAATTTGAACTTGCATTCTTGATGAATACGTTGAACACTTTATTTGGCATATTGTAATGAGAATTAATAGGGTCTGTGATGCTTAATCATCTGTTTGATCAAGACTCCATTTAGAAATTAGTTTTGTGACTTAGAGAGTGCTTAATCATCTAACTTAAATTAATTACATCCTAGATGCTTAATACAATAGAAATTCTCTTGAAATTATTTATGCTTAGTTTGTTAATTTTGAGGTTAAACAATTATTGAAGCAAGAATTGAGATTAAATCTTTAAAAATTAATGATAGGTTCGATTAGTAAACTTAATCAGTAGAGTGTTCATTTTATTAAAATGAATTCTCCCTTTTTTACAATTTGTTTCACTCTTTAAAAACTAGAATCCTCCTTTTTTTCAATATTTCTAATTGATTGATAACAATTAAAGATTTTTGTGAGATGATCAAAATTGTTAGGTTAAATTAATCAGTAAGTCCTTGAACTATTTAAAATTTTTTAATTAGGTTCTCAAATTAAAAAAATTTGTAATTGGGTCCTTAATCTTGCCAAATTTTTGTAATTGAGTCTCTAAGATTTTTAAAACCGTTACAAATTGTCATTTTCTAGTAGTTTCAAGCCGCTATAAACTAACATCAGGGATCCACTTACAAAAATTTTACAAAATTAAAGACCTAATTATAATCTTTTTAGTTTAAGAACCTAATTATTCTCAAATAGTTCAAAGACTTATACCGATTAATTTAACCAAATTGTTATCTTATAGTGCAAATTTTATTTGTTATTTGACTTATGTACAACAGTATATCACTGATCAAGATAGCTATGGCTAGACACAGGCCATGTCCAAAACACTACAATTTTATCTTTTTTTCTTCAAAAGTTCAACTCATGAATAAGAATACAAATTTAAAATTGTGTCGATATAATTATAATAGACTAAATTACATTTTCGGTCATCCTATTTTTTTCAATTTACAATTTTGATCTTCCTATTTTTTTTAGAGATATTTAGTCCTCCTATTTTTAAAAATCCATAATTTTGGTCTTTCTGTCAAATTTCTTGCGTTGACCGTTAGTAATTTAAGATTGATTCTGACGTATCAATACTTAAATGACATGTTAAAGTTAGAGTCAACATTGATACGTCAAAATCAACGTTAAACGACTAACGATCAATGCAAAAAATTTGACGGAAGGACTAAAATTGTATATTTTTAAAAATAGAAGGACTAAATGTCTTTAAAAAAAAGTAAGAGGATCAAAATTGAGGATTTTGAAAAATAAGAAATTAAATATCTCTTAAAAAAAAGTAAAGAGACCAAAATTATAAATTAAGAAAAATATGAAGATCAAAAATATAATTTAGCCATTATAATATTTAAACATAATGTAAAACTGTGTAGGAGATTTCCAGCACTGTAGCATGTGCATAGTATTTTCTTTTTTGTTAGATCAGGAAATATTTAAAACTTATTTTTTGTACTTAACTAATCTCCCATCCCACCAAATTGGTCCTTTGAGAGTAAAGTGGTACTTGTGACATGTGCATAGTGTTTTTATTGCTTGATTCTGATGCAAGTTGTACTGCTTTCTGCAGGTCGTAGACCTCTTGTAACGGTAAAACCAAAAAAACGCGAACTTTGACAATGTCCTTGGAAATTCAGTACATTTGAGATCATTCAATTGGGGTTGAATCCAAGTATATGAACGACAAAATCAGAATTTGGCATTGATTTTTTTTTTTTTTTAGCAGGGGTTTGCATGGGAGTGTTTGCGTAAGGACAATGTCAACAGTGGATCCGTATGATTATCGTTAAGAAAATACAAATAAAAATATTTATTATATTAAAATATTAAACCAAATTAATATTTATCTCTTAAGTAATTAAAAAAGTATGATATATACTTGTTAATAAAAACAAAAAATATTTGATTAAGTCGCCGATATTTTAGTAAGTGAAATCTTCTCTTTCACAATTGAGGACTCATAGTCAATAAATAGAATGAACCAGATTTCGTTTTAATGCGTTGCACAGATTTCTAAAATAAGTAATATATTCAAATTTGTTAATAACAATATTAAATACATTTTTATGTACATTAGTGTTTATTTTAATAAATAGGTTATTACTTAAAAAGTATTAATAAAATTTTTATTTTGTATATTAAAAATACATACTTGATATCAATTTAGTTATTAAAAATTTATAATATATCAAATAATTCTCTCAAATAACATTAAAATGATCATTCTATCAAGTTATTATAAATCAAAATAAGTTTAAAGACTAAATTAATATTAAATGAATCTTTGAAGGATTAAATCGGTATTTTATTCTAAAAATTATTTAAAGTAAAATCTAATTTATAAAGCTTACAGGTAGTTTGGTGGTCAAGATATGATATGGTAAGATATGATATGAGAGTAGGATAAGAAAATGATAAGATAAAAGTAGAATTAGGGATTACAAAAAAATCCGCACATATAAATACCCGCAGATAAAATCTATTACAGGTAGAAAATGAATAGTTTTAGTGGGTACCCTAGGCAATGGATACGAGTTTTTTTTTTCTACACACTTGTTAATCAAGTAGAGACATATATCATGGTATCCATACCCACAAGTATCGACCCTCGTGAAATTAATAAGCCATCTTTATATATATATATATATATATATACATATACATATATATATACATATACATATATATATATATATATACATATACATATATATATATATACATATACATATATATATATATACATATACATATATATATATATACATATACATATATATATATATATACATATACATATACATATATATACATATACATATACATATATATATATATATAAGTAACTGACCCCAATTTCTCATACTTCCCTTACTTTCTTCGGCGCCATTGTGTCTGGGGATGGGATATCAATAACATGAACCTGGCTGATAACACATTGTTTTCTTTTCCTTTATTGATAATGAATTCAAAGAATTTTAGCTATTAATCAAACATATATTTGTATTTGTATTTTTCTCATTAACTCTAATGGTAGGTCGAATCAATTTTTAGCTATTAATTATTAAACATGTCTTCGTAGCTTTTAAAAATTAATTGTCACAAATTTAGTTTTTTCTTTAAGAAAATAAATGAACTTGAATTTTTATATAAAAAATAACTTTAGGCATGAAACTTAGGGATTTTTCTAATATAATTACAAATATATTTTAAATGTGATTTTTTTTATCATTTACGTAAAATCAATTCTTCAAAGCATACATATGATATTATACTTAACTTAAATATAATTTTTTTAAAATTATTTTTAAAATTAATTCATCTAAACTACCAACCAAAGGAATCTATTCGAAAGGAATAGTTTCAACTCTTAATTATGTAGAATATTTGAATAGTTTTAATTTTTTGGACTTCAAGCTATTTTTTTTAAATGTCAAAATAATAAAAAATATATGATTAAAGTGTTTTTTAAAATATTTTAAAGCTTTTTTCTAAATATTCACAGATACCCACAAATATTGAAAAAATTCACGAATATCTACTTAACGGGTACCAACATAGGTATGGGGCGAATAGCAAGGGGATACTACCTGTGCCCGCCCGATCCCTTTGCCATCTCTAAGCAGGATAAACTGTAATCCTATCCAATGTTTGTTGCACACTATATAACATTATAAAAAATATATAAAATCTTAAATGCACTACCACCGCCCCCGCTCGCCACTACCATTGCCTTACCATTGTTGTCGTCATCACTATTGTCACCACCACTGCTATCGCCTCCACCATCGTTATATTATCACCACTGTCATTGTTGCTACCACTCCCACCACCACCGTCGTCACCATTATCACTACCACCACCATCATCATCACTACCATCACCACTACTATCGTCATAGGCACGACCACGACATGGGGTGATGGTAGCGATGAGAGTGACAGTAGTGGTTGTGGTGGCAGCTATGGTAGTGGTGACAGTGGCAATGGCGGGAGGGTGGTGACAACAGTAGGGGTAGTGGTGCTGTGAAGGAAGGTGAGAGAGAAATATCCTGATTACCAAATAGGCCCTATTTGTACATATTATATATATATTTTTTTCATTTTATGGTAATTAAATAACATGTGTGTATAAATAGATAAATAGACAGAGAAATCTCATTGTCGCCATTATATACCAAAAAAATAGAGAAAAAGAGAGGGAAAGAGAGAATGAATGATTAACAAAATAAATTATATTTACCTACTATTAAAATAGATTGATTCCTAATATATATTTTAAGTTCATACTAAATAAAAAATATAAATATCCAATAAATCCATTTATAATTTCAATTTTATACATAAAGAAAAATAAAAGTTAAAGTTTGAAAAAAAAATCATTTTTTTCTCTAACGATAATAATTTGTAAAATTTTAATTTAAGAAAATATTGATTTTGAAACAATATTTCTTCGATTCATTAATCACTATTATCAAAATAAACATTATTCTTAATTATAAATTGAAATATATCGATCTAATACATCATTTTTTAACTCATAACCCACACAAATATTTGATTCATAGAATTATGTCATTTTAAAAGTAAGTATAATGATTTTTAAAATTAAATATTATAATATAATACTTAAAATTAATAATAAAAAATCACCCTCATGCTTCCTTGGTGCTAAGGGCTCTTAATTTGTTTCAGCAGGATTGGTCTTGTGTTTTGGTTCATATTAGGCAGAAAACTAATTTTGTAGCTCACTTTCTTGCTAATTTTGGTGTGCGTCAATCGCAACCCTTGTTGTATTGAGATTTTCCCTCCCCTTCTCTAAACACTCTCTTGTTGAGGGATAGTTTAGGGTGATTTATCTTTCTATTTTTCCAATGAATCAAAAAAAAAAAAAAAAGAAGAATTGATTCATAGAATTGTGTCATTTAAGGTAAGTGCAATGCTTTTTAAAATTAAATATTATAGTAATTTATTAAAATAATCGGAAAATTTATTAAACTCACACACATATCTATAGAGTAATTACATCTATAGAGTAATTACTTAAATAATTATCAATGAAATTTATTAAAATTAAGTGATTAATTCATTTATGATCAAGTCAATTCAAACAAACCAATATAATTTTATTTCATAGTTCATTTGATCTAATTAATTACTTTTTTAAAAATAACTTTAACATTTATTTTTAAAATCCTTTATCTTTAGGTGATTTTAAATAGGTTCCTATTCAATTAATAATTTAATTAACTTCTAACACTCAAACTTTATTACTTTTTGTATTTGATTAAGCTTTTAATTATTTCATTCAATAAAATAATTAATTCTCTATTAAAAATTATATAAAAATTTATCTCATATTATACTAAGTAAGATCTATATTTAAAATGTTATATACTTGTAATTTTTTTCTGTTTCTTTTGTTAATATGATATATATAAATAAAATTCAAACATATTATTAACCATAAATATAAAATAACTTTAACTTAAATAGATATTAATTTTTTTTGAGACTTGAAAGCGTTTGAGTACTCGCTATATTTAATATTATTCATGTAAAAAAAATTTAAGTAGGATAATTAAATATATTAATTATATTTTTAATCTAATATTACGATTTTAAAAAATTATAGATAAAAGATTGGAGGTATTAATTATTTTGTGTCATTCTAGATCATTCATTCAAAGGTGTGTTTAAGTGTTTGGCAATTGGCAATTCAATTAGGTAATTTACAAAGAAAGAGCCAACACTACATGCAACTCCATCGTTGCGGGATTCGAAAACCATGATCCTCACTATTTTTTTGTCGGTTGAGATCCATGATTTTCGGTATGCATTATTACTGGGTCATCAATTAAGTGATCCACCAACATATTACATATACATACCCAATATAACAACATATAAACATTAGATTTGTTTTCCTTACCTTAGCAACAAGATATTTTTTATAAACATATTTTTATTAAATTAATTTATAGTAATTACATATCCATGTTGATGTTCTTGGTAATAAATTAATATAAAGAAGAGCATTTCATTTCTAATTAAAAATATATAATTACATACTTAATAAACAATGAAAATCATTCACTACCACAAAACGCAAGAACAATATCCATATGTTAGCGTTGTTCTCGACACTGGCGCTAGTAGTGGCAAAGCTATGAGGAGGCAAAATTTTCTATTTTATTTAAAATATGATAATAATTAGCATCGGCTACAGACCCCACTAATTTAAATTTAGTAGTGACCAGGCCAATGCTACTTGGATGCTACTTTTAACGGTTTTATTTAGCTTCTAGGTAGTGTTGGGTAAATCGACACTAAAAAGCATATTTAAAGTGTAATAAATGCACTTCTTCGTTGTGATTTAGCTTTCAGTTAATGTTGGCTTAGACCAACTCTACTTAAATATTAGTTTTAGTGTTCGTTAAGCTAATGCTAGTTGGATGCTTTATCACAACATAAAAGTACATTAATTACATTTGCGTCCATGTAGTGTTGGCCTATCTGACATTACAACCAAATACATGGTGTCACCGCGGCCCTTCTCCCCCATTTCTTTGGTTTTTCCTTCTTCCTTTTCCCTTTCCCCGCCGTGTTGTTCCCCTCCACTCTTCCTTTGCCGTGTCGCCCTCCTCCATCCTATGGCCACCATTCCACCGCCACATCACTATAGCATCTGCAGAAAATTGGTCATCAACAAATATAATGGATACTTTGCACCAACATGGTAACCCAAAAAATAGAAATAGAGGCTTTCTCTTTAAAGAAATGTGCTGTTTTCTGATTCACACGATCAATCCTTAAGAGTTAATTTCTCACTTCTAACAAGAAAGGGATATGTTATGTTTCCTTTCTAGTTTTACCTTGTATACCTATATTTGTTTAATACAGTTTCCATTCCAATAATTTCGCGAAAGTAAAATGGAAAATAAAGAGTTGCTTGTTATAGGTAAACACTGTTTAGATTTTCACCTAAGCTTTTTAGGGAGTCAGAAATTCAGAATGGCGTCTGACACAGTGAGGATGAACTTTAGAATCTTCAGCCCTTAAAGTGTGGGATTTATGGACTTCCACTTTAGAGAAAGAGAACGAGTCAATAATCATCAGGTCATTCCGTAAAATCTTTTTGAATTTAGGGTAACAACAATCTTTCACCCTTATTGTTCGTACTTTCATTCATTTTTGGATGTCGATCGTTTGATTTCGTCCCAGAATCAGAGATACAGTTGTTGGCATCTTACGTACGATAGCATAGTGCATAATATATTAACAAAAGTCTCGTTCCTAAAGGCTTTATTAGTATATTAATATAATAGGGAGATACGTTTAACATAGAAGTCCCAATAAAAATTCTTCAAAACACTGTTAAAAACGAAAGCATATAGTTCAAAATCTGATACAAAAAACAATTAATATTTTTGAAAATTTCCGTAAACTTATAGTGGATACTGCGAGGGAAATTCGAGTTTATAGTCTTATCACGCGCTCTCGTTATCAGCAATAGTTGTGATTCACATGTAATTTGCATTTTATAGCAATTGATCGTATAAAGTTGCTAGGGCTCATTAATGGTAGCTATCTTTAATTTTGCCGGTCTTCATATTTTGCTATTAGCTTTCTTACAAAAGAATTATTGTCATTAATCTTGGAGATTAAAAATTTAAAAGTATACAGCTCATTTTACAAAAGAAATGTGTAACGAAATATAAAAATAAAAAATAAAAAATAAATGACCAATTTAAAAATTTATAAAATACGCTATTAACTTAATAATAATAAACAAGTCTGTTAAGTATTTTGGAAATAATTAGTTACTTACATTCTCCCTATGTTAAAATGCATAATTTATTTCGATGGATTCATATCAAATTTATGTGTTGAATGAAGAAAAAGAAAGAGAAGAGTAAAAGAAAAGATTGAAAAAAATAAAAAAATACTACTTCTCCGCTGAATCAATTGAGGTATTGAATAAAGTAACACTTCACTAGATTCTTTCTCATACATAAACTTCACCACTTCTACCTGGTCTCATTTCTTTAATTTTTTTTTATTTTACAAAATTGTCGTGGCCTATTTATTGCCTACCAACCTGTATTATAGTAGGCATCAGGTTTGCAATTAACATATTTTAACAAGAATTTTAAAATATTGTCCATGTTTGAATTAGGTTGTTTTAGGAAAAAAAATGCCATTAAGAGAACGATTATATATTTCTTAAATAAACTAAACAAACATGGACTGCAGCAAAATTAATACTCCAACTTACATGATGACTCAGACATAATTTACGGAAGTAAAAACTTAAATAATTACAAACTGAAACCACCAAACTAAAACAAGAATGCAAGAGGGTAGTTGATACTATCAGAGTATCAGGTTCAGCATGCAATAGTCCGACTTTAACTAGAACAAGGTGCCCCACACCCTTAGAAGCCTAATAAACTTATTTGCAGGACACCACACCCCTATATAGGCTTTACTAGTCATTAGCACATTGTGCCACGTTTTTGTGGCTTGGTTTCAACGTCTTCTGGCAGCCGTTTCCCTTTGAGCATTGAAAAACACAGCAGCCACAGGAGGCCCCAGGTCATTCTCATGTGCAAAGTTCCTCGCGTTAAAGAGGTCCCTTGAACTTGGTATTTTCATCACTGCCTGCCTGCGCTTCTGCTTGAAAAGGAGGAACACAAACCTATGGATGCCTATGTTGGGCCTTGGAATTTCGAAGTTCACCACCTCATTTCCTGTTCAATTACATATAGGTTCAACCGTTCGAGGGAAAAGACATATGATTTTTTTTTTTTAAAAAAAATAATAACAATAATAATAAAAGTAAAATGAAAGTTGCTCTTTGTATGTATATATCTATAATAAGATTAAATAACTTACCAAATGTGGCGTCCGTTGTGCCTGGGATATCTGTGACCATCCTGTGAGTTATTAAATGGTCAGACACTTTGTTTCAGTCAGGTCAGGACATATATAGCAAAATGAAATCACCTATATCTGTGCTGCATCTGAAACTCTTCTATATGCATGCATGCGTTTAATTTCTTTCCATATCTCCGCAGGAAATTTAAATTTGTTGTTGGTTTTTTATTATCCATATTCCTATATATATGTGTGCTTTACTTAATCCATTACAAGTCAAGAAAATTAATGTAGAGTGAAGACCTAATTCTGCATGCAATGGATTATTGGTTTTTTATATCATATATACATTATAGTATCATACCAGTGTAGGTGTTCCCTCAGGTATGGATCACTAGGGCCAGGGACGTCTGGATCTGTCATGACCTGAGAGAAATTCATGGAAATGGAATTTATATTAAAACAGTAAGATGAAAAGATCGAAGAGATACAAAAGCGTGTGGATTAATTTGATGAAAGAAGTATACGTACCAGAGTGAAGAAGGATCTCATATCACCTTCATGAATCTGAACCTTAGGCTTAGTGGTTACTGAGGAGGGAAAAAACTCATGACCGTTATAGACCTGCTTCTTGTTGAAAGTGACAGTCATTTTCACAGTTGGAGTGAAATAATCAACTACATCTCCAATCACCCTTCCAATAACAAGAGGATCTGATGATATCATATTCATGGCCATGAAGCTTGGTTGAAGTACTAGCCTCTGAAAGTGGGCGCGAAGCCGTGAGCAACACAATAGTTAATGTTGCTTTTGAGGGTTCGATGCGTGTGAATGTGAAGTAGAAACCCTATATTTATACTCTCGATTCCTACAATACTTATTTAGAGTTGTCTAACTTATTCAAATAAAAATAGAGTTAAACAATTTCATTTAAAATGATTGGTGTAATTTTCTAATGTATTTTAAGATAATTGGTTACAAGTATTAATTATATCAATCATTTTAAATGAGATTGTTTAACTCATTTTTACTTGGGATAAGTTAGACACATTCTACTTATTTAGGAATCATAGGAGACAAGAAATTATTAGGTAATCCTATATCACCAAGTGGTTATGGTCCTAACCAATTTTTATATAACATATATTTAATTTTTTCAATTTATGAAAAAGAATTAATAACATTTAATTATATGGTATATGAAAATTAGTTGAAACCATGATACTTATGACATACCTAACAATTTCTCCGTTAGGAGACCAATTGACGAGGTGTAGGGGAAGCGAGAATTAAAGAATAGGGGGAAAAAGTTGAAAAGGAACCTTATGAAAAGGCTGGAGTTACATCACATTTAAAAAATTATATGATACCATATAAAATAACTTATATGTAATTTTAATATTAGCATATTTTCCTTGAACTTTTACACAAACATAAAGTATCACGTCGGTGTATATACAAGAAAAGCTAATTTTGATCATATAACCAAATGAATGATCAAAATTATATTTAAATAAATCAATCATATCCATTTATCATATATAAATGAAAAACAGTCTTTTACCTCTCACACCTTCATTAGGAGAAATTATTAGGTGGTCCTGAATTATTATGGTCTCTATTAATTTTCATATGATATGCAATTAAGTCTTATTAATTTTTTCTCATGAATTCTAAAAGTTGAATATGTGTTATATAAACATTAGTTGAAATCATGGACACTTGGTAGTTTTGAACTATTTAATAACTTCTCATTCATTAGACATAAGTATGTAGAAACAAGACTAGTCTAAGTGTAAAACTACTAAAGCTCAAGCTTTAGGTTCACTCATAAAAAATTATTTATTATTAGTTTTTATAAAAAAAGAGGCCATATATATTAGCAAAAAGGCTATATATATATATTGATAAATAGGTCTAACATATAACTTTCTCATTTTAAATAAAAAGTCTCTTTAAAAATTTGTGTTATGTCTTACTTAATGTTAGACCGGCCCTCGTAGAAAGAATCTTATCCATCCATATATTTGTTTATATGTGGAAAGATCAGTTTGTATAGATATAAATCAAAATGACTCTTATACTATTAAATAATTTACTTAATTTATCATTCATATATCCCTCTTCCGCTCTCTCTTTCGCTATACACACACTCTAAGTTTTACAATTAACCGTATATAGTACTTTTGAATCATCTTTTAATTTTTTTTTCTATTATTCAATTTTTTTGAATAAAAATTTAGGATAGAGACAGGTTATATGCCTTCTAAAATCAATGTAAGCTATGAACTTCAAAGAATATTTATAACAACAACACACAACAGTTTATTATATAAAATTTCGAAGTTTAAACCCAAATCATTTTCCAAACAAGCAATTGAGGGTAATCTTGATCTCTTTAACAATTAACAATCACAGCATGTAGATATTGAATGCTTTATTAGAAATATAATATAAAATCATTTATATGTTTTCTCCAAATAATTTACATTTTTTGGAGAGCTAATTCATGACGTGTTATCAAAACCTTTGCGTGACCGAGTAATACATAATTTGATCCTTGCCTAAGCCATTATTCTAATAAAAAAAAAGTTTAATTTCTGCACGTAGGGAAATGTTTTTGGGTGAGGGGACATGTTAAAAATATAATATAAATTAATCATTCACATATTTTTATCTAATAATTTAACTTTTTGGAATAGTTGATTCATGACCTGTCTATCACATTTCAAAGTCCCATGCAAAATTTGTCAACCTAAAAAATGGTAACATTGTATTGTTAGATACTGCTAAATATATATATTCTGCATTTTGCTAGCGTAAATTTTAACTAATTTTTGTAATTGCAACTTGAGTTTATTCCATGGATCTATTTGTACTTTTCTAGGAGAAAATGAAATGGATTTTTATTAATGAATATGCAAACCAAGGCACAAATTTACCATTGCGCCAGGGCTCGCCCTCAACACATTTACCTTACAATTCTTAATTTCTTACGTACTCAATTCAATGATATATAGTCCTCCAGCTCCATCAGCACCTCCAATAGCTTGGATTTTTTTCTTTTGGGAATTCAGCAGCCTTGTATTAATGTAACGGAGGTGGGGGTGGATGGTGTTTTAGTTATGAATAGTTCATGCTAATGGGTTTGATTTTTGAAGATGTGAAAATGATCTGTTTTGTATAGGGTTTGAGTACCCTTGTAATTAAAAAAGTAATAAATTTATTTATTTTTTAAAAAAATTGCTGCTTTCCTAGTATAATGTCAGTACCTTGCATGCGTTTCACTATGAGAGTAGCTGTCTGGAATGATTGAGCAACCTTAAGCAAGAAAAGAGGATATGTATATATAATGCTATTTTGTAACTGATCTAGCCAAGTCTTTCTGTTCAAAGGTACGTTGGATCTGTTTCAAGTGACAAAGGAGGATATATAGGATGTTAGTCCGATGAACGAGTGAAGATGGAGATACCTGCAAAGACCAAGATTTAAGTTAGTATGTGAATTAGAAGTTAGTACGTGAAGTAGGTTTAGTAATTAATCAGGTATAGCTAGTAATCGCTGAATATTCTAAAACCCTTAATATGGGAGGCGTGAACGGCTATGATCATCTTAATTAGGTTTGTCACATTGAGCCTATTTGAAGGGCCTAAAGTATTAACTATGGCTTGGCTCGAAGAAATCAAGGAGGCCAAGCTAGCGCGTAGCATTGATTCCCAATTTCTATATTATTTCTTAAGATATATGCAAAGGGGGAGGCAGGGAGAATTTGAGGTTCCAAGGCATCGT
Organism: Spatholobus suberectus; assembly: GCA_004329165.1. Classification (NCBI taxonomy): domain Eukaryota; kingdom Viridiplantae; phylum Streptophyta; class Magnoliopsida; order Fabales; family Fabaceae; genus Spatholobus; species Spatholobus suberectus. The sequence continues at coordinate 11,244,889 of CM014736.1, forward strand.
GAAACTGGAGAAAGATGTATGGTCGGGAACATTTCCAATAATGGTAACCTTCCCTAACTAAATTCATAGTAATTTTGCCAACTATAAGGATAATTTAATTTGGAGTATAAAGGTATTCCACCACCCACAAAATATAAGTCACAAACAAATTAAAATTGAATGGTAGATATAGTGGCTTGAGGTCATTTCACATAAAAGAAGATTCAGATGGAGTGGACCACTTTTGATATTGAAATTAGAGCAGTGGGGGAGAGTGGACTGCTATATATTTCAGGAGAGTGGGGGAGATCGAGTGGATGGCTCTATCAGGAAGACCAGAACCATGAAATTATTGTCCTCTTGATTACAGTATTCTCTTTGGGTCACTTCTGATAATTATGCTGTAATCACTTACTAAGTAATCACTTTAAAATTATTATTATTGTTTTGCATTCTATATATGTAGCGTATCTTCCTTCTATCTAACATATATAACCTTATCTTTGGTCAGTGTTCTTTCGTGCATGCATAGAAAGAAATTCTAAATTCACTCTGCACAAAGCACGTTGTACACATATCATAGCTATAGGGGATAACCTAGCTTGATGCTTCGCTATAATTGTCATTTAATTAATTATTAATTGTTAATTAAATTAAACAGACTCATAGAATCTCATCAAGTTTTCCATCACATCCTTGACACAATTTTTTTGAGCAAAAGAGGAATAACAAAGGATTATTATATTCATACACTCAGTTTTTTTACATTTTATTTCCAGCCTATTTTTCTTCATATCTCGTTCTTAATTTCTTATCATATCAGTTTTTCTTTCTTCTTTTATTTATTTATTTATTTTATCTCTCTTCCTTCCACCCACCTCAAAAATTGGGGTGTAGGTTTAATTTTTTTCAATAACAAACTCATTCTTTTCTTAGAACTCTACGTTTCATTATGGATTCCCCTAATTAACTTAAGTTTGGTAGCTCGAAGGGGCCACCCACACTAGCATCATGTCTAGTGTTTGGCTTGGCTTCAACTTTATTTTGCTATAAAGTCATTTTTCAATAAGTAAATTAAATTATAATGTTCAACCAAAGTTTTTTAGGTTCCATTCATAATAGTTAGACAATATTATCATGGAGGCAACATTTTTTAAATAATCTTATTTAATATTAAAGACCAAAGGAAAGGTTTCATACCACCAAGTACATGCAACAACTGGTACAAAATTGATTCAACTTGATTAATGATCTCGAGCTCAAGTCTTGAGTATGGAACTACGGTAAATATTTAGAGAAAGAATTTTATTACATACCCATAATAGTCCTATAAGCTTGAACAAAATTACATTCTATGAAAAATATTTGCGTTCTCTGGCTAATAAAAGGTTTTATTCATTAATATTCTCTAACATTCACCGTATATTGAATGACCGATGATAAAGATAGGATTTAACTTTTTTAATTAAAGTGAAAAGGCATGTTAAATAGAACATAATTATAATATATTTACATTAATTTTAAGTTGATATATTAGTGGGGCGTACACTTAATTAAACTAAGGATTTGTATGGTATATATCCATGATATAGGATATAGTCTGAGAGTATAAAAATAACATAAGGCCTTAAACAAAATAAATTTTAAGATATCCACTATACACTGTTTGGTGTACGTAATATAAAACAAGATAGTTTATTGTATAAGATATACAATCTTACGCTTTGTGATATGTTTGTATAAACCTGGACTAACATAAGAAAATATTTTATTAAATTAACGTTTACTTAAAAATTTAGTAATATATCTAATGTATTATGTTACTTAAAAATATACTGTTTAATAAAAAAAATACTATGTATATTTAATAATAATAATAATAAAAGATTTACATATTGAGCTAATTTTGTTTGAGCTATGCAGTAAATTAAAAGATCTTAAAAAGTAAATAAATTAATAAAAATAAAAAATAAAAACTATAAACAAATAATAAAAATAAAAATAAATAAAAAAATCAACATTTTAGAATGACAAAACTCATTTCTTAGTTTCCCTTTTGCAACTTGTTTCTTCGTTTTCTATATTTTGAGACTTATTTTCTCATTTACTTAGAATGGTTTCTTTGTTTCCTTTTTTCAAATATATTGTAATTTTTTCCTTATTAACTTAAAATTATTTCTTACCCTTAAAGAAACTTAAAATTATTTTTTAGTTTTTATATTTTCTAAATTTTTCCTAATTTTTTAGGATAATTCCTTAGTTTCGATGTTTTCAATATTTTATGATTTATTTCCTCATTTTTAAGTTTATTTCTTAGCTTCCTTTTAATTTTAAACATTTTGCGACTTGTTTCCTCATTTACTTAAAATTGTTTCTTGGTTTTCATATTTTCTAAAATTTTCCTTATTTAATTAGGATTATTTTGTAGCTTGTTTCAACATTTGCCTAGGATTATTTTGTGATGTGTTTCCTTATTTACTTAAGATTATTCGTTAGTTTTCTTATTTATTTAAAAATATTGATAATTTAAATAGGGATAAGGGTTTTCAACAGAAACACAAGGAATCACAGCACACTTTCATCTTTTGGATATATCCATCGCATATCTTATTCTTCATTTTCATCAAATGCCTCACCTTGCCAAGATACTCTTACTCATCACCAACGCAGAAACCATCTCCAACGCAGAAACCATCTTTAGTTGTTGTGTGTATGTTCTAAGTTTTTTTTTCTTCTGCTTTTCAATTTAAATTCTTGTTCCTCTATTCATCACTTTTCTTTGTTCTTTGCTATTGTTATTTTATTTTCCTTGTATATGATGGATTTGTGGGCTTTGCCCAACATTATTTTAATTCATTCGGCTTTCATTTTCTTATTTTGTTGTTTGGTTGAAACCTAATCTCTCTTATTGCTAAATTAATTATCTTGTTGAGGCCCAATTCAGTTGCCTCCATTCTTAGACTGGCCTTATCTCAAGGGCTTTCCTTCTTTTTAAAAAAGTAGAATTTAGGGCATGACCATTCTTCTATATTGCTACAAGACTAGGCTTAGTCTAGTCTGTAAATCCATTCTGATTCTTTCAAGAATAAAAATATATAATACCAACAAATAAAAACCATAATAATAACATGTGATCGATTCACTTGAGAGACATAATCTCATCATCAAATTTAACTTCCATGCTAAATAATTTGTCAAACAACTTTGAAATTCACTTAAGTGATTAATAATAAAAGTACTTAATTTATTGTGCACATTCATTTCTTTTTCAGACAAAAAAATTATTGCTACCAGATTTAGAAATATACATATTCTCAAGTTTTTTTGCCCACAGAGCACATGAAGCATTGACTGTATGAATCATCAAAACATTATCTACCCATTGTTGAATAAAGTCACAAACCCTCACATGCTCAAAAACCCATTTTTCATCAAATTTATTATCTGTTTTTTGACAAGCAAATAAGGCAAATGTTATTTCTTCACAAAAAGTAAATTCTTCATTTTACCTCTTCATTTATGATAGTTACTGTCATTCAAACCAATTATTCTATTGTAATTATGCTTCATTATTCAATCAACAAACGTGCAAAAATAAATAAATAATCGGCCTTAATGCCACCTATTGGGAAATGTGAGCACATGCTATGGAAGCAATAAAAAATACCAAATGAGCAAATTAACCTTTCCTAGTTGAGAAAAGTTGTGAGAAGCATAATAAACAACCATAGGAAAAACATTCAAGTAACCTAAACAAATAAATAGATAATAGATAAGTAATTTTAAACAGACACCAAATTTTTAACGTTAAAAACCTCCTTAATGTAAGAGGTAAAAACCACGAGATCTAGCCTAGCAAAATCTCTACTCTGAAAATAATGAGAACATGAAAGTGTCTCCAATCAACAAGGATATCACAACCCACCCTTACTCACTACCAAGAAAAAGAAGAAATCATCAAGAGTAACAATAAACAATAAATACCCACAAAAGGTATAACAACATCAACCCCAAACTGATGAAGAAACAGATAGAAAGCCCACTACCGTGGGATAAAGATTCTAAAATTACATCCACAGTAGAGCACAAATGAGTACCCAAAGTGATCCCACAATGAACAAAGTTTCTCCCTTCCAAAACAATATTGTCGTCGCTACACTCTTCAAAACAAAAGAATTTTTTACGCACGCATCTAAGTCATATTCTTCACCTTTTATAAGTTAGGTTGCGTAACTTTTTTTAATTAAAAGAATGTTAGGCCTCCATTAAGAAGAACCATCCCAACAAAATGGTCATAGGGCATTCAGTGAGACATGAGAGTAGGAATGATAATGGGTAGGGTCTAGGATGGATACTATGATACCTATTTCCATACTTATGTTTGAAAAAAAAAATCCATACCTAGCTCTATGCCTACATAGGTAACAAATTTAATCTTTATCCTCGTACTCGTTAAGTACCTATATACCCATAACTTCACCTATTAACTGCACTTTACTTAAGTGTAAAATCAATAAATTAATAAAAAAATATATATCATCTACAACTGAATTGAAAAATCAATCTTAAATCATCCAAACATCACCATATAACATCAGGAATATAGCTCCAACAAGACCACCAATGGCGACGAGGATAAGTTATGCGAGAATAGGGGTTATGTCACTGTGACATTGCAACATTCTTGTCTAGAAATACTGTAACATTGAATAAGGACAAGGATAAGGACTGGTGAAGTTTTCCAGCAACTAGAACAAAGAACAGGAAGTTAGCAACAACTAGAGAGAAGAATGGTGGGTGGGTGGCATAATGACTTCAAAGGCATACTTAGTTTGCGAATGGGAGTAAGGGACTTAGGATTCAAGATTATATTTTAACAATTAAATTAATAATATATAATTATATATATGAGTTATTTTAATTAAATAATATATACATGTGTGTTTATGTATTTAAGTGTGAGAAGAGTAGGGTGAGTACTATAGTATCTATATATACTCATACACATCCTCATTAAATTTTGTAAGTAAATCTCTAGTCTTGAACTCATCTCTATTGAGTAGGTATTTATCCTATCTATTGTAAATATTTTTTGCGAATACCCATAGGGTTTGGATAGAAGTATCTTCCCTACATAAGAGCTTTAATAGTCAAGCAAGAATAATTGTTTTCATTGAGACCATGCTTGTTTGATAAAGATGGAGATATTTTACCGCTACTTGACCCTAGAATTTGGTTACTTAGCTTCAATTTTATGTTTTAAATTTATTTTTATCTTGTGTTTTATCATGATCTTACATTTATCTCATATAATTTCATTGTCACCATAATAAGTAAGAAGTTATTTAGCTTAATGTTGATTAGTTTATGATGCCCTTGTGTGGTTGCATAGTCTCCTTATAGACTACACCGAACTTTGTATTGTTGGGTATTGGGCTACCTTCCTATGTGGAGAAAAGGGCCAAAATAGAAGTCCACTATATGTTTTACTTGTCTAAGTGGAGAAAGGGTCAAATCAGGGTATTAAGAGAGAACTTTTGCTTTCCATTTCTCAAACTCTGCCCCTCATTCGTTATCGCCAATACATTATCCTTGCCTTACCACACTTGGATAACTTCAGGAAAGTTTGCTTCAACAATCGAAGACACTTTTACTTATACCTTTTGTTCAACATGATTGTTTAACACAGTCCCCCTTACTTTTGTTTATATTTCTCCTTGAATGAGTGGAAAACAATTAGGATGAAGTATGCATGACAAAGAATGGATAGGTGAAACTATGAGTTGAAGATGTGTTAATTTTATTTTGCAAATGTATTTTTTTGTACAAGGTCACATGTATCTTTTACGAGAAATAATTCTGTTTAAGTTGAGTAAGACCGTTACAGACAACAAAATTTTTCTTCCGAGTATTTAACACAGCTTCATACTTAAATCTCAAACTCGATATCACCGATCTGAAACAATCCCATGTCAATTAATCTACGTGCTCAATGGTGTTTTGCATATGTATCTAGTAACATATCTATAAATTTTGAGTAGTGAAAATAAGATAAAATTTCTTTATATGATAAAAAATTAAAAAATAACATAATAGAAGCTAAGTTAGAGACAATATAAAAATCTAAGACTATAGTGATATTAAAAATATTTGAATTGGATGGGAGTATCTGCCCCCATACCAATGCATGTAACTCCGTCTCTATCTGCCATATCTTGTTGTTCCTATAATAATAGAGTTAACAATGTAACATGTAAGAACAAGAGTTAAAAAATTATATCAATTAATTCAATATGCCTATTACACTTGGGCTCGCAAAATCTGTTTTTCGCTCCGAAAGTTTGTTGGGCAGGTCTAATAATTTTTAGAAACACTTTTTTCGTTCGATGGGCCTGACAAAAAACGATGAAACTAAAGGCCCTATTAAGCATAGAGTACTGAACGACGGTTAAAGCAGCAGCGGCAAAGGTTGTTTGTTGTTAGCATGAGATCAACCTGTGTTTCGGTTTCAGTTGGGGCAAACCCAACAAGGTTGCTGTCGGAGAAATGCACAACACTGTCCCAAGTGCGCCAAATTCACGCCCACATCATCAAAACAAACCTCGTCACTCACGCACTCTGTGTCGCCAAACTCGTCAATGCTCTTTCTCAGAGCAGTAACCCCTACGACGCCGTTTCCGTTTTCGCCCACGCGCTCTCTTGCTTCCAAGATATGCGTGGAATTGAGTTTTCTGTTCCCTCTGCACTCAGAGCTTGTGGCAAATCGTGTGCATTCGAGGAAGGGAAGCAAATTATGGGTTTCATTTTGAAAACCCCTTTGTGGCGTGACCCGTTTATCACTAACTCCTTGGTTCGCATGTGCTTGGAGGTTGGCATGATTGAGTTTGCACGGTCGGTGTTCGATAAAATGCCCACAAGAGACTTGATCTCTTGGAACTCATTACTTTCGGGTTACTTGAAGGCTGGTGAGATTGAAATGGCGCGTGAGGTTTTTGAGAAAATGCCTCAAAGGGACTTGGTTTCGTGTAATGCCATGATTGATGGGTATGGGAAGCATGGGAAGTGTGAGCTTGCTGAGGAGGTTTTTATGGACATGGGTGTTAGGGATGTGGTTACCTGGACGAGTATGATTTCAGCTTTTGTTCTTAATCATCAACCGAGGAAAGGGTTATGTTTGTTCAGAGAAATGTTGAGTTTAGGGGTTAGACCAGATGCCCCTGCTGTTGTTAGTGTCCTTTCGGCCATTGCTGATCTTGGTTTTGTTGAGGAAGGAAAATGGATACACACTTACATATTTACTAACAAGATACATCACAGTTGCAGTTTTATTGGATCAGCACTCATAAACATGTATGCTAAATGTGGTCAAATAGAAAATGCCTACCTTGTGTTTAGAAGCTTTTATCACCGGCGAAACGTTGGCGATTGGAATTCTATGATCTCTGGTTTAGCTTTCCATGGACTTGGCCGTGAAGCTATCGGGATTTTCCGGGACATGGAAAGGGCAGAACTTAAGCCTGATGATATCACTTTCTTGGGGCTTTTAAGTGCTTGCAACCATGGAGGCCTCATGGATGAGGGTCAATTTTATTTTGAAACCATGCAGGTGAAGTACAAGATAGTCCCTAAAATTCAGCACTATGGATGCATTGTTGATCTTCTTGGTAGAGCAGGTCGCATAGAAGAGGCGCTTGGGGTTATACGTGATATGCCTTTTGAGCCTGATGTTTTAATTTGGAAAGCCATTCTCAGTGCCAGCATGAAGCACAATAACGTTATGATGGGGCACACTGCTGGATTGCGAGCTATAGAATTGGCTCCACAAGATTCAAGTTGTTATGTTCTTCTCTCGAATATCTATGCCAAAGCAGGAAGGTGGGATGATGTGAGTAAAGTTAGATCAATGATGAGAAAAAGGGGAGTAAGAAAAATTCCTGGATGTAGCTCTATACTTGTGGATGGTGAAGTCCATGAGTTCCTCGTGGGGAAGGCCATGGATATGGGGTACGACCAAAGCGTTTTGTCTAAGTTAGAGGAGGTTGTGTGTAAGTTGAAATCAGAGGGATATGAACCTGATCTAAATCAAGTTTTTCTAGACGTCGAAGAGGGTGAAAAAGAGAGCCAACTAACTCTGCACAGTGAAAAGATGGCTCTTGCTTTTGGACTATCGAGTATCCCACAGGGTAGTCCCATTCATATAGTGAAGAATTTAAGAATTTGTTGTGATTGTCACACGTTCATGCAACTGGTTTCAAAAATCTACAACCGTCGAATTATAGTCAGAGATCAAAACCGTTTTCATCATTTTCATAAGGGTTGCTGTTCCTGCAGAAATCATTGGTAACTTTTGCTGTATTGAGGTATCATGATGAGTATAGTCTGAGCAAATACCATACACCTTACGATGTCTTGACTGAGGGAAAAAAATGGTCGGCTAGAGCTTAAAATTGTTTGGTTTCAGCTGGCACACTCAACAGGACGGATGGTTATGTAATGTTCTAGGGCCAAATACACGAAATTATGTCTGTACAGTATACATCGTTTTCGTCTTTTACATGGGTTTTGTTAACATCTTTAAGTAAAACTAGAAAAAATATTTATTACATAAAAAATATAAAATTATAATTAACATCTTTTTCAACAACTTTTTATGTTTAACTATTTAAAATTAATCTTAAGAACTGATTTTAATAAAACTATTTATATATAAATCGTGAGTAATTAAGCATTCCACTATCATCTTATCTATAAGCAAACGATGAACATATAAGCGCTTGAAACTTTGCATTCACTAGTCAAACTATATTATTACCAGAGTCCCCTTATTTTTCTTTCTTAAATTCTAAGTGTCGCATATCCCTCCCGCTCATCTTTGAACCTTCTTTTCTTTCTCCATCTTTGTATGCAAGAAATAGTAGTTTTGTTATATACTCTCTTTGTTTCAAATTAAGTGACATTTAGAATAATATACATTTCTTAAAAAAGATATTAATAAATAATTATATCGATGAATATGACTATAGTTAGAAAAATAATAATTAATAGATTTTTTTTAACTGACATTTTCTGAAATTAATTAAAAGTCCTAAAGTAATAGATAAGTTAAAATGGAAAGACTACCTCAAATATACAAATTAAAGTCATACGAAAATTGAACTAGAATAAAATTTTAAATTAATTCTTCAAAAATAACAGTTTACAATGCTATTATATATATATATATTTTAAGGATTTTAATATCAAATATAGTATGTTTAAAAGAACTTCTAAGTTAAATTATTTTGTAAGTGTATGTAGTTTTACTAATTTTTTTTAATTAAGTTTCTATAGTTTTAAAAGTTTCAATTAAATTCCTATAATTTATTTATTTTTTAATTAAGTCACTAGGAAATAACATCGTTAAATATCCATTAAGTAATGCTAATGTGACAAGCTACTATTAAAACACACGACTCTTTTTGGTAGGTGTTAGGTAGATTGTGGCTCTAATTAGTGCATATCCATTTTTGGCAATGTAAACAGAAGGTTATAATTTACTTTTTCATATTAACCATTATTTAGTTGATGGTTAAAATTATTCTTTGTAAGCTATAAAAGTACATTGTCGTTTTCATTCAATCAATTCATTAAGACAGTAATGTTCATAAAATTTTCTTTGTTAAATCTTGTGTCCATCTCCATATTGTTGTATTTGCTTCTCTAGCTAGTTTTCAACTGATTTGATCTGGTGCTCCCGCATAACATAGTTCACATACCATAACAAGTGGCATTATTAGAGCCACTATTTAGTTAGGAATTTAAGATGTCTACCGTTACAAAATTTGATATTGAGAAGTTTGATGGAAAGATTAGCTTTTCAATTTGGCGAGTCCAAATGAAGGCCGTTCTTACACAGAATGGATTAAAGAAATCTTTAGGTGGGAAGTCAAAGAAACCGAGTTCCATGACTGACGAGCAATGGGACGAGTTGGATGACAAGGTGCTTTCTGCAATTCAACTTTGCTTGTCCAAGGAGGTTCTTTGTGAAGTAGCCAGTGAAACTACCGCTGCAGATTTATGGCTGAAGTTGGAGTCTTTGTATATGTCTAAGAGCCTCGCAAGCAAGCTTCGTCTCAAGGAGCGATTATATACAATCCGCATGGCTGCAGGTATTCCTATTCAATCTCATCTTAATGATTTTAATTCAATTACTATATATCTGGAAAACATTAACATAAAGATTGAAGAAGAAGATAAAGTTATTTTGTTGGTTGTCTGGCTTGTCTCTATACCTTCTACCTATAAACACTTCAAAGAAATCATGTTATATGGCAAAATGATACTTTATCTTTTTTGAAGATGTTAAACCTAATTTGTTGTCCAACGAAAAATTTGAGAGGTAGAATGGAGTTTTCTAATTTATCCCGAGTAAAAATGGGGTTAAACAATTTCATAAAAAATGGTTGGTGTAATTTTTTATGTTGTACCGACCATCTTTAAGTATATAAAAAATTACATTAATCATCTTTAATAAGATTGTTTAATTTCATTTTTATTTGAAATAAGTTAAATAATCTCGAGGTAGAACTAAAGAATTAAGGACTACTAGTAGCAGAAAACCAAGGTCCAAATCTAAGGGACCTAAAACCAACAAAACATGTCATTATTGCAAGAAATTTAGGCATGATATTTTTTATTGTTTAATCTTAAATAAAAAGGAAACCTTCACTACTTAGTGAAGCTGCTAATATTGAAACTAACTAGGATAGTGACATTTTGTTATCCGTGATTTCTTCTGATAAAAGGAGTAAAACAGAATGGATTCTTGATTCTGGATGTACTTTTCATGTGTCATTTATATAGATAGACTTGTTTGCCACTTTTGAACCAGTTAATAATGGTGTTGTCTTAATGGGCAATGATGTTGAATGCAAGGTTGTTGGAATTGGCACTATTCAAATCAAGACTCATGATGGTGTTGTCGGGACTTTAACTAAAGTTCGTTATATTCCTACCTTGAAGCGGAACTTAATTTCTCTTAGCACCCTTGAGTCTCTTGGGTGTAAATACTCAGCTCAAGGTGGAGGTTTAAAGGTATCAAAAGGTGCCCTCGTTTTGATGAAAGCTAACCGAATTGGTAGTTTATATGTCTTGCAAGGTATTGATGTCACCAAATTATATGGCGCATGCACCTTCCGAGCGAGCAAGGTCTTCTTGTTAAACATGATATTGTTAAGTCGGAGTTTTGTGAACATTGTGTTTTTGGGAAACAGAAAAAAAATTAGTTTCTCTACTGCAACTCACCGTACAAAAGGCATTCTTGATTATATTCACTGCGATTTATGGGGACATTCCAGAATTCCTTCTCATATGTCGTTATATGATGAATTGATGGCCTTTATTGAAGATTTTCCTCGTAAGGTCTGGGTTTACTTTCTAAGGCATATGCATCTGAGTCTAAAGGATATCGTCTATGGTGTTCTGACTTGAGTTGCGAAAAGTAATTCTTAGAAGAGATGTGACTTTCAATGAGGATGCATTATTATCTGGAAATCAATCTTCTGTGTCTTCTTCTACTAGTACAGGTAATTTGCAGAGTACTAGTGAGGAGTTGGGTTAGATTGAAGTCTGCAACTCCTGATTTCAATGTTCTTTCTTCCTCAACAAATGAATTTAGCATTGATGATCATGATCATGATTATGGCACCACTTCTTCTATTGAGCCACAACAAGATGATTGTTGTATTGCACGAGATAGACCGAGAAGACAGATTAGAATGCCAACTAGATATGAAGATGATAATTTAACTGCTTATGCATTGTCTATTTGCACAAGCGGTAAATGAAGGTGTTGAGCCTACTAACTATACCGAAGTCGTTTCTTGTGTTGATTCTTCAAAATGGCTAGTGGCTATGAACGAAGAAAATTGAAAGTCTTCATAAGAATAGTACTTGGGATTTGACAGACCTTCTTAAGGACAAGAGGCCATTAAGACGTAAATGGGTTTACAAGAAGAAAGATGGCATTCCTGGAATTGAAGATCCTAGATGCAAAGCACAGCTGGTTGTTAAAGGTTTTAACCAAAAGGAAGGTGTTGATAGAGCTGTTAAATTAGTCCCAAGCCCTAGGGCCAGCCCATTTGTCCCATGCAATTACCCTTCGTAATTGTTTGTAGCCCACTCAATGAGGGGGGCTTAAAAGCCATACAGGCCCCCAAACAATGGGGTTGAAGATGGGTCAGCCCCCATTTTGACTTGAACGGCAAGTAGATGCTAGGATGCGTCATAGCTCCATTGAATCCATAAGGCTACAACGACTACTGTCCACCAAGAAGAATTTGTTGGAGTAGAATGAGTGAGAGTGCGAGATGAAGAAGCCGTGTTGTATGCGACATTATTTCGGGAAATGGTGTAGTGGGTACTTTATTCAGTGTTGCTGATATTAGAGTGGGCCATTGGCTTTCACGTGTTGTTTTATCTTTTTTTTTTTTCCTTTGAAAATAGTAACAAAGTGTGTAACCACTCCGAGTCGAAAAGAAACCGCATAAGACGATAAAACTCTCTCAACAAATGCAGCTACATGTCCAAGTCTCGAACTGAGGATCTTGATTAAACTAGAACAACCCTTTATCATTGATTCACGTATTTGTTAGTACATGTGTTGTTTTATCTCTCGGTAAGGAGGTTTATACTTAGGATATATTATCTAGATACTGCTACTGTACTTAGAAGTTGTTGTGCCAATGTTATTACACCGACAAGATATTTCTCACACGAAATATTATATTAAAAGTTTTAAATTTTGATTAATTAAATTATTAAAAGTGGCTTACAATTTATTGTAAATTCTTTATATAGAACTATAACTAAATCATATTATGACATCGCTTTAGTTTAATGTTTTTAAATATTTGGACATTCTTGATTTTTTTTAAATCTTTAGAAAAATAAATCTAAAACTTAAATACAAAAATTTATGTAGTATAAAAAATTTGCAAGAAAATATTTTATTTTGAAATTCTTCTTCTTCAAACGAATGTACGTGTGTAAAAAATTCTTATTAATTAGTTCCAAATTAGCTCCCAATATATACAAAAGTTTCCTACTAATTAAATTCTAATATATATATAACGTTCCTACCAATTAGCTCCTAAATTAATTCTTATTACAAATTTACTCCACAATGGTACAAGTGGTCAAAGCCTATATACAATAAATTATTCAAGTAGCTCATCATTAGCTTATCCCGTTAAGTAACTATTAAGTCGTTTGTTCAACGAAAAAGAAAATTCATGATGATTTTGACATATCTTTGATGCATTAGAATTAAGTGTTGTTTTCTTATTTTGTTCATAATTTCATGTGTGGTTAAATCATTTATTTGATTCATCGATCAATGTTTGATTTGGAATGCTATCAAAGTTTATTTGGAATGCTAAATAACATATTAGTCTTGTTTTAAAAATTTATCTTAAATTAATTTATTTATTAAAAATAGAAGGGAGATACTTAGCCCTTAGTGGACTGGTTCATCCATGGAGTGGGTTCGCCCATAGAATGAACTAGGTCAACTTTTTTAACAAGAGAATATTTTTTAAAAAAAAAAATTATACCCATGGGTTGGCCCTAGCCCTTAGGGCTTTGTGGTTTTTTGGTCCTATAAGCTTTTTTATATGTGGGCTTTTTGGCCCCGACCCATGTGAGCAAGGGCTAGAGGGGCTAGGCAGGGCCAAATTGACAACTCTAGGTGTTGACTTTAATGAGATTTTCTTTCTTGTTGTTCGCCATACCTCTATTCGTGTTTTGCTTTCTCTTGTTGCTTTGCTTGATTTAGAATTGGACCAACTTGATGTGAAGACAACTTTTCTACATGGAGAGCTAGAAAAGGAGCTTTACATGGAGCAACTTGATGGATTTGTTGTTCTTGGTAAGGAGCATCTTGTTTGTCAACTAAAGTAATCTTTGTATGGTCTAAAGCAAGCTCTAAGATAGTGGTAAAAAAGATTTGATTGTTTTATGATTGGACAAGATTATCCCAAAAGTTAATTTGATGCCTAGGTGTATTTTAGAAAACTTCCAAATGGGTCTTTTATATACTTGTTACTTTATGTTGATGACATGTTGATTGCATCTTGTGACAAGTCTGCAATTAGAAAATTAAAGAATTAACTTAGTAATGAGTTTCAAATGAAGGAGTTAGGTGAGGCTAAGAAAATTCTTGGCATGGAGATTCACAAGGACCATTAAGCTGGTAAACTATTCTAGTTACAAAAGAAGTATATTAGCAAAGTGCCATAAGTTTAATATGGGTAACTACCAACTTGTCTCTGCTCCATTTATTACACATTTCAAGTTATCTTTAGACCTTTGCCCATAGACAAAAGAAGAGATAAAGCGTATGTCACACATCCCTCGTACTAGTGCAGTTGGTAGCCTTATGCATGTTATGGTGTACACTAGACCTGGTTTAGCATATGTTGTTAGCACACTGAGTCGATATATGCATAATCCTAGTAGGGATCATTGGAGTGTTGTGAAATGTATTTTTATCTAAAAGGCACTTCTAACATTGGCTTGGTATTTGACAGAAGCAAGACTCCAACCAATGGTGTTGTAGGTTTTGTTGATTTAGATTATGATAATGATCTTGATCGTTGAAGATCTCTTTTCACTTATGTCTTTACTCTTTGTAATTGTGTTATCAATTAGAAAGCTGCACATTAGTCTATAATTACACTATCCACGACTAAAGTAGAATATATTGCGACCACAAAAAGGGTGAATGAGACTCTTTGGCTTCGAGGTTTGGTTAATGAACTTGGTTTAACACAAGATGTTCATGTTGTATTTTGTGATAGTCAAAGTGCTATTCATTTAACCAAGAATAGTTGTTACCACGACAAGACGAAACACATTGATGTGAAGAATCACTTTATACGAGATATTGTTGTTATTGGTAAAGTTATGGTGACAAAGATTCACATGTCCAATATTCTAGCAAACATGCTCACTAAGCTACTTCCAAATGTCAAGTTCCAACATTGTTTGGACTTGGTTGGGCTCTATAGTATTTGAAAACATAGTGATGAACAACTAGTTGAATTTGAGCCAAGGTGGAGATTGTTAGGTAGATTGTGGCTCTCATTAGTGCATTTATTTTTAGCAATGTAAACACAAAGTTATATTTAATTTTTCATATTAACCATTATTTAGTTAATGGTTAAATTTATTCTTTGTAAGCTATAAAAGCACGTTGTAGTTTTCATTCAATCAATTCATAAGGCAACAACTCCTTTCCTCATCTAGTTTTATAGAGTTTTTTCTTTCTCTTCATTAAAGATAATTATTCATAAAGTTTTCTTGGTAAAATCTTGTGTCCATCTTCTTATTATTGTATTTGCTTCTCTAGTTTTTGACTGATTTGACTGGTGCTTTTGCATGACAATTCATACACCATAATAGTAGGAATTGTGGTGGTGTCGTAGATTCAAGTTGTTGTTGAAAACACCTGGGTCTTAAATGATGCCTTTGTAGTTTCAATTAAATGGTTTACTAATATCTCAAACTTAGATCTAATCAATGTGATGCTACAACTCAAAAAAATAAGTGATGTTCTGATGCTTCACATTATATGCATCAATAGTGATAAAGGGAAAATCAATTGTTTGAGTTGTTGAAGGCAGATCTATTTTTTGCTTTCTTAGCAACTTTCTGAAGCCTCTACAAGGCTTGCCTATCCTTTGATAGGTCAATACTTTCAGTCTCATTTCTTTTGAATTCATTCATTAGAAAGTCCAAGAAAAAGTTATCAAAATCCTTTCCTCCCATGAAAGTGTCGCTATTTGATGCTTTCACCTTAAAAACACCATTAAAAATTTGTAAGATAGACACATTAAATGTTCCACCTCCAATATAAGAATTTGCAATTAGACCCCTTTGTTTTTTCCATATTAAAGTTTAGTATAGCAACATCTTTGTACATGCCCAATATAAAGTGAGGGCGAATTAGGCTGGATTTTTATCAAGCATAAAAAATGTATTAGCCAAAACATCTAAACTAACTCCTCTATGCTTATATATACTTTTGCTTGTTTTTATTTGTCTCTTCTACTCTTTCTATTTGTTACTCGATCTTGTGCTTCTCTAGTTTTAGAAGCTTAGTTTTTTTAATCTTTTTTATAATTTTCTATGTGGATCAGTACAAGGTGAATGTGGACTGGGATAGATCTCTATCAAGCATAGAAGATATATTTTTCAAAAAATTTGAACTAATTAGACTTAACTCATTTTTAGTTATACATGTTTTTGCTTATCTTTATTTAGCTAGTTGGGTCTAATGTGAAAACCAATAACATCTTGAAATGTGATACACATACAATAATTCTTACAACAATTTATAAACATTATTTTCTATATTTGTCTCTCTCTATTATATTATTTATTATATTTCAAATTTTTTTTCTCTCAATTGCAAAATTTATTATAGGATTTGTTGTGTAAATATTATTTCTCTAACGTCTTTTGTTGCTTGCCTCTTAGCACCATTGAAGTAAGCTACAACAGTAATTACAACTTTTGAAATTGACTTTCCAAGATGTGACTCAGCAATTTCCTTCATCTAGGTGAGAACAAACCCATTGTTTGGTTGAGTAGAAATTGAGAAGAGAGAAGTAGAAAAGAGAGAAGTGAGTAAAAAAAAATAGTTTTATGTTATTTGTTTAAAGAGAAAAGTAGAGAAGAGAGAAAATATATACGTGAAACTCACTCAAAAAAAAATCTCTCTTTTGGTAAAGAGAAAAGAAAAAAAAAGTGAAATAAAAAATTGTGGAATCCACTTAAAATTACAATTTTAACATTTTTTTTTTCTATCTCACAAGATCTATATATATTAAAAATAAACATGTCTTTATAAGAAAAATTTATTTTCTTTCTCTCAATTTTTCTATCAAACCAAACAAGTAAAAAGAAAACTCAACTTTTATTTCTCTTTCACTTTTCTCATATTTCTTTTAATCCAAACACTTTAAAAATCTACTCATTCTCTCTTCTCTCTTACTTCTCTCTCCTCTACTTCTCTATTTACACAAACAAATCAGCACCAATTTGAGTGGAATAAATGTTAGTATAAGACTACCCCTCGTCACAAAATTCCTTGGTTGAATTTAAAAAGACCGCTAACCAGACGCACGCATCTATTGACTATGAAGACGTGGAGCTTCTCCTTCAACAAGGCGAGCGCTTGGTTAAATGATTGATTTGATTGGATGGCGTAAGAATTTGAGTGCTACATCATATACGTGTCAATTCTCAAGCATTTAATTACAAAATTTTGAAATTACAAGGATTTAATTAAAAACTTTTACAAATTACACTATAAGGACTTAATAAAATATTTAATAAAATTATAGAAACTTAGAGATTAGTTTAACTATTTTTTTATAAAACTGATTTGAACTTATAAAAGTTATTTATGATCTTTTTTATAAATTTATTTTACCTTTTTTTAATAAAATTCACCTTCTTAATTATGAATAAGATCTCATGAGATAAATTTTAGTTGAATAAATAATTAACCAAACTATTAAATCAAATATATCCTTAATTTTTAAAATTTAAAACATCACATTTATTTTTATTAAAGACTAAAGTGGTAATATAAAGGAAAAAAAATAATTTACTATTTTATATTTTAAGTGACAAATTTGATAATATTTTTTTATGAATGATTAATATATTAAAATATTAATTAATCTTTAAATAACAAACTTAAGGGTTTACCCATAAATAAAAGCACTTTAAACAAGCAAATGTATAGGGTAAAATGTTTTGTTTCATTCCTCGTTTCTAGCCATAAGTCCATGTGAGAATAGGTGCTACTCCTAAATTAATGTGTTGGCTAGTTAATTAATTTTTAGGCTGAAATTTACTTTTGATCATTTAGTTTGGAATATATGTTATTCTAATCTTTTAAAAAATTTTAAGGTCAATCAAATCTTTTTATTTTTGAAATTAAGCAAATATGATTCTTCTATCAATTTTCTTATATACCAAATCTTCAAGTACGCTATGGGCACTTGGAGTAATATTAAAGAGAAATTGTATTTGTATAAAAAAATTATACAAAAAAAATGAGATAAAAAAGAGAATGTGCAGTAAAATGATAAACGTAATAAAAAGAGATAAAAAAATAATGTTATTGAAAATATTATGTAAATTTGTTATATGAATCATATCATATACTATCAAATTATTGGTAGTTGGTAAAATTAATGCACAATGCTAAGATATCTTGTTCCACAAATTATTAATGGACCACTCTCCTTTGATTAGCTTACCTTACCTGCTTAGCATCATTTCTTTTGCTAGGTGACAAATTAGATTCCTTTTCACTGGTTCCGTTTATTACTGAAAGTAAATATTTGTTATCCATTGCGCAAATCATTGTTAAGAAATTAATAAATAATTTTTGGCTTAATTACATTTTGTGCCACTCAAGTTTTATTATTTTGTAAATTTTGTCACCAAGTTTTTTTTTTGTATTTTGCCACTCTATTTTTATAATCTTACAAATTTTACCTAATTATCAACTATCCATTAAATGACAAATAGAATGATGATGTATCAGTAATGAGTTGGCATTAAACATTCACGCTAACTTGTTTTTTTAAATCTTTTTAAAAAAATAAAAACTGTTTGGGAAATTTTTTCCTAAAAGCTATGTAGAACATGGACTCGGTATTTTTCCAAACAATTTTTATATTTTTAGAAAAATGTATTTTTCAAAAAAAAATTAGTGTGAATGTTTAATGTCAACTCATTATTAATATATTATTATTCTGTTTATTATTTAATGGATAATTGACAGTTGAACAAAATTTGTAGATTATAATAATAAAGTAATAAAATGTGAAAAAAGAAAAACGTAATGGCAAAATCTGCTGATAGTTGGATGGCACAAAGCCATAATTTTTTTTATTAAAAACTTGGCGATAGGCCATCAATGTGAAAATAGGCCATTGGAGGAAAAGAAGAGGAAGTGAGGACCGTGAGAGAGAGTGGAAGGCCGAATTTTTTTTTATTTTATTTAGCAGTGCTAAACAGCATATTTTCAAGAAATCATCCCCTATACAAACAAATGTTTTTCACAATCAACACAGTAATGCCTAGTAATCTATTGCGTACAAAGGTAAGTTCCTAAGATAGAATTTGTTGCCTTGTCTGTGCTCACTTCACCGTGCTCCTAAAAATGGGTTACGTGCTACTCTAGCTCACATGTCACAAGCAGATACAATATGGAAAAAGTAATTTTAATTTTGTATGTGACGTCATGGTCAGATATGGTTATTTAATTTAGCTCTCTATGTGAGTGACCCTTGGACTTCGGTAGGACATATGCTCTTTGAAAGAGAAGAAAGAAACATCGTTGGTTTGGGATTCAGATTCGTACAATCAACACCAGTTACTGGAGAAGAGTCCTTTACTTGCTGGAGGTGTGTCTTCCTTGGATTTTATTTTTCATTCTTCAATACGGGTTTATATTAGTTTCCTAATTTGATATGTTTTGAGTTTGGCTTGTATAAATCTGACTCCATCATCTGTGAATTTTATGTTGAACTTCGTTTTCGGTTAAATATGGTATAAATATATCCCGCCGGTGCCGGCGCTTTCATTTGCTGTTCTGACGTTTATTCACTGTTAATGATATTTTGAGATAAGGTTCATTGGTTGCCACGTGGCAGTCTTGTGGCCGTCCGTGTAAATGTTATTCCTCCTAGTCCTCGTTCATCTGCTTTTCGAGGAACCGCAACCGGTTCGGGACTTCTGTGTTTATTATTTAAGAATTAAGAATGGAGTTCAGGTGAACGAATGGACCTGAATTTCTGGGACGCATTCTTTTAAAAGTTTTTTTTTTTTTTTTTATACTACTTTATGTTTTGTAAAAATTAAAAATATATTAATATATTAACTATAGTTTTATTTTCATATTATTATTAAGTAAAATGAGAGAAATATTAATAAAATAAAAATTAATTATGTTTTTAAAATTTTAAAAATATATAATGTTTTTAATTTTATAAAATTTATAAAATTTGAACATCACACTTTTATTCTTTCTGTTTTGTTTTCTGGGATTGGATGAAGAATGTTGTGGATTGAATTATCGAATTTTATAATATAATATAGGCTGTGGAAATGGAAGGTAACAGGTTCCGCGGTGTTTTTTCCATGTAAAAGAATTTGTCGTTTATGATGGCGCTGCTGCACATGATTGTTGGGAAGAACCCCCGAGAGAGTTCCACGTTTCATGGCTTTGCTCCTCTGTTCACTCATTTCACACCTTATTCCTCTCTCTCTACCTTCCCTCTTTAACGTCACTCTCTTCTTCTGCTTCTTCTTGTCTATCCTCCCTCACACACAGGAGATTTTGTTTGCAGTTGCTGCTTCCTAGCTTCGGCAGCAAGGTTTACTCTCTTTGATTAGTTCTTACTGCTTTCCGTTTCTACTTTCTACAAGCACGTTATTAGCTCAGTTTTGTTAGGACTTTGGGGTATTAAATCTAATTCACGAAGGAAAAGAAAGAACCACTTAGATCCAGCACGGCAAAATAGTTTGGTCATATATGAATTTCTTGACATGGTTGATATGTATCTGAACCAAGGAATCCAAATGCCCATAGATCTCCGCCAATTCCACTACTCGTCTGAGCCAAACTCGTCTCATCAACTCTAATACTACTTGTCACTTATATGTTACTCAAAACTTAAAATATCGAGTCTATGAATATTTGTCACTTATATATTACTCAAAATACTCATTTCTATTCAATGTGAGACTTCTTCGTTATATTACTCAGACTTATACACCAACATCTTCCTAATAATTTCCGTTGTCCATGTTTTTTTTGTTGGAATCAAAAAGCTGCTATGAAAACAAGTTGGCAGTATAAGGAACTGATGCGATCAATTTTTATAGTTTTATAATTTATATAAATACATATAATTTACTGACTACATTACTTGCGCCTTCACCTATATGAATACATACATGACTTTGTTTATGTAACAATTTTTGGTCTGGATGGTAATTAAGTTTTCTAAAGAAGTGTATGCCCTATTGCTCTGGTTCAGTTTTTTTTTTTATATATATACTGTTCATCGTTGTTTAAATTATTGAAGTGGCAATTGTTTCTGACCTTCAGATTGATTGAATTATTGAAAAAAAGCAGTACAACTTTGCTTGTTTTAAATAATTTTACATTGTTATGTAGTGGATGATACGGTTGATGGTGCAGTCTCATTGGAGCAATGGTGATTCCAATAGCAGTGGCACTGGCGGTGATTCTCATAGGGTGGGCTTATAGGGCCATAAGGCCCCCACCTCCTAAAATATGTGGATCCGTAGGCGGTCCTGAAGTCACTTCTCCCAGAGTGAAACTCAGTGATGGGAGGCATTTGGCCTACCGAGAATTAGGTGTTCCCAAGGATGAAGCTAGGTACAAGATCATTGTCATTCATGGATTTGGCAGTTCCAAAGACACAGATTTGCCAGTTTCTCAAGTATGAACTACTTGCTCTCCTTTTATATATTTACGCTCCTGCGTTGGTGAAGGTTTTAAAAAACGGTTCACAACCATGACTTTCACAGGAAAATTCAGGTTTTTGGGGTTTATGCGACCGGCAACACAGCTATAATTGCGGTTGCATCAACTGCATTTGTTTGCATTTTATACAATATCATAGATTACAACTGCAGTTTAAAACCTTGGTTTATATAGATGTATCATGTATAGCATTAGGAATGCTTGCTAAGAAATGAAATATTATTCTTCGGAGGATAAAACATTTAAAGTTCCTGCACATGGTAGGAGTTTACAACTGGATATGTTAACTTGGTTGGGTTTTTTGCTTGTATGTAGGAACTTATTGAAGACCTTGGGATATATTTCCTCCACTTCGACAGAGCAGGTTATGGTGAGAGTGATCCACACTCATCACGTTCTGTGAAGAGTGAAGCATATGATATTCAAGAACTAGCTGATAAATTGCAGATTGGTCATAAATTTTATATAATTGGAATGTCAATGGGAGGTTACCCTGTTTGGAGCTGTCTAAAATACATTCCACACAGGCATGTTAATTGCTGACTTGTAGCTTCATTTTGCTTTTGATGTTTTCCATTCTTGCACATGATAATATATAATAAGACATCCTTTGGCAGATTATCGGGAGCAGCGTTGGTGGCTCCATTTATAAGCTATTGGTGGCCTTCTTTTCCTGATAATCAATTAAGAGAGGCATTTCTGATGCTACCCCAGTCAGACCAATGGACTTTTAGAGTTGCACATTACGTCCCTTGGTTGTTCTATTGGTGGATGACTCAAAAATGGTTTCCTTCATTGACTTTGACAAATATGTTGTCTCCTGATGATATAGAGATCGTGAAGAGCTTGTCAGAAGTTCCAAGCACTGGTCAGGTAGCTGCATTTGTCACTTTATCTTGATTTTACAAAGGAGTTTAATTAAGTACACGTTTTGATTCACATTAGATCATCTAGAATTACGTTGAAATATTAGCCAACGTGATTTTAGGTGTTTGTTTATATGTTTCATGATTTTAGGTAAATGTTCATATATTTTGATTCACATTGAGGAATTGATTCCAGGTCTAAAATTTTAAATTGATTTTAAATTTAGGTAGGTTATGTGTTAAATCAAAAAATTTATACCGAGATTTACTACTAATTTGTTTTTAGAATAAAAACATTCAAACATAAATTATATCACTTCAAAATCAATTTCATTCAAAATTAATTATGCACATGCTCACCTAAACACATACTGAGAATGTGTTTGTATAACATAATTCCCACTTTCCAATGCACGTTGGCATTAATCGTGCTCCAATGGGTTTACAAACACGGCCTAAGATTGCACATAAAAAGATCTTGCTTTGGTAGTTCTTAGAAACTGAAAAATCTATAAAGATACACACTATATGTAAACATCCATTCATTATGCACACAATTAATTAATCTTGTATATAGCAGTGTGATAAGGGCATATTCCATGTTTGGTACTGATGATGTATTGCTGCTATTTGCCTACTACTATACTACGTGTCTTTACATTCAGGAGAGGATAACTCATCAAGGTGAATATGAATCATTGCACCGAGACATAATGACTGCTTTTGGAAAGTGGGAATTTGGCCCAACGGACATAAGAAATCCGTTCCCTGATAATAATGGTTCGGTCCACATATGGCAAGGCTTGGAAGATAGGATCATTCCCTATACGCTGAACCGTTACATCTCTCACAAATTACCGTGGATTCGTTATCATGAGCTTCCTCATGCAGGGCATCTATTTCTCTTCAAGAAATATGAATGTGAGTCTATTATCAGAGCACTTGTACTCTCACAAGATATTTCGTAATAAGATGTACTGATGTAGTGTGCAGAGTAAACAATTGGTCTATAGACTAGAGTCTTGTGAATGCGATGGCGAGTAAATTTTGTAAGCAGTTACTATATATTTTTAAGAGTTGTTTTTATTTTTATAATATGTTTTATGACTGAGGCTAAGGTGGACCAGTGCCTCGTATGGTTTATGGTGGACAAATACGTCCTGACCATTTGATTTAATAATTTAATAATGAATGGTTGAGATAACTTACTGGTATCCCTTTTTGTCAGTTTTTACTTATTAAAATTATTATTGTTAATTAAAATTATTATTGCTAATTAATTCTTCTTCCCTAATCGTCATCCTTTCTCAAACTGGTGCCTCTAATCCCTAGCCTCCATATCCACATCCGCCATCATCCTCCCTCTATTCTTCTTGGTAGTTTTCTGTATTGTTGGTTTTCACACAGGAAGCTTGCAAAACATTGATGGATGCTGAGAATCAACCTGTTTGTTGGTTTTCACACAAGAAGCTTGCAGAACATTAATTGAAGCTGAGAATCAACTTGTTGACATTGATGCAGGTGATCCTAAGAAGAAGAGTTTTTACCCCCAAACATGCAGAGTTCGCAGGTTGGTGGGGCTGCGATTTCTTGCACCTCCCGGACAGGAATCTTACCCCCAAACATGCATCCTTTGTGACAGCAAAATGTAAAATCGATGACCGTGAGTTCGCGCACCTCCCAAACGAGAATCTTGCGCAGGTGAAGTACCTACACCGTCATCACGTCTCCGCCACATTCTTCACCTGTATCGTCAAGCTTCACAAAACCTCCACCCGCACAACAACTTCACAAGATCCGCAACCCTTCGCTTGCTGTTGTGGTCGTTAACTGACCACCTCGTCAAAGTTATTTTTGATATGTCCCTGATGATGCTGATTTTGCACCACACGCGGGCAGTGGGGCTGGGTGTCGCCGCTGTGACAGCTTGGTGCAGGGACGAAGGGTGTCTGGCCACTGTAGGTAGCGTGGTGTAGGGAGGAAGGGTGAGGAGGGTTTTGGTGGACTCAATTACTCCTAAAATCCATTATGCTATTTTTTAAAATATAGCTAATAAGGCGTAAAAAAAAAAAAACAGTTGCAACCTTTTGTATCTGGTTACAAACTTTGGTCCACCATAGACCATATTAGTACATGGTCCACTGTAGAAGTCATCATGTTTTATAATTTATTTTATTTATCTATTTTCAACTCTATAAAGAGCTGTATAGTACGTTGCTTTAGGATAGAGTATTTTGCACTCTTTTGAACTTTTTTTTTTCCCTTCTGAAAAGGCACTGTTTTGAACTTTTCATCTATATAAATGACTAAACGAGTAAAAATGTAAAGTTGTGATGAGACGTGCAATAAAAAAAGGAAGAAATAATTTATCAAAAAAAAAAAGGAAGAAATAAATACAAATATAAAATGAGTTTAAACAATAGAAAATAAAAAAAATCATGACTCTTTACTTTTGTTCATATAGAGAAAAGAAATAGTATTTACAAGCCAGTTTTTTTTTACGCTTTTCTTGCACCTTTGACAATTTTTTTTTTAAACAACACTGTAAATTATCATTTCTCAATAAATGAATGAAAAGTTTTCAGTAAGATTTTATTAATTTTAGGTTTGAAAAAGATTTTTTTTTGGTTCTTGAAAGAATAATTACTAGCGTGTTAACATTATTTTATAAGCAATATATGCTTTTAGAAATAACCAAATCTTCTTATTTAAGTGAGTATGTCAATTGGTGTATTATGTTTTATTTATATAATTTCTTTTAAAAATTTTAATTCTGAAAATAAATCTAATATAGCATTATCTGAACAATCATTATGTTTTAAAAAATGTTCAAGATTTAGACTTTTTCTTTTCAAATTTGTACTATTTAATAACTTTAATTTCTTAATACTGAATAAAAAATAAAAAATGTCTTTGTACATTTTAAAGTTTTCAAATTTACTTTAAAGTGTACATATTACTTGGTCTATTATGTGCAAAAAGTAATTAATTCTAAATGATTCTTGACGAGATTTTATAACTTATTATTGACAATCTCATTAATTTTATTTTTTTTATGAATGGTAATTTTTTTACAAAATTTAAGTTCTATATTTATTTCTACAATAATTTTTTGTAGAAATCATAAGATTTTCAAATTCATCTTTTCTATATATTTCAAAACAAATGAAAAAAGAAACTTTTAATTATTCTATAACAACATCATACGAATATCTAGATGTCGGTATATGGGTCTGGGTCTGCAGATGGTCTGTTTAACCTATTAGTCCATTTAACTGGCGAGTTAAACGAGTTTGGTTCGTGTGTTAGCAAGTCAATTTGCGGACCAATTGCTTTTTTTAAATATTATTTATTTTATATACTTTTACATTGTTATTTACCTAAGACTATTTGATGTGTGGTTAGGGTTATTAAGTATTTGAATAATTGCTACTTGGTGTTTGACATATTTCTTAGTATTTGAATATTTGTAATTTCTTGATAGAAAAAGTTAGAGATATTGATTTTTTTTTTATGCTTTATTTGATGTTTGAGTGATATAGATGAAGTTTTATTTTAAATTTTACTAGTTCATTAATTCAAGTATATTTTCTTATATTTTTGTTAATCTTATGTTAGATATTTTTTATCTTTTATAAAAAAAATAATTTTTCAGATTTTCAATCTTTTTTTTTTTTTTACAATTTTTAATTTTTATACTTTTTTTTATTGGGCCCACAATCCAGTCTATTAGCCTGCGGGCTATGTGGGTTGGATGCAGACGAAGAAAAAACATGGTTCATTTAGTAAACATGCCAGCCTGATTCAATCCATTTAATTGTGGACCAAAACAGACCAAGCTAACCCGTATACCTACCAATACACATATCTTTTAAGTGTAATATTTTACTAATTAAGTTAATTGTAAACAGTATATCATATCACATAGTCATGCCTAATAAAAACTAAGTTTTCAAGTTCATAGGTTGCTAAAGTAGCTACTAATTAAGGTCTCAGGTTTGAGTTTGTGGATAAAAAAATATGGTTAGGAGGAAAATTTCACTAAAAGCGATCAATCAAATTTTTGACAGAGTTAGTCATCAACAAAACCAGTAAATATTTCACATCTATAACATGGTCCAAAAAAAGTAAATACTAATTAAAAGAAAATATGAAAAAGTGAGAAACTTAATTTTTCAGGAAAAAAAAGTTTTACCCCTTATATTATTTATTACTAATTAATATTGTTTTTAGCGTGAGAAAAGAATTTATTAATGAAAAAAAAAATTTAGTTCTAAGGTAATAACTTCACTTTCTTTATGCGAGGGCCCGCCCTGTATCCTTGGTTGTGCATGATGAAAAGAAAAATGAAAAATCCATTGTTTTGCGTGTAGATATAGAGACTATTAGTATTATACGTAAATGTTCTTAAAAATTGTAAGATAGTAGTCTAATATTCGTAACTGCATCTCTCCTTAAATAATAATAAAAAAATTGAGCTAGGGGATTTTTTTTATACAATGGTTGCGATGAGATTCAAATCTAAGACCTCATACTAATTATTTCAAACATTTCATCACTAGGCTGACTCTAGAAGGTTAATTGAGCTAGGAGATTATTTCAATTTAATCAGTAATCTTGAATTAAAGTTTTATTTATGTAGATGCGTTAAATACTCATGTTGAATAGATATGTATACAAATTTAGGTATAATTTGTCTATTAAACAAATATTTGTCTAATATCCACGTTATTACCGAGAAAATTTGTCACAAGTTTTTGGATGGATAGTGAAATCCGGCAAGAAACTTCAAAGAATATTCCTAATATAGACGGTATAAACCATGAAGTACTAATCATAGTGGACCTGGGAGCAAAAGGGACAGCAAAAACATTCATGACCTGGCGCTTATACAAACCTACCAAGCTACATAATACTATAGTTCATCTATAAAAGGGAAAAGGTTTTGGCCCATGCCTGGATTAGTAATGCTATCTTTCTCTAATTCTAAAAGCCAGTGCAGTCTACTAATACTACAATTCGGGGTTCCCAGATCACAATGTGCTGTCACCCTACATATATTTACACTAGTTAGTACTTAAATCAAAATTTGGACAATTTCTGGAGTCAGCATTCTTAAAAATTATTAGCGTTTTAATAATGATAAACAAATAAAAGAATTTAATTATTTGATCAAATAGTTTATTTAGAAAATATGTTGCTGATCTTATTACGGAAATGGTTAAAAGAAAATTATTATGCGAGAGTAAAATACATTTGCTGAACAATCTGTAGCATCCTTTAATGGAAAGCTACTTGGGCACTTGTCTGTCAAGCCATATGAAATTTTAGTAATTGGCAACGGATAGACAAAAAAGATGCTCCTTCTATAGGAACCTTTCAAAGGATATCCTCAAGGGAAATGACGTCAAAAAGTCAAAACACACATACACACGCACACACAAGCCTCTTTATTTTTAAGGAGGAAGAAGCCAAATTCAGCTCTCATTCCATTGATGTGCATAAAAAGTTTTTCTAAAATCTATAGGTCTAGAGCAAATGAAAAGAGTAAAACATCATCTTAAATTGTTGACACAAATCCCCTAGCTCAGACACAGAAAATCTGCAGATGTTTCTGTCAGGTAAGCATCTCACTATTGTAGTTTTCTTCTTCTTGCATATCATTGTGCCAGAAAAATGCCTGTTAGACCTACCACTTATTCCTTCATGGTTTATGGAGCAGCAATATTGTTATTCATGTGTTTTCCGGCAATGGTTTATCAGGGCACTCAAGTGACTCAACTTTCTCCAAACCATATTGATTCATCAGATGATTTTCCTGTGGTTTCACCAAGAATCAAACTCAGAGATGGGAGGCACCTTGCCTATATTGAGAGAGGCGTCCCCAAAGACATAGCAAAATACAAGATCATCATTGTGCACGGCTTTGGAAGCTCCAAAGAGATGAATTTTCTGGCACCCCAAGTAATTAATAACCTTAATTTCTCTTTGCCATATACTTACTGGACACGATCTAATTAGCACAGTACCATTGAAAAAAGAAAATTGTATTAGGTGTCCTATCAATAGAGAAAAATTGAAATTTGACGGTTAAGAAAGGAAACAAGTGAAATAATTTCAAAATGCTAAGCATACTAAATACAAATCAAAAGACTTTGCTGATTAAATACTTGCACGCAAACAAGAGATGTCTACTAGTATTTCTGATTAGCATGATTTTCTTTTTTTTCTTTTCTTTTAATTTATTTATCAAGTAAGTTGTAGTAGGTTATGAGTTTGAATTTTATGTTTTCAATACATCTCACTTGAACAAACTTGGAAGTAGGCAGTGGCAGTTTTCAATATTCAAAAATTCTAATTTCTAAATAAAATATGATCACATTGAATCAATTTGTAGGAATTAATAGATGAGTTGGGTATATATCTTCTACAATATGACCGGGCTGGATATGGAGAAAGTGATCCAAACCCCAAACGCTCACTGAAGAGTGAAGCACTTGACATTCAAGAGCTTGCTGATCAGCTACAATTAGGACCACAGTTTTATGTGATTGGAGTCTCAATGGGTTCATACGCTACATGGAGTTGTCTAAAGTATTTGCCCCACAGGTAAATTGCAATGTTCAGAAAATGTATTTAAGTTTTCTGTTTTGGCTCGGTTCTGTTAAAAGACCATTTGTGCAGACTTGCAGGGTTGGCGCTGATTGCCCCTGTCATCAATTACCGGTGGCCTTCATTCCCTAAGAGTCTGATAAGGGAGGACTACAGGAGGAAACTCGTCCAGTGGTCTATGTGGCTTGCAAATCACTGGCCTAGACTATTGCATTGGTGGGTCACTCAAAAGTGGCTCCCTTCAACTGCTGTCATAGAAAAGAACCCTGCATTCTTCAATAAAAGTGATGTAGATATTCTAAAGACAATTCCTGGGTTCCCAATGCTTACCAAGGTAAATTTATAGAGTTTGGTTGGAAGGGAGGAATTTTTATAAAAGTCCCTGTTTGGTTAGGAATAGGGAAAAGATCAAGATTTCCTTTGGTCAGAGATTTAACACAATCATGCACTTGGCTAATCAAAATTGTTGGATGAAGATCGGACAACTCATATTTTATTTTAGTAAATTAAACTTAAAATGCACATTTGAGATTTGAACCGTCCGATCTTCATTCAACAAGTGCAAATTTATGATTATTGGAAAGTCCCACATCGCCTGTCTTAATTCCTGGGGTGCAGCTTATATATTTGTTAGCCAACTTTATTTGATGTCAATTGATTTTAAGATGAAATATAACATGGTATTAGACCTATTTTCATGAATTGCTTATTCTTAAGCAACTTTACTTGATGCCAATTGGTTTTAAAGAATTTTATTCTAAGAAATATAAGGACTTTCTACTTTTATTTTTCACCATCCTCTAATATTAAGGAGATTTGAAGATACAAAAGGAGAAATTTAAGAACTATGTGACTAAATTATCTTAGTTGAATTGAAAAAAAAAATTAATATAAGAGTAATAATAAATTATGTTATTTTTCTTTCTCTCTGTTTGCAAATCTCTGTCTTTCCTTTTCTTTTTTAACCAAAAGATGGGTCAAGAGTCACAACTACTTGTGTGTTTAAAAGTCCATTAATTTCAACATAACGTGAATCCCTCCTTTGTATTGCTTCTACGTTTGGTGCATTGAAATGTGTAAGTTTCTATTTAAAAAGGTACAAACGGGTTTCAAACCCACTCTATAGGTTTCTAAACACACTATATTGTTTTATGTGAATATAGTTATGCTATGAAGGTAATTATGATCATGATATGTTCCTTCTTGTAGGACAGTTTAAGGGAACAGGTTGTTTTTGACACTCTTCACCATGACTGGAGGGTGGCTTTTGGAAAATGGGAATTTGACCCAATGAAGCTAAGTAATCCATTCCCTCACAATACAAGCTCGTTTCACATTTGGCACGGCTACGAAGACAAGGTTGTGCCCTCTGAACTCCAGAGATTTGTTTCAGGGAAGTTGCCCTGGATACATTATCATGAAGTTCCGGATGGTGGCCATTTAATTATATACTATAGGGGCTTGTGTGAGGCCATTTTGAGGGCACTTTTACTTGGACAAGAAAATCTTGCATATAGTTCTAAATCACCATTATTTGAATCTTAATATGCCATGACTTCAAAATCTAATATGTTTATTATTAGCATTTTTTAAAGAAACTATCAATTGTATAAATTACATTTGTTTGGTGGAAAAAAAAAAGGAAAATTATATATGTGTGAATTACATCAGTGATGTCATGTGTTCTTAGCATGATACATAGACTTTACTTGTAGTACTCATAAGGTTTTCTATTTTGATTGACACAACATTGTAAAGAGAAGAAAAGGTTACGAAGAAGACATTATTGTGACTGTATGAAAGGTATCCTACCATAACTGTACAAATTTGCATCATCATTCCATCAATACCCCGAAAGAAAAACCTATTCACAAGCTTGTGATCTTTTTTTCCGAAACCATATTTATTTTCTCCTTTTCACTAATTCACGTGTAATTAAATAGGATTTATTCACGAGAATATATCTAACTAATATTTTAACCTATATAATGTATGGGTAATTTTATATTTGTAATAATACTTTTAAGAAAATTAAAAAAAATCAAGTATAAATGATAATATATTTTAAAATCTAAATAAAAATATTTAAAGAATAATGATACTTTTCAATTTATTATTTGTTTTCTTTTATAAATAAAATAAAATAAAAAAGTCATATGAATAGTATTAGATAAGAAGAAATTAAAATTTTGAAATATTAAGAACCTTTTTGATTACTTTAATATATTTTACATAAATAACAAATAACATGAATAATATTAAATAAGAATATATTTAATTTTTTTTACTGATAATTAGAAAGTTTCTAATTTATTAATGAATTTTATTATAATTTTTTATAATTCAAAATTAAATTAAAATAAAAATGTCACATAGAAATAAGGAGAGTATGAGAAAACTGTTTTTTTACTTTCAGTAACTGTGAACAAAAATCATGGTCAAAAAAGATAAAAGAGAATATAGTGAATAAGTTAATTGAGAGTGAGAAAAGAGAAAATATTACTTTGCATATTGTATACTCTAATTTATATAAAGAGCTTAATTTTTTTAGTAAAAAAAGTAGGTTTAATTAATCAGTAGGTTCTTCAATTATTTAGAAAATTTTAATTAGGTCTCTAAACTAAAAAAATTATAATTGGGTTCTTGGTTTTGTAAAAATTTTGTAATTAGGTCCTTGATGTTAGTTTATAATAATTTGAAATCACAAAAAATTAACAATTTGTGACAGCTTTAAGGACTTTAGGGTTTACAAAAACTTTATAAGATCAAAGATCAAATTACAAACTTTTTAGTCTGAGAACTTAATTAAAAGTTTCTAAATAGTTCAGAAACCTACTGATTAATTTAATCAAAAAAGTGGATTGGCGAGGCAGAATTTATGTGTTAGTCCTAAAAGGTAACTTTCAAATTTTACAACAATGATTATAAGGGGAAAATTTAGATAAGTTTATCTTCTTATAAATTTTTTGTATTGCTTGTTAATCAGAATAGGATTTTACTTTGATAAATTATATTTTATTGTATGAATTACTGAAGTAAAATTCTAATGCTTATTAAATAACATTACTACAAAAATTGCTAAAAAATTATATCTAAATTTTGTCCTTAATATAACTAGACTTGATTCAACTTCAACTTAACAGCCATTTAACATGATCTAATAATTGGAGTTTTCGGTTTAACATATTGCTTTAAGATAAACTTATGTGTTTAAATAACAGGTGAATTGCATGTTTAGATTTCCATTAGAAATCTCTTAATCACGTAACGGGAACGGATCCCCTGCAGTCACAACAATGACTGCAGAAAATCTTAACCATCAAAAATAAAATACATAAATTTAATAAAAGAAAAAAATAATTAAAAAATTTTAGACCCTTAGATGTATACTGCAGGGTCTTACAGTTGCATTTTAACTGCAGAGGATCCTGATGCATCAGGTATCAGCTACAAGAAATAAGCTTTTACTCAAATCATAATTTAAGGATTTCTCTATAAAAATCCTAACGCACACTAATCAATAAACTCTTATTATGTTCCTAAAAAAAGAGAGAGAGAAAACTCTTATTATGTTACCTATTAAAGCAATATTATGTTGTCAACAATTGTATACCTTTATACACACACATTTTATTTTAAAATAATACTAATATTTAATCTAGATTTTGTCTACATTATAAATTAAACAAATAATAGTATAGCAATAATATTATCTATAATTAAATAATTTCTAGATAAAAATAAATTAACATTTAAAATAAAATATAGTAGTAAAGTAATATTGTATAGTAGTCAGAAATAAAATAAAAAACAATAGTGAAATAATATTATAATGGTTGGACAATCAGCAGTAAAAATTAAAACATATTAAGGTAAATCAAATAAATAATGAAAAGTTACAATAGTATAAAAAATATTGATAAGTTATTTTAAAAAATAAAATGACCGTAATAATATAATTACTGAAAATAGAAATAATAAACTTTTAATATTATAAAATGCTACAAATAGAATTAAAATAATTAATAAAGTTTTCACTACATTGTAATAATCACTATTGTTATTATTTACATAAAATAATAAAACGACTCTTCAAATATGACAGTACACAAAAATAATTATTTTTATCTTTAAAAATTTATTTCATATCAATGATTTTCAAAGAATAAAATTAATTTAAAATAAATATTTAAGATATTAAATAAGCAATCAATATTTTAAATAGATTTTAATAGTATATTATAATAAATATATAATATTTTAATTATTAATATGAACCTAATTAATATTATATTTAATAAACTCTATATAACTAATATCATAAACGAAAAGAAAACGTATCCATAAATTTCACATTTATAACGTCTTGTTTATGTCAATTTCAAAGTGGTCCTATTGGTACTCCGATATAACTCGTCACTTTTTTTTCTTTGATTTACCTTTCAAACTTATCTTTATTTATATTTTTCCTTTCAGTAAAAGTTAAAATAATTTAAGTAAACTTTCTTTATATATCGTATATGAATTTTGAAAATAAAATAAAATAAACTGAATACAAAAATATTTTATATTTATTTTTATGAAATAAAAATATTTATAATTATGATAATATAATTAAATTGATAAAAAAATTAATGGTGTGTCTACTAAATAAAGATTATGTTTAATTGCTAATTATAAAACTTACATTTGAGAAAAATATTTTTCCATTTAAAAAAAATTATATATTTTTTAAAAATAAAAGAAAAAAATAACAAAGAAAAAAGGAAGAAGGGGGGAGACCGTTCATATTCTCTCTTTTATTTTTATAATAATAACACAGTGGATTATGACCTTTTTTTATTATAAAAAGATTCCAACATGTAAAATATTAAATGTAATTGAAACATGTTAGATTTAATATAAAGATAAGTTAATAAAAATAATTTAACTTACTAAAATTATAATTAACTAAGGCAAAGTGTGGATAAATAAATACGAGTGTCAAAATTTTATTTTTGTATTTTATATTCATTTTATAGCCCTTCTATTGCCCTTTCTTAGTATTTTGTCTTTTAAATTTTTAATTTTGAATTAAATTTTTTTTTAATATGTTTGTATTTTAAATTTTTATTTTATTATAAAAGTTACAGTTAATATTTTGATGAATAAAATAAGTTTTTGTCACTTTACTTTTTGTAATATATTCATTAAATATAATATTCATTTACTAAACCTGTTATTAAAAAAATATTTAATCATTTAAATTATTCCATCACAATTATAAATTACTTTTTATTTTGTGAAAAAGTAAAAACAAATGTATTTTTTTGTCATTAATTATTTCATATAAGGAAGTAAATTTTTTTAAATAATTAAATAAGCGAATTTCAAAAATAATAAAAGAGTACAAATAAATAGTTGATACATTAATCATTAATAATTCACTAAAACTGTTAATTAATTATTAGTTGGTAAAAATTCACAATTATTTATATCTTTACATTTTTTTAGTTATTTTTTTCTTTTTTTAGGTAATTTTATACTTTTTTCAATTTTTTTATTCTGGATCCATGATTCAGTATGTTTAACTGTAGACCATGCAAAGGCAAAAGCAAACTAAAAAAGTTGAACTCATTTTCATCACACACCGACTTAGGTTAATTGGCCTGTTAAATTTTTAGGCAAATATGGACGGGGTCTAAACTGGTTGGGCTACTCTGTATATCTAACTCTAATTATAAATAGGTTAACAAAAATTATTATTATCATTAAATTTAGTGTATCATAATTTAGAAATATGGTTAAAAAATGCTGCTATTAAATTTTATATTGCAGTAAATTTGTAATCCTTAATTTAAAAGAGTATTAAACTTTCAATATTATTTTTCTAATGCATGCAAGTTTTTTGTTTTAATCAAACATGGAAACCCTTAACATTACACAAAAAAAGTAACTCCACGGTTGCTTAATGCACTGATTTACGGGCATCCATTCGATAGATACTTGAAAGTAAATACTTAGCTTCTATGAACTAAAGAGGAAAGTTCGCTCTATAACCTCCCCGGGATTTTAATTTACCCTTTCTATTCCGCCAATTGAAAAAGTAACACTTCATTAAATAAATTTCTTTTTTTAAAATAATACTTTTCTGAATCATTAATGTTTTATTAAAATATTTTCAAACTAACATTATTTTTATTAAAAAAAATATTCTTCACCAAATAATATTATATTTTTAATTCACCGAAAAAGAAACAGGACAAGAGACATTAAAGAGCACAGATTCTTAATTTGACTTAAAAAAATGAAAAATTAAAACTTCTGGTAACGTTTCAGTAAGATGAGGTGAAAACGGTTGACGGCACAGAACGTGTCAATGAAATAGTAAAACTCTAAACTGAGTGAAACAAATGTTGATTTAAAATGGTACCAATGGCAGTTAAAGTCTCTCTGTCTCTGTACAGTGTACCATTCCTGCCTTTCTCCTCACTCTCGCCCCCCTTCTTTCATAGTGTTGGTGTTCCTTACTTCATTTCTCTCTGATATTTCTAATTCCAAATCTTTCTCTATTTCAGAATTCAGACACTCTCTTGTGTTTTTATTCAGGTACCCTTGTTTTTAATTTTGTTTTCCTCTTAATTGATCATTATATGATTTTGCTTCTATTTCTTCCCTTAATCTGGCTCTTTCATGAGGAACATATTCAGATGCGTGTTTGCATGTTGCATGCAACTGATCATTTGGTGATACAGTCCAAGTAGAGCACCGATTACATCATCTGAATTATCTGATAAACAATGAGAATTGTCTTTTACATTATCCACAGTTAAGTTTTTTTTTTTTTTTTTTTATTTAATTGCTTATTTTTCACTTGGCGTCTGTACTTGTGTGGTGCCGTTGGTTAGTGTTCATGTGCTAACCTTTGGCTTCATTTGTAATTAAATCATTTTTTGGCTTTTCAAAAAAAATTGCTTATTTTTCAAATTCGTATCTGACTATTATTTTTTTCTTTTGGGGGAACGGGGGTCGGTTTAAAATTCATGCAAATTTGTTAAAATCAAGTTAATTTATGGATGCACTTCAATTTCTTAAGAGCTTTATATCTGAGAATTCATCAGCCATAGCCAAGAAGTTTGCTCTGTCTCTCTTTTTTTCTTTTTTTTTGGCAATAAATAATGGTAATTTCTGAGACAAAAACTGTGGCTTATGACAGGTTGTCCCAAGAATTAGCACCTTCACCTGCACACATGACACTCCAACAATCAGAACAAGATGTGCCATTGCAAGAACCAGAAGCCACATTTTCTCAACTGAGCAAACAAAACTCAATACTCTCACTCACCCTTGATGAGTTCTATTGCAAGAATGGAAAGAGCTTTGGGTCCCTGAACATGGACGAATTCCTAGCCAGCATTTGGAACACCGATGACAACCAAGTTAACCCACCACCACCCATCAGTGATGAAGCTGCTAAGAGTAAAAGTGTTGCAACAGAACCCACCATTTCCCAGCCAGGCTCGTTCTCTGTCCCTCCTCCAATTTGCAAGAAAACCGTGGATGAAGTTTGGTCTCAGATCCACAAAGACCAACCACAACACAAAGAAGCCAACAGCCTTGGCAGGAATGAGACTCTCAAAAGGCAGCAAACACTTGGGGAGATGACTTTGGAAGATTTCCTAGTGAAAGCTGGGGTAGTTCAAGATTCATCATCACTATTCAAGTCTTCATCACCTCAGAATCAGACTAGTAACAATGCAAGTAATGGACCATTGAATGCAAGTTATAGATTGAGGCCTGCGATAGGGACAAGATCACGTGTGTCTAGTAATGGGCTCGAAACACACCAAATGTTGCCACCGAATAACAGCAAAGTTGTAAAGGATGCCACTACAAGTGGTGCTGTGGAGAAATGTCAAAGCTTACCAGAGTCAAGTGGGAAGGGTAATAGGAAGAGGATAATTGATGGTCCTCCTGAAGTGGTAGTAGAGAGAAGGCAACGCAGAATGTTGAAGAATCGAGAATCAGCAGCACGTTCTCGTGCAAGAAGACAGGTTTTGTGCTCATCATAAGCTACTCTTCATTATACACCAATTTCATATGCTTATTAGTTATTAATCATGTAACTTAAGAGTATGCCTCAGTACTTCATATTCCATCTAATCAAATTTTGTTCATTTTGTGTGCTACGTTATTTACATGAGCTATGTTACTTACTTCCATCTAATATATGCACATTTTTTCCCCATGTCTTTTTAGATATGATTTACTAATTATCATCCACAATTTCTTGGGATGGTCTTTGCTTGCATTTGAGGTCCTTTCCCTTGTGTCAAAATCTTCTAATGCAGGCATATACAGTAGAGCTAGAAACAGAGCTGAATCTGCTAAAAGAAGAGAACGAAAAGCTCAAACAAATTCTGGTAGACAATATTTAAATTGAAGAGTCCCGTTCTTATTTTTCTTTTACCTTAATGACTTCTGTTTTATGGTGTTTAACATACTTTAATCTTATTTAAATCTTCAATAGGCTGAAGCTGAACGCAAGAGAAAACAAGAGGTCAGTGATTATGTTTCAAATATAAGTTGGTCTTGATATATTGCAGGGCTATTAAATTAGAATCACTGTGTAATAATCATGTATTGATGCAGATTTCTCAGAGAAAGCACACAACAATGGCTCAGAAGAGGAGAGAAAAATTGAGGGCAATGAGGAGGCCTTTAAGCGGTACCTGGTGAACAAGCGTCAACAACAAGGATTAAAAATTAGCATACACATGTGAAAAAAATAACGTGTCTGTACTCTCTAAGATACACCTCAACCGTCTATTAAAATTTATATGTTAGTACATTAGGAAATATGGAGGATTGAAAAAATAAGAGATACTAATTTTGTTATTATTCTGCATACATTGTTTAGAAATATTTCAAGGGGTATAAAGTTGAGTATCTCAGCCTCTCAATTTTACTTTCCTTGCTTATGTTAAAAATAATCATATGAATTAAAAAGAAATAAATATAATTGATTTTACTTAAAGTTTATCTGTATTTAGATATTTTTACTAATTAAAAATAAAAGGTGTAATTCTTATCATTGGATTACCCTTCTAGTGAGACCATAGGAATAATATAAAGGGTTTTGCCACTTGATCCAATTAGATTAGATTGGGCAAATGAAAAATATAGTAATTCAGGAGAGCTAAGGAGGGTTCTCTGGCAAGTGCTTCAAATTAAAGAACACTCTTGGAGTTTAACATCGTAAACCATGGTTCCTGTAGCCTCAAGGGAGCTAAAGCACATCAAAGTTTTGTTCGTAACGTTGAATGACGCCAAAATTAGGATGGCTAAGTATAGAGCTGTCAAAATGGCTCAATCCAACCCACTTAATTTTGGTCCATGTGGACCAAGGCCTAAAAAGCCTACGGCCATATAGGCCTCTACTATTCACACATCCTTTTTCACTTTTCACTTTCTTCTTTTCAAAAACATGTAAAAAGATCTAAATACCCCTGTCCCTTACCCTCCCATCCCTCTTTTAAAATAATTTCCACCCCCTCCCTTTTTATGACAACGAAACCTTCTTAAATAATTGTTTACATTCGTTTTTTGTAGGCACAATGGGAGATAGTTGCTCAAAACCTAAAGCATATGCTGCACCATAGGGTGATACCTACAGGCATCAACTTTGATGTCCTTCTACAGGAGACCCTAGCAATTGCACAGGCAAGCACTAGTATCTGGGTGTACCTACCAGAGGAGGAGGACCACCTTTGACAATTATTTTTTATTTATGTTTTTTACTATTGAATATTTAGTATTTTATTTTTATGTACAGATCTTATTGTATATATTTTTGAGATTTTATAGACATTTTGGATTTTATATATGTTACACTTATTGCGTTTTGGTATCACTATTACGTTGTTACAATTAAAGCACACAATACAAATAAAAGCACCACTACATAGATTCAATACAAATGAAATAATAGTAAACAAAGTGCATCATCATGGTTCACTCAAACTAACGGTTGTTTAGTTATTAGAGCTAGTTGATGCCTCTGTTTCATGCAAGCACGCGATGACATCTTCGACAATTCGTGGTTGATGCAAACAAATCAGGATCTCTTTGGGAGATCTACCTAATGTAACATATAACTCAATCAACGCAAGTTTAGGAAATTGAGCAAAGATGGACAACATCCTTGTTGTGTTTAATCTCCATAGATCCATAATGAACACAGTCATTCTCTAAAGATATAGGTTAACGGTAATGAATATCAAGTAATTTTTTGCTACTTTCGCTCATATCGTGAGTTTTTTCCCTTAGAGCAGCAACCGTCATGTCCTAAGTGACCTTAAAAAAATTTTGGATCATGAGAACATTGAAACAAGAACCCTTCAAATGTTGTTGTTATGTGACCATCGTAATACACTACAACAAGGAATCCGTCCATCTTCCGAGGAAAAGAAACAATATGGAATGAAGATGACTATCAAGAAAGACAATGTTAAGTGCTTTAGAGCACACATCTCTTTATACTAGTGCAAATACTATTCACGCGTCAGAGAATCATTAAAAGCTTTGTCCTGTGTGTTATAAAAAGAAACAGTCGAGATTGTACCAATTAAATCAAGGGTCTAGATTGCACCAATTCAAACACATCCCTGTTCACACGTTAGAGAATCATTAAAAGATTTGTCCTGTACAAAAATGGTCGAGATTGCACACAATAGATCAAGGGTCCAAATCGCACTAATTCAAACACGTCCCTTGCTCACGCATCAATGAACCACTAAAAGTTGTGCCTAAAAAAAATAAAGTTAAAAAATATAAACAAAGATGTGTTTTCATTGTGTATGTATGTCAAATACATGACGAAAACGCATTGGCATTATGTAAAGGGGTGCGCTTTGTGAACATAACAGAAACATGTTTCTGTTATGTACAATACACAACGAAAACATGTTTCATTGTGTATAGTGAATGCCCCCCTTACACAACTGAAACGCATGTTCTATTGTGTATTGTACATAACAAAAATGTGTTTTCGTTAGGGGGTATTTTCAAAAAAAAAAAAAGTACAAACAAAAGTTGAGATAAAAAAAGCAAAATTGGGATGGGAATAGCAGGCCCGCCATACAAGACTAAAAGGTTTACATAAAGAAAAATTTACAAGATCAAAATAACCACAGGTCCTGTGAAATAGGGTTAGTTAAAGGGCTTTAAATTTTAAAAATTTGACATCAGTTTTTTAATTAGTCAGCCCAAGTTAATCATGAAATGAACGACCTAATTTTATTTAGCTAGAGAGGGTAGGTGGAGATAATATGAGTCTGATGCAAGCAAAATTATAGAACAGTTTAAATGAAGATAATTCAATGAATCATCTAACTTGAGCATAAGTTGAAAATGTGCCCCTTTCTGTGTGGGATCCTATCTTATCATATTAGTCATGAATAAAAGAAATTATTCACGTGGTCCTTGAAAATGTAATTAGTAGATTAAACATTAGTTGGTCCTTCAATGTAAATGACATCCTTGATACATTAATAATGAAACTTATTGAGACTTATAGCTAGCTTATAAATATATCTAAAAGAGAGAATGAGTTCGAGTATATCTGGTTAACTTGGTGATCCCTTGGATGCTACCTGCTGTTTGTTTTAAGATTGTGTTTGACGCAATCTCGAGAATATGGCTTGCCCATGTAATTTTTTCCAAAAGAAAAAAATAATTCTGAAGTTAATGAGACAAAGTTTAGACACAAGAACAAACATATTATGAGATGATTTATGATATGTGATCATGATTCTAACGGCCTCAATGTATTAAGTAAAGCGCTTATCTAGGGAGAATATCTTCTTTCCCCAAGCATTTTGGAGGATGGGCAACCAAAAAAGGAAATGGGAGAAACTACTAATTGTAACTAACAAGTATTTCACGAATTGCACTTGTATTTAATTTGAGTAACTAAAATTTTAGATATAAAAATCATTGAGAAAATAGGATATGTATTAGCATTTAAAGCTTTTTTTACATTGTCTTCTAATCAAAAATCACTATGTATAATAAGTTTGTTAACTTTGATAATAACTATCTTAAAAATTATACTAAAGATGATTTTTAATTGGTTAATAATATAAAAACTTTTACACTAACAGTGTATATTTATTAAACTCAAAATCATTTAAGAAAAAAATATTTATAATTATAAGTGGGATATACATAATTAATTAAAATTAATAAGTTAAAAAATAAAAGTAACTTAAATTTTAGGGAAAAGAGTTATTGAAATAAAAAAAATTGAAAGGAATTAATTTGATAATTGATAAATTCAAATTTCATAAGTTTAGTTATATAATTTAGATAAGAAATTAAATAAAAGTGTCGCTTAGATAAATAAATAGTGGAAAAATTCGCAAAAAAGAATAGGAAGCTCATTAAATTAGTAGATCCATTTAAATTCTCAAATTTTGCCTAAGTTTATATTTATTTTTACAAGGAAAACAAGCATTACAAATTTAAGACTTGGCACTTAAAGTTTTAGGGAAGTTAAAGGTATAAGTTCAAGTGTACAGGTGCAAATGCTAAATATTGGAAAATAATGAAAAGTGTTTGCCAAAGCGTTGGCTAACGGAGATTACTAGATTTGCTAGCGCTAAAAGTGCCAAAATCCATTTAAGCGTTGATTAAAACACTAGAAGACAGAGAGCAACTAAGATGTTAGCATTAAAAGCACCGCTATAGCACTGCAGTGCTCAGCTCCAGAACTAATTCAGTTATGCAATGTCATAGCATTGAATCCCAACGCTAAATGCTAGCATAGAAAAATTAAACCATTGATTGGAGTGTTTGGAGCGATGTTGTTAGTATCCTATTGCTATAAATACACGATTTGAAAGGGAAATGGTGTTATGAAGTTTGAAGTGTAGTTCCACATTCTCTCTTCCATTCATTAAAGATCTGCACCTTAGAGAAGGATCTTAAAGCTTCAATGCAACCATTACCTCTCATTTTCTTCACTTTCTCTATTTTTCTAATTTTTTTTATGTCTTGTTAAATCTCTTATGCTAACGGAGATTAACTCTATTGAAATCCTTTGTAGTTAAACTCTCTTCTATTCAATAGTTTCTCTTCACATGCCTCACCAATAAAGAAGGTATCATGTGCATATTACAGATGAGAGATGTTAAAAGCATTATTCCTAACTTGGAATCCTCTAAATCTGTCCCTAGAGATCGTTTTTCTCATTAAACCACTCAACATTTTTTGCTGCCAACAGGAACAGAAAAGGGGACTAAAGGGTCTCATTGTTTGAGCCCTTTTTTGAATAAATACTTCTTTAGTAGCGTAGCCATTGATTAGAATAGATAAATCCCTTGAAAATATATATGTTCTCATCCAAGGCCTCCATTTTGGTCAAACCCAAGAAGTATGAAGAGAAACCTCTTGGAATAGAACAATGAAACTACTCCATCATCCCCAAAATTTCTTCCTTCTTGTCTGATCCCAAAAAGACTTGATAAAAGTAAAGTTGAAGCCATCAGGGTCAAGGCTCTTATTCCCATCACATCCCTTAACAATTCCTTTAACTTCTTCACAATCAAATGAGGCAATTAACTTTTCATTTTGATCCACGTGAATGGGATGGAAAGATAACACTGTCAAGTCTTGCTTTTTCCAAGTAGTAATGAGAGAAATGATCTAAGAAATACTTATATACCTCTTTAATTGATCCTCACAATATTTTCTACCCAACCCTTACCCACCTTCAACGCAAAAATATGATTCCTCTTCCTTCATGACTTCACACATGCATGGAGGAACTTTGTATTTGCATCCCCCTCTTTTTGACTTGAATTCAAAAAGTAAGGCTCTTTATGCTTCAACAGCTACCACAATTTCGAAAACTTCCAACATTCTTCAATCTTACATCACTAGCTAAACCAACCTACTCAAATTCAAAATTCGTTGCCATGATTTCCTCCACTAACAAACCAGATTTTAGAGCCTAGATTGCCAAATAACTCCCAGATCCAACTTGTCAGTTTTGCTTTCTTTACAAAACCCTTTTATATTCTAATATCCATTCTAGACCAACGATTAAACATAGGTATATGGGTCACAATCCATAGACTGACTCATTCAACCCTGCAACTTGCACTGGGCTAGCCCATATAAATATAGGCCTATATAGATTAACCCGTTTAGCCTACGGATTAAACGATTTTGACTTGCGAGTTGTAGGCCAACTCGTTTAACCTACATAACATATATTTTAAAAAAATAAACTGATTAATTGCAAGATTTGTCTTTGATGCTTGGTGGTTATTTAGTTAGGACTTGAGACCATTAATTTGATGCTTGTTAATTATTATTTTTTGATGTTTTGTTTGTAATTTTTTATTTATTCAATTTTTTTAGTTTTTTCATATTATTTTAGTTTCACGGCTAGCCCACCAAGTTGTGAGCCAATGTCGACTAACCATTATGCTAGTCATTTATTTTGCATGTCATTGATAGGTGCTAATTACACCTATCTTTTTAGTATACATTTTGATACATTTACTAATTTTTTGGCTGACTTAATGTTCATAATTACCACCTTTTATATACAAATGCTATACTTTTGAATATAGGGTTAGCACTTTAAGTTCTTACGAATCTTATTAGGATTTTTATTTTTTTTTGGAAATGAATGTAGCTTAAAGAGAAGAAGGAAGATCTGTAAAGGAAGGAGAAGGATGGACAGCTTCAGCCTTGGAGAGGAGAAAGAAAAAAAAAGAAGAGCACACATAGCTGAGAAGCTGGCGCCGAGCGACAACTAAGTGGCGCCGAGCACCAACCAACTTGAGAAGGCTCCTTTCTTTTGCTTTGCTCTGTCGCCCAACAACAATTGTGTGGCGCCCAGTGACAACTCTCTTAATGTGACATTTCAGTGAATTAAGAAAAATATTTAATAGTTTTGTGGAAAACAAAAGGAGAGTTAGATCTGAAGGGGGGCATTCAGAGTGAGAAAGGAGAGGAAGACAAAGAAAAGCTCTTGGATCTAGAATGCAAGCTTCACTCTTCTTCATCACTCTTCTACCAAGTTTCTTCTTTTCTTTAGCTATGCATAGCTAGATTCACCCTTGTTAGGGTTTAATGTAATTAATGCTGACCTTCATGTATTTATCTTGAGTATATATTTAGTTCAGCTTCATGTTAATGTCTTTCTTCTGCTTTTAATGCTTGTTTTGGCTTGATCAATCATTACTTGTACTCACAGAGCATTGAATCTAGTTAGAAAACTTGGTTTAAAGCTTAGATTTGAAAAAAGAAATCTAGTACGTTTTAGATCTAGGATTAGTACTCTATTATGTGCTAGACATCTTTTATCCTCTGTATTTAATGCAAGTTGTTTGATTAAGCTATGCAAGGAATTGATAGTTCATTCAAATGATTTAGAGTTTTAACTTGTAAGGAATGAAGGTTAAAATGACTT
The DNA here is from genome assembly GCA_004329165.1 of Spatholobus suberectus. NCBI lineage: Eukaryota > Viridiplantae > Streptophyta > Magnoliopsida > Fabales > Fabaceae > Spatholobus > Spatholobus suberectus. The sequence goes on from CM014736.1 coordinate 11,289,392, forward strand.
TATATGGATGATGGTGACATGGTAGCTAACATTGAATGTAAACTCAGATAGAGCATGAAAAGAAGGCTTAATGAAGTTAAACCCCAACTATTGTCATTCATACACTAAATCCAACTTTGTTTCGCACTTTAAATATTCGATTAAATGCCAATCACAATTTATGTTAAATTGTTGTTCCATTAAGTATTTTAGGTTGTTGATTTCAATTTCTCATAATTATCTTTATTTTCCGATCATAGTAGTTTATGATAGAAAAATTAGTAGACTGTTAAGTATTAAGCAAATCCCTTAGGAGAATGACACTCACTCACCATTGTATTACTAGTCTGAATTGGTACGCTTGCCAATCTTTTAACAGTCATCCTAGTCCATCCTATTTATTTGCAGACCAAAATGGTCTGTATACCCAATTATACCAACATTTCTTAATAACATTTGGATGATCTTTATGTTGAAGCCGGAAGTTATTAAAGCAGAAAAGTTTTTACTACCCATACTAAATGATCAAACAATAACAATATATGACAATAACATGAAAAAATCCTACTTAAAAGCCCATTAAGAAACCATTCCCTACAAATTGATCAACCTATTCTTCCAAGAATAAAAATCAATTGAGACAACCAAATTTCTACTAAGTAATCATGACAATTAAATCTAAGCTTGTGGGTACCTATTTGATCTTGCCTCAATTTTGATGGGGAAAACCTGCCCTACTATATATTATATTATATTGTATTGTATTATATATTATATTATACACACACGCATATGAGTTAGGATTTTATTTTCATACTTTTATTTTTTATAATAATTAAAAATATAAATTAAATATTTTAATAATTAAATAAAAAAGTTATAATTATATATTTAACTAAAAATTTAATTTAATTCTTAAATTTTTTATTTTTAAAATCTTTATAGGAGAGTTCGTGGGACAGGTTAGGACATGTGTTTACCTATGTTCTTACTTGGCCCAATATTTTGATAAGGTTAATTTTGTGAAGGCAAACAACCCGATGAAGACACAATAACATTTGGGACAAGACAGATCAACCTGACTTGTTGGCATAATATGTTAATCTTAACATTATACATAATTAAATTGTAGAATTACAAAAGCACACAACTACAATTAAGGTATATTTTACAATATATATTTTAAATTAAATGATATTTATATAAATATAATATCATGCTAGACAAAACATTATTTATTAAGTCAAGAAACTATACTATCAATATATAATTGTTTAAAAAAATATACGTTTTAAAAGAATATATGACATTAGACCACGGATTAAGGCGACCAAGATATAACCCAAACTCATTCCTAAAATGCACCAGGTCTAATTTTTTAAACCTGAACCCATCAAAAGTCCCTCTGGGTCAAGCCAGGGTTGGTGGAACGGAACAGGTCATGAACATCCTTAGATCTTTGTTAATTACTAATTTTTATATATTATTTGAATTAAAATGTAATTAATAAATTAATATATGATTTATTGTAAAATATATAAGTAAATAAAATTTTAAAAAAAGTGTGACGGTTCCTCGTGGGTTTTTTCGAACCCAGCAAAACCTGACAGAGATGAGATTAGGTTTATATTTTTTAAACTCACATTTCCTAAACTCAGTCCCTGAACCTGCCCTGCCTTTTACAAATTCAAAGACGGGAAAAATCAAGTTTACCCCTGACTCGCCCTAATGTCATACTTACTGCTAAGTGAATTTACAACCCCAAAAATCTATTTATTTTCCACACTCAGTTTTCTTCTCTCTCACTTCTTCCCTCCACACCTTTGTATTTTCAAACAAAGGTAACGACAAGAGCAACATTGCTCTACTATAGATAATTTTAGTGCCTGTTTGGAAACTCTTCCAACACACCATATACCCTAAAAATAATGTCAGATTGGGTGAATAACGTAAGAAGCTAAAGCCTATTGCTTCCAATATAGGCGTCTGATTTGCGGAGACACGCGAACAAGCACACTGTTAATACATTTGGATTGTTTTTAATTATTGTAATATTGTAGAGGCTTTTTTTTTATTATTGACAAAATTTTAGGGGGAGGGAATGGTGCCCCAATCCAAGGTAAGGAAAGCCTCCGAACTCAAAGAGCGCTTACAGAGGTACTTACATTTACCTCACCGTAAGAAGACAAGTAGGGGTTCGAACCTGCAACCTATAGAGGCTTATCTTATTATGAATTATATGATTTTAAAAATATTACAAACATTTATCGCAAATAATAACAAAAGACAAATGACAATGTAGATATATTGAATTTAAATTTGAAATTAATTCATACCCAATCTAAAGGGACGTATGACTTAACCAACCTGAAGAAAAATAAAGTCAAGTTGGAGATTAATTATCAAGATTGGAGGGTTAATTAATGAAAAAAGTCCATCATGACCCATATCGCAATTTCTTAATAATTTAATTCATATGGCTCATAATGGATAAAAAAGCATTAGAGATCATTAGAGAAAGCTTGAACAGCCCAACCAATTCAATAGTCTAATCCCTCTATATATATAAACGTGAAAAATTATCTACTTCTTCTCAGGCCTCCACTCTCCCTCACATTCACTCTCATTTAAATACTCTTTTTTTATGAAGAGGTAAACTTCACTCTCCTAACACGCATCTGGTATATTCTTATGTTTTTAATAAGTTGCAACTAAATATCAACAACCAATTTCAAATATATATATTTTATCTTCAAATTTCAAATACGCTCCTAATATCAACTAAATGGTTTAACAAGCTGTAACTAAATATCAAAAATTAATTTTGAATATATATATATATTATCTTCAAAATTTAAATACGACTATTAACATGCATATGATATCTCTTTATATATATAAATTAAAATAATTATCTTAAACGAAAGTATTTTTAGTTGTCATTCTTCAATGAGATAGTTTTTTAGGAATTCTTCTTAACCTCTTGTATCTTATTTCATATCTTAGTTACTGATTTTAATATTTTTTAAATTTAACTTAGAATAATTAAATAATTTTTTATAAAATATAAATATTATCAATAATCTAAAATACAATTATTGTATCACAATATAAATATTTATTATAAATCTAATATAATATAATTTATGTATTCTAAAAGTATTTATTTATTATAAATTTTAATTATATAAAATAAACATTTATTCTGTATAATACACAAGCTAAAATACTAGTACTATCTAAACGATTAAGTTATGACGATAGATCCAGCGATGCAAATAAAGAATTAGATTAACCTATCAGTTTGAACGGCATGTCTCCAACTTCCATTACTACATCCAACTGGAGGTCGTTGGAAATTCTTAATGATTGAATATGAGGACACCTGCTAATTCAATGTGACGTGGTTAATAAATAATAGAATCTTGGCTGAAACAAAGCACTCTAAAGGGTTTTGATAAGTAGATGCGGTATAAATTAAACATACTAAATTAGCGCTAAGTGAGACCGTTTAGCTGAATACTTCCGTTTTTAAACTTAATTATAATAAACTGATTTGTTAATGATATGACAAAAAAGTATCATTCTTGTTTCTTGAAGCTGCACTATGATTGAATTGGTTTGTTTGACGATTCTCCTTGAGGTCAGGTCAATAGTACATGTGTTTACGTTCAGCATCATTTGTTTTCCGTACACACAAACACACTATCTCATTGAGCACGTATATATGAGATCATGCATGAATAGTGAAACCATTTACAATTGCCACCAGCTGATCATTTTTTTCGGACGCAAAGAAAAGGAACACACGAGACAGGCTATGCCTACAATTAGAAATTATTGTAGATTCAACGACGTAGGTATGTAATAAGCCAGCATGTCTGAACTAATGAGAAAATTTTCATCTATTTTCTCCTGGTAACCAGTAAGAGTACCAATCCCCCTCGTATAAATTGCGTTTCTCGCACGTCAAATAGATTTTAACTAAGTTGCTGAGATATTATGGAAATTAAAATTCAGTAAATTAAGGACATATCAATAAATATTTAACGTTCTTTTAATCAAAGTATCTATCATGCTGAGGCATTGAGCCAAACCAATTAATGAACCCTCATACCTAATTAAGGCTAAAAACATGTGACATATCCTAGATGGGACTCTATCATGCCATGTAATAATATCACATTTTATTACAATAATGATATGTGAACACTTTTCTTTTCTATACACTTCATTAACGCTTATCATTTTTTTCTATTTTTTTCTTCTTTTTATATCACATCATCTATCATACATATATTCTCTCTTTCTTTCACTAACTGTTAAATATATAGGTTTAAGGTGTTCACAAATCACTTTTGTTTTATTACCATTGTGTTTTCTATATTAGGAAGCTGGCATTTGTTAAGAATAAATAATACATACATTCATAATATAAAAGTATTTTACATTATCAACCAATTACAAATTATGATATATAATAAGTTCATTAACTTTTATAATAATTATTTTCAAAGTTATACTAATGATAATTTTTTATTAATTGACAGTATAAATTTTTTTTACATAATACATTCAAATTAAACTTTTAATAATGTATCTCTGTTGTTATTTTTTGGTATACAATGTTGTACTAAGGTTAGAACCTATAATTCTATACATACTATCCCAACCTTTCACTATTAGGCCGACCCTAGTGGGTTAATATATCTCTCTTAATCTAAATAGTATGAGAACATATATTTTCTATTTTTAATTATTTAATACTAGTCTCTATTTTTTATTTTTATTTTGGTAAACCAAATAAAAATTTAGAGTAAAATGATAGTATCTTAGTTTAAAATTAAAAATAAAAAGCCTCTAAAATCAAAGAGATAAGAGACTTATTTAAGGTTCCTTTACCTTAAAGAGATGAATATGAATTTGAATCTTTAATATCATATGTAGACCTATCTCATTCTACACAATGAAATTCTTAAATTATTTAACAAGGGTGATCATTAAAGACTATATAAAACAGAAAATGAAAGAAAGAAACAAAAGAAAAGGCTGAAAGCGCATAGTATGTAATGAAAGAAACAAAAGAAAAGACTATATATATATATATCCATATGTAGCATTTCATCTTTTAATTTTAACCTATGTGCTGCCACTCTATTGTTAGAAATCTGACATATGTATTTCTGGGGAAAATAAAAGGAAGAAAGAAACAAAAAAGATAAAATAAAGCGAGGGAAGCAGGCGATATATCTGATGTCTCATATTGAGGTGGAACCCAACGAACCCATTGGAGTGTCAAGTACATGCAATTCTGAGACCGAGACGCTCATGCGCAGATACACTTGTATAATAAAATCCAAATCTCTTCCATCCTCTCCATACTCAACACAAACAAACAAAAACAACCATTTTCATTTTCAAAGGCAAAACCGCATTTCCCTCCTCTTTTTTCGTTTTTTGCATAAACTAAACCCCATTTGCAACCACTTCATATAAATGAAGATAAACAGTCCCTTATTTTTAGCTACAGAACCACCCAAATTGTGCAATAACCACCACAAGAAGACAATATGTTCTTAACTCATATCCTTTTTTCTTTTCTTTTCATTTGTCTCCTCTCCCTGCATTATATAGAATACTCCACTTGCAACCACAACCACTAAAAATCAATACAACGCAACAACCTCTGTGCCTTTCTTTCTCTCTATTCCCCCAATTTGTGCCGCCCTTATCTGTTTTTCTAAAGTCATTAATCAAGATATGAGGTATATATAAATATATTAAAAGTATTAAAAGTTAGAAGAAAAAGAAAGAAGCAGCTAACTAGGGGATGGAGTCACAATTTTATGGATATACTTTATCTACATCAACATGCACCTTCTCATAAATTGTTTTTCTATTTCTCTTTAGCTACAGTAGGAGCTTCCTCATCATGCACATAAAAACTAAATTTCCATTTACAATAAAACATAAAGACACAAGGAGAGCATAAGATTGAAAAGAAAAATAAATAAACATTTTTCTTCCTAGAAGTCGCTGACATTGATTATAAAGCAGCCCAACGAAATCCACTTATAGCAGCAGCTTCTTTCAGGCTAATGGGTTTTAATTACATCTGTCAGAAACTAGAGAAATGATTCTGAGAAGGTTGGACTATTTGCATTTCCGTGGTTGTTTGGCATGAGTTATCGTCGCTGATTAAGGTCCTGTTTAAATATCCCAAAAGGAAATTGTTATCGAGCAGATTTAGAAGTTACTATACATATAAACTGAGAATAAAATGGCAATCTCAATAAAGAAGAAAGAAAAAGATGAAAACAATCAATTACTCCAATTAATTATTTTTTACCAGTAAAAGTGGTACAAACGTTAAAGAAAAACAAAAATGGTATATTATAACAATTCTTGGTGACTCTATGAAATTAGAAAAGTACTTCATTCCTTTATCTTTAAGACTTTTCTGATTAAAATTAAATTGTAATATATATATATATATATATATATGAGTCAGGATCCATTAATACCAGATGTCAAAGTTAGTCAAATTACACCTTCAATAACTTTTTGTAAAATGCAAATTTAATCAATCCAACCATTGAATTTTATATTCTTATTAATTAGATTAAATATACAAAATTTCATATAATTCTAAAATTATTTAATAATTTATCACATCACTTATTTTAACATATAATATGATATTAAAATATATGTAAATATTCAATGTTAGATAACATATCTAACAAAGTCTAAATGATATGAAATTTGATATACATGTTTATAAAGATAATATCACATAATTCAATAGTTAGATTAGTTAAATTTGCATTCAACAAAAATTATTAAAAGTGTAATTTGACTAACTTTAACACGTAGTGTCAACAGATCCTAACCCTATATATATATATATATATACATCACACACACACACACACACACACACATATATATATATAAAGTAAATAAATTATAACTTACTCTCGTGGTCTTGATGCCCAAAGGGAACTAAGGGCTCGAAGACGTCCATAATACTCTCCAATAACAATAAAGCACTTTGCTGCTTGACGAACTGTCAGTAATCGACATAACTGATGAAGAGTCTGTTGCCTCAGATTATCAGCCTTCAATTCATAAACATGAACGACTGAGGGAGTTAATAAGTCAGCAAAAAGCCAAGTTACAATAAAGAAGAAATTAAGAATATATGTGTGTTTCTATATATATATATATATATATATATATAAACATGTAATTTTTTAAATAATCATGTGGCATTTAAAGTTTTAATTATCTATATAAATTTAAAGATTGATATTCATCTTTTGTATCTCTTACAAGTTACAACAACACAGTTAAGTGTCTCACCACCAAAAAAGTGTAGAATTAATTATCGCTCAAACACTATCTTGTATCGAACATAAAGGATTAATTAATCCCCACCTGCTACCATACAAGAATTTAGATGGGGTCTCCTATAAGAGAAGTTCTTGTGTGTTCTAAACAATATTACAATACTTTACTAAGAATGTAATTAACGACTGATATTGTATATAAGCCGTTAAATTAAAATCAAAATATTATTAAATTAAATTTAACAATTATAAAATTAATTATCCTGATTCTGGGAGAGTATTAATTTTCCTTTAATCGCATGGAGCATGCTGGCTTGAGCGTCAAAGGGGTCGAAACTGGTGAGGTTGTCTTATCAATAAACTTAATTGACAGTTACTAATCATTGAATAAAGTCATGCATTTTATTTTTCTTTTATAACAGTAGAATGTAATTAATTAGAAATCACTTGAGAAATTGTCTTTTAAAATAGTAATGATCATAATTCTACCGAGGGTTTATGATTCAACATTAGCCATCGCTTTCTAAAACCAACTTCTGACCGAGACATTTTAAAATGGAAAAATTACATCAAATGCCTACAACCCAATTCTGATGAACACGAACGTTATAAGCAAATGAAAGCATATCAACACTTATTAAACTAAAGTGCCAGGAAACAATATACTTAGAGAGACGTGACGACCAAGAAGTGAAGATAATATAAGTTAACCTAGCTAGTTATATGTATATATAATTAAGCAAAAAAAAAATTATCTAAAATGAAAGCAACACATATAAAAAATAAATCGAGTAGGGGGGGCGGAGTTAATTATTCTCAAGTTCACGGTGATCATCAGAAAAATTTTAGCTGGGATAACATCACAAATATGCGGCCTAAAATATGCATGCGGCCAATGAATATATATATATATATATATATAATCATAGGTCTAATTAACAGTTAGCTAAGTTATAGGTTTTGGAACTAATTTCTATCATTCATGTAGAAACTGTTAAAAGCATAATAAAGTGTCGTAATTATCCTATAAAAAGCTTCCAAAAGTCAAAAGAAGCCATTGCCCTAGTCTAATTAACGTGGTTTCCGTTTTCAACTATGAAGTTTATAAGCCAATTACTATTTAAACCCAAAACATTAAAATTGACAAGTCACACAAGCACATTCATATCTAATTTTGACAAAAACATACGAAATCATTAGTTAAACAGAAATTGCAACACACACAGATGTCGGGTCACCTAGAGGCTTTACGTCAACCTCCCCACCAAATATTGCAGTTAAAAAGGTATTTAATTCACCGAAGAAGAAAAATGAAAAATGTGATCAATCAAATCAACGCACGCAAAATTTAATTTACCTGGCGAACAAACCCTTCAAGATTGGCAAGTTTGCCCATGGCAACGACCATTTGTTGCACACCATCGGCAACTGGGCCTCCAGCTATTGTGTCCACCAGAGACTGCTGCAACTGCTCAAGGCCCTGAGAGAGAGCCTCTTCTGCTTGCTGTGAGGAATGCCGCAGGCCATACATCCCCATTATCTGTTGCTCAGCTAGTGGCTCCAACTGTTGGATCAGCATCTGACCAAAATTATAATATTATATTATATATGTCGGTCTAAGGTCTTGAATACATTACAATGATTAAGAAATTAAGAATTATAATATTAATGCTTCGATATGCTTTTATTATACTTTTAATAAAAATATTTTATTTATTAATTATTTGATTACTTTCCTCGCGACAATGATTCAGTTATATATATTGAAAATATAGTCGGACGAGTCAACATGAGGAAAATGTTAAATGTATACCCATTTTTATGAATGAAAAGAAAAGAGAAATTAATAGATATAATAATGATATGATCAGCAATAAAGTGTAAAATAAAAAGAAAAAGTGAAATGGGAGAGAAGTTTGAATGTATAAATATAATAACCTTTACATCTTTAATGTTAATGCTAATTACAATTAGTAATTATTGCCCGCAACTGCGAGATTTCCCTACGACATTGGAACAGTTATTCACTGCCACAACCACTGACATGGGACAAATTACTAATAACAGCAAAGCAATGCTGTTACCGAAAAAGTTATTTATCTCATTGTCCAAAAAATGACACCCCCACCCAATTTCCAAAAAGAAAAGAAAATGACTCACCCTCTGATTTTTTTCTTTTTGAGTGGCTAAATAAATTAGTCACAGAGATTTTTTTATTCAATTAATTATTTTTACTACAATAAGTAATATACGGATTCGACAAACTTTAGCACTCTTTGTAGCTACTACTATTTATATTGTTATTTTATGGATTTTTCTACGCACTAAATACATATACACTTTAACTTATGTAATTGATGTATAGTGTACACACCGTGATGAGATCAGAGGGCCTAAAACCACCAATCCAGAGGAAGCAGCGTTCAGCATGGGAAGTCCACATGCCATTGATAAGGTGGAACACATCTGATTTTGCAGCCACTCCCTTGAGCCTGAAAATTTCATCATAGTGTGAAATATATCCATCCACCATCACTCTCAGATCACTATCTGATAACGGTGCCTGCAACCCGTTCCGGAGCTCCCCCATCAGACGGAGGTCTTCTTCTAGCCATCTTGCATATTCCATGTCAAACATTGCGGCTCCTACAACAAAACCATTGTTATTGCTTACCATTAATTAATCAATAATTGCCATTATTGATTATATTAAAGTACAATATATGTGGTGCCAGTTCAAATCTGTTTGCTTCCTTGTATTGTTTTTGTGTTATACATATATATATTTTACATAGTAATGATGCTACAATATTTTTAACTATTAAAATGTTGGTTGATTTGGTGACCAGTGCAATGTGAGACCACGAATGAAACAGACCCGGCACCTTTTTAATTCCTTCTGCATAGATAAATGAATTAATTAATCATAATATGTAGTGCACTTCCTTTTCGTTAGAAAGTGTGTTTCTATTTGTGATAATTAATAATTATTATTTTATTAGTTATCAACTTTTTTACCCTAAAACCGTATTATTTTACCAGAAGTCGAAAACAGCAGTATCAGAATGGAATAATTCTCTTTTCTGAAAAGCCAAAGCATATATAATAAAGTAGCCTTGATAGATTATATAATATGTTAAGAAAAGGTCGTACATCTAAACATAAAATATAGCATTATCTAATATCTAATTCAGACATTGGCCTATTGTTTTTATTATTCAAACACGAATTATTTAGCCACAGATTTTGGTCAAATGCAGAGACTTCATTAAATTTTGATAAGGGCTATCAAAATTAAATTTTGACTTTTATTTGGTATTCAAAAGATTAATACTTCATAAAAAGGTAAATGACACTGCATTTCAAAAAATCAATAAAAAAAAAAAAGGGAACAGCTGAACTTACCAGAGCTTACATTACTTCCAACACCACCACAATCCACGAACAAGCCCTATGAATTAACAGCTCAAATAGTAATCACTAAAAGTGAAAAAGCAAAATATAAAATGTAATATTATACATGACTTGAGAACCTGAGAGTGTGCTCTTTGAAGTTCTTGTTCTAGCTGGGTAAGCTTTAATCTACTTGACTCTAGTTGCTGCACATAAGCCTGTTCCATACACAGAAGGAAAAATGCTTTTTGAGTTTTCACTTTCTGCAACAATATATCTGTTATCTCTCAACAACTAGTTGAATTTGTACAACAATATATAGGACACACCTTTTTCCTGAGACGGCTTTTCCTTGCAGCCTCTCTGTTTTGAGCTAAACGTCTCAATGTCTGAGGCCAACAAAAAAATCTCACCTTAGATCCTATGTAAAACCACACAATAAAAAAAGCAATAGAGAAAAAAGACTTCGGAAAATTTTTCAATAACCTTTGCATCAAGTGGTTTCTCTGATGTAGAACCAGCTCCCTTTCTCTGCAAGAGAAAGAACCCAAAAACATTATTTAGAAGACGTTGATGATGATTGCAGAAGGGAAAAAAAATGAACACAAATGTTAATTTGCTCAACACAGTGTAGAACTTGGGGCTACAAAGCAGAAAAATGTATCCATTTTAGTAGCCAAATAAGTCAGGGAGGGAAACGAAGAAAACTGCTAAACATTACTCAACTTCATCCTAGCTTTGTAAAAACAAAGGTAGCTTATAGAGGGGCTAAACTTTTAATCCAAAACAAAAGATGCCATATTAGAGTGCTAGTGCTCACCCTGGGAAGCATTTCTGAATCCTGAGGCCCCTTGGACCATTTCTCTAGAGGCATGCACTCATCAATATGATATGGGTAGCAAAAAGCATCATTATCTGCCATTGTTTTGGTGTATACTGTGGTTTAGATTTCGAACCCCAAATTTGAGTCTAGAGAAGAACACAAGTTTTCTCTAAATTGAGCCAAGTGGGGGGGTCACTTTAATGAGAAACGTTGATAAGTACTGAAAAGATTCTCAATTTGTTTTTGTTCGTACTTTGTCCACATCCCTCTCTATATATCTCCCTATCATATTTCATGTCAGACATTCATCAGAAAATCGTTCAGGAATCAGGAAAACTCTCTGTTCTTTTGATTTTCTGAAAGCCGTTGGGATCTGTGCCTTCTTTGCGAAGATACAAGAGAGAGAAGAAGAGGAGGGACAGATCAAACAGTAAAAACAGCATTTAAAAGGCCAACTTTCCCCGAGTTTTGGGGATATGGAAAGAGAGAACTGAGAGATTAACAGTGAAAAACAGTGGTTTAATAACCTTTCTTGAGGTCTAGACCCTATTGAGAGACCAATTGGAGTTTAGTCTCATGTAAGGGACTAGTTTTTTTTTACAACATGATGAATTAAGGTTCAGATTCTCAAATACAAAGGTGTTCACATTTAGTACTTAGATAGTATTTTGAATAAGATTGTCTCAAAAAAAATTACTTGTGTGAGAAAAAAAAAATGACCCTGAGAGAGAGAACCTTTTCTTGAGGTGATTTGGCTACTGATTGATTCTGTGAAGAGGCTGTTCTTGGGGCCTCAGTTGCCATCTCCTGTTGAAGTTGCTGTCTATGCTGCAGATGCTGCTGATCAAAAGCCTGATGATCTGAAGAAAATGCCTTTTTACTTATGGGAGATTCTGCCTCAAAGGGGGGCTCCGCTTTGCTTGAAAGAGCTGAATCAGTGCTTTCCCCTCCTGACTTTGAATCACCCTGTATATGGAAAGCCACCAAATTTTTTTGATTCAGATAATTCAACTAAAAAATAAAAATCACCTCACATATATGTTATCAGAGTTGAATGAAATAGTATCAAGTTGTAAGGCTGAGGATTTGGACAATATCATTTTCACAATGAAAGGAAAAATAAAATATTGAGATTTCTTGAACTTGTCAGCATAAGCATGTTTAAATAAATGGTCAAAGATGGACAAGTAGGAGACTATTACTCTTGGGGTTTGCTGGAATCTCATTGGCCATGAGGGGAACATTTCCAGTGTAGCTGCAGGTCTGGCTGTGAATAAAGCTGCAAGAATCACAAAAGCAAAATCTCAAGAGGATCACCAATCCGAAGGAGCTGAAGATTACCAAAATAAAGACTAGAGGACTTTCAATTATAACAACTAAAAAAGGCAGAGGAACCTAATCCAACTTTTCAGCAGTTATGGAGTCAGTAAAATCATGCAAAGGAAGTCAGTTTCTAAGATTGTAACCCCACGCCATCCAAGTCTATTGTCTCAGAATCATTATTGTATCGGAAATGGTAACCCCCCCACTGCGCATTCTTTAGACATATTCAAACCTCTTATCCTTCACCCCCCACCACCTCCTTTTTCTCTCTGCTTTTGGAAAGAGTTGGCTATGCTTATCTAACGTCAGAAAAAAGCATAAGTGATGGAAACGGAAACATACATCCTTTGCCCTCATCATTTCTTCCCTTAACTCCATGCAGCACAATTGCTTCTTCCAGCTCCCCAAAATCAAAAACTGATCCTTGATTGCTAAGAAACAAAACCAAACAAAAACAAAATTAGTTTGAAATAAATTAAACCAATCATATTTGTATAATCAATCACCATATATTAGTTCCTTCTTGAGAGTTTGGTTATGCCTTAAAAGTTAAGAGCATTAATTCAAAGCACTGAATTAAGGATATGATATTATTGAAGAATACATTAAGCTTGATGCAGGAGTATTAATCCCATGAAGCACTCCATAAGGGATGTGATGACTTGAAGGCCCTGACTCAGACAAACCAAGTTCTCCTATTCTGTGGCTCGCCATGCAAGGCTTTTGTTAGACCATTATCATCTTCCCTGAAGCCGAAACCTTGTTGAAAATTCAAATTGAATTTACATGAATAAAAAGTGGTGTTGCTCTAGCATGAATTACCAGAGCTGAAGAATATGAGAAGTGGTATGTATATATATGGTGTCATGTGTGTTTAGTATTTTACCTTAACTCTATTTTGTGTTTGGGATAAATAGAACTCTAAATTGAGAAGGTCATAGAGCAGCGAAAGATCAAGGCTTTCTTGTCAAAGTAATATCTAATCTATGTTGTAAGTTGGCACAAGAGGGTCCGGTCTTTTTCTCAGATATGATCCTCTTTGCAACTTTTTATCTTTCATGGGGTGTCTCTATCTATTTCTTTTCTCCTTCTCAATGAAGAAACCTGATTGATTAGTCTGTTTGGCTTGCTTTATGGCTGTCCCTAGTTGAAAATATTTCAGATTGAGAAACTCATTCTGTGGTACCCAAGATGTGGTCCCAGCAAACTTGTCTCACGCTCTCTTTCGAGTTTGGACTTGTGGGGCTTCAAAGGTGGCTCAAATAAAATTAAAAAAAATAAAATAAAATTGAATAAAACAAAAAAATAATAATAAAATTGGACAGGTGGGGTCTGTTGCAGGAACCCACTAGAATCACTGACTCCTACTCCACTCTCTCTCTCCTCTAACCGCCTGTGTTTTCTTATTGGTTCTCTTCCGTGTTGTATGTACTTAAGACAAATAAAGACTAATGTATTTTTCATCTGAGATGTGGAAGCACAACAAATTCATTGAACTCGTATATGAGACCAAGTTGAACACAATAAATTCATTGAACCCATGCATTAGATCAAGTTTTCTTTCCTATTGAAATTTGGCTTAAAAAAGGGAACCAAAATTGAATGCTAAAGGTGGATTTCACTATTTTATTTTTTTTACTGTTGGAGTGACTTATTTTACTCATACAAATAAAAAAAAAAATGGGCTCATACCAATTCAACCAAAACATTAGAATAATATTCCACAGGCTTAACCACTTTGTGTATTTAATCCCAGCTCTGTGATGGATTTGTTTGTTATTATCCCCTTTGTTGATGGGTCAACATCCATTCCCTGTCCTCACCTAAACCACGCCACGTTAAGATTCCTTTCTACTTATAGTTATAGAAATCTGTTTGCAGAGCAATATGGTGCACATGGTAATCTCGAATTACTAGCAACTTGATTTCATTTTAATTTGTTGATTAGTATGATAAATCCATCACTCCAACGTAATTTGTATTTGACTATCCTTCCTAACTCTCAGACCTTGTATAGTAAGCTTGACTGCTAATCTTTCAAAATTCTATCTACCCTATATAGAGGTGTTACGACATGGACTGCTGATGTAAAATAAGTGTACATAGCAAGGCAAAAGGGGATTATTTCCACAATTTCCAAGTCTATATCGTATAAAGTTTGGGACCAACATTATTGAACACATAAATAGGTATTATATCTACGGAGATAAAGAAGGGACAGACAGAGAGAGAGAGAGATGAAGGAGACTTTTAGGTAATGAACCCATGATTTATAATATATCATAGAGAGGTAAGAGCAATATTTTATATTGTGCTCGTCTAACACCTTTTGCAGGTAATATGCCTCCTACCAATTATTCCTTTATGATGCCAAATTGCCAATGATTGGTCTTAAAAAAGGTGGATTGGCTCAAAATATAAACGCTCTCTTTGTTAGGTCAATATGTATTTTAAGTATATAAGCCTTTGTTCCTAACATAGCTTACAACATCTTCATGTGGAACTGTTTTTGAGAAGATTTTAGACAATAGATCATTCCACGAATCTGTCATTACCTTGAGCCGTAATTTTTTGAGCTTCCCTGCTTCCCTGTCTAGAAAGGTGATTGGTCAGGATCAAATCCTAATATTAATTATTCTATTGTTGATTATGTTCAGCTATTATGTTGAGTCATGGTTTGTCGGCTAAGCAAGTAACTGAAAGTTCCTTTGTTATATACATATATATATATATATATATATTGTTTACATTGTTTTTGGGGATTATAGCTGGACCATTTTGCATTTTGGTCTAAATTTGCATCGATACTAACGTTGAGCAGATGTGATAATTGCCTTTCATTCTTTATAGGTGAATGGCCATTGGCAGATCAAACGTATGTAAGAGTTGACGTGGCAGTAACAATCCAGACCATACATACCAAGAAAAATCAAGGGCGTCAATGATTGGCAATGGACCCATGGGGCCAGGAATAGAAACTTGTATTGAGTAGTACTATACTGATTATTAATGGGATCTGGGAAATTCACTCACTCAAAGATTACATATAATTCGGTCATATAAATTGGGAGATTAATAAAGGAAAATGTTACTGTTGAGATTTTAGTTCTCCAAGTCCAATGAGCTACTTAGACAATGGTAACAGTTAATTTTCCATATTAAGGAAGGAACGCTATCTTTTTGGCTTTGGATTCCAAGAGCAGTCAGTTTGAAGATCAACTAAATTGTAAGTGCATTGAAGGATAAGACACAAAAGCAATAAAGAAAGGTGCAAACAAAGCAACAAAATAATGAACATACCGGGCTGAAAAATAAAATAAAATAATTAAAGACTTAGATTTAAATTTAATAATAGTTGGATCTTAATTCTACAATTTCTATATTATAAGTTTGAAACCAACGGTTAAACAAACTCTTTAAGCTTGTTTGTTATGTTCTTAATCCATTAACCCTCTTTTATAATTATGTAAGATAAAGACTAATGACTATAATGTTGGTAATCGTTCCATTAGCTATGGACAAAAATTCATTGCTTAACTGATTTTCTTCTTATCTGAACATGTCAATCATTTCTATTTTTAAGAGAATAGGTCTTGGAGCACATCTCTTAACCTGGTCAACACAGAAAATGCCTTTATTCCAATTTCTGGACTTTGAATTGAATGAAGCCCTTTAGATCAACAGTCGTCCTTATCTTTAAGATGTACGAAACTTATTCATCTCTTTTGACTTGGTCAATCTCTTTCATTTCTTTTATTAAATAAGCTAAATGTTATAAGATTAGTCCTATACTGAGCCAGAGTCCAATATGCTGAACATAAGGCCCATTACTGTTTCCCTATCTTCAGTCTTAAACTATTTATTTCATCCCACCATCCAAATTTGGCTAATGATTCTATCAACTAAATAGCTAATTTCTCAAATCAGACTCACGTTCCTTTGACTCAGTATTTTTTTGTGTGCTTATAGTTACATATCACTTTTAATACAACACAAAATTACAAGTGGTGACAAAATTATAAGATGAAAATGAAAAATATAAAATGAGATAAACTATAATTAAAATAAGAAAAACTACATGAATCTAAGGTAATATGCATATAGTTATGTGTTTTTAGCATTTCTATTTAACGAATTCAAAGGATTATCCCCAACTAATATTTCTTCAATCACCTTATCCATGATGCATTAGCAATATATTGCAAAATTATGTTTTACCAACCAGAAGACAAGTGTAGGTTTGGGTTACATTTTTTGTGGCCAAATAATTGTATTCATTTGTACCTTTATTAGTTACGCATAAATGAATTATCATCGATTTCTTTTTTAACTATGTGTCAAAATTTGGAGAGATCACTCATTCTTAATTTCTTATACTTATTTATTGAATTTTGAACAAGATACATAATAGTAGCGTGCGTATACATGATACATAATAGTAGCTGAGTAGTTTATCAACATGTTTTTCTAGTTTCTGCACCGCCAAGTAGTTTATCAATGTTATCATTAATTCAACTCAATTGACAAGATCGGTATAAATCCGGAAACTTTACACCGAGCATCCACTGAGATATGTGGTTAATTATAAGTATAAATATGGTTAATTTTGTCTTACAAATAGTTAAAAATAAATTAGCGTGATTAGATAAAATTATCAACATATGATTAATAGTGTCATAAGATTATTAAAATTTTTAATAGTAATTAACTTTGCTTCACAAATGGTTAATAATCATGAGGTTATTGACTACCATGTGTGATTAAGTACATATATAAATATAGTTAACTTTATCTCACAAGTGGTTTATAATTTTATAAAGTTAATAACTATCACACGTTGTTAACTATATATATATAGTTAACTTTACTTCACAAGTGATTAAAAATAAATGAACATAATTATATTAGTATCATAAAATTATTGAAATGTATAATGGTAGTTAATTGTTTTAAAAGTGGTTAATAGTATTATAAGATTATTAAAATGTCCATTAGTAGTTAACCATTTGTAAAAGATAATTAACCGTATTTATATACATAGTTAATTACATATGCTAGGTGGACGACTTTTGCATATACAATAATCAGTCCTGAAACTGAAACGATCTTTTACATAACCTATCATAGTTCATTTTTTGCAAAGAAACGAAGAATCATTTCATCAACAAAGCATATCATGTCAAGTCAGTTCAGTGTAAATCACACGACCAAATATATGTAAAGATTCTCAGATCCATTTGGCAAAGTAAATTATAGGTTCTTAAGACTCAACACTTACTCGGATTAGTTCATGACTTTGTTCTTTGTCATTTGACATATTTTATTTTTGCTTTTACTTATTTAAAATTGTAAGGTGTTAAAATGTTACTTTGAAATGTTAGTTTGTAGATTTATTGGTTCCTATTTAATGTTTTTAGCTTGTTTGCTAATAAGAATGAAGGGATAAACACACGTGCCATGTGTTTCCATTCTAATTCTAGTGGTTGTAATTACATGTAAGTATTCGAGTCAGCTCAGTTTGTATTGTTTTGCATTTAAATGTATCAGACCGGACTAACATGCTAAAAATGATTAAAAAAAATGATTAAATCTGAAAATTGTCTAACATAAGGATCCCGAATGTAAAGCACGCAATGGATCCCAAAATACAGAGAGTAATACATAAAACACATCACCCGAAACTCTGAACCCAAATTGTACCAATTGGAAGCTAGTTCTTACGTGCTACAACGAAATTAAATTGCAGTCAGTTTCTTGGGTACAACTTAATAACACAGATCCAAATAGCTAAGCATAAAACTTTATTTGTGCACATGAAAACACATTACAAGAAAATCTCCTCAAGGCTTATGTGTTATGAAGCTTCAGAGTCCGCACTCTCCCACGCACTATTAGTTGCCAATGCCATACCAACCTGCCAAACCAATTAACCAGCAAATAAAGAGAACAGAGTAAGAAATGATTAAATAAAAAAGAAAAATACACTCCTAATTTATGACCTGTAATCTTCAACGGAGTTCAGCCTCCAACAATTGGAGATGTCAACAATATACAATAAAATAGTTGAATTAAACTTCATAAGTTAAATTAATAAAGCATCATTATATCCAATAAACTATCATAAACAAACAAGAGAAATGCACAGAACGTCAAAATCAGAGGCTACAGCACCAACAATTTAAAAAAAAAAAAAAAAGTTAGGGAACGATGAATTTGGAGAGCCCGCGTGGCCATCACTGCCCCCAAGCAATGCGAAGCAGAGAGAGGGGCTCTGACCGCGGGCAGTCGTCATTGCAGGGTTCCAACGGCGAAGTGCCCCTTTCAGTCGCGGTGGGTCTGGGAGCAGAGCCGCCGAGAATGGAGGCTCCGCCGTCATCGTCGCCGCTGCGAGTGAAAGGGACGGAAAGGCAGCGACAGTGCCGCGGCTTCCTCTGCTCAGATAAGATCAAGTAGTGTTGAGGTCATGTTTAGGGTTTGTGCTCTGCTTAAATACTACCGATCCCTCTTTCTCTTATTCCCAGAATACCCTTAGGCCCGTTTGGTAGTCAGAATAGATATGATAACAGAATAAAAATAAGATAGAATAAAAGTAAGATAAGTTATAATTTTATTTAATATTTGGTGTACACCAAATAACAAACTAGATAACAATAAGATAAAATATAAAATATGTTCAAATGACAAAATTACTATTTTGTTAAAATTACATATAATTTTAACTAAAGTATACAATATTTTCTTATTTATGTAGTTACTTTTCTTAAAATTATAAAAAATATATATATAATTTTAAAATTATAATTATTATTCAAATATTTTTCTTTAAAATATTTAAATATTAATTATTTAATTTTTAATATTTTAATTAATAATATACTTTAAATTTATGTACAAAACTATTATAAATATATATATAATAATAAATATATATATATATAATAAATATAATATATAGTTATGTATATTAATTTTTTTATTCATATATATATATATATATATATATATATATATATATATATATAAATTATAATATATATCATCATATTATATATATATATATATTCACAATAATATTATATCTATTTATATATAATTATATACAATATTGTTATAATATTTAAAATATTACATAATATACAAAGAGGGGAAAAAAAAAGAGTTATCCTATCCTATTACTTCCTAACCTAGTTCTCTCCTCAGGATAAGAAATATACTAAAGCAACAAGATAGGATAAGAGATAGGATAGTATAAATAAACGATGGATTACAATAGGATGGGATACTTATCATATCCTATCCTATCCTGACCACCAAAATGGGCCCTTATCGTAAAATCAACCCACACCGATTTCTTTAATTGGGTTGAATACATTCATATGTTCTGAACTTTTTGATAATTTTTAATTAAAATTTTAAATTAAAAAATTATAATTGGATCTTTGATTTTTTATAATTTTTGCAATTAAGTTCCTAGAGTTAGTAAAATCACCACGAGTATAGATTTTTAACAGTTTTAAACTATCATAAATTAACTCTAAAGATCTAACTACAAAAATTATAAAAGATCAAAAACCTAATTACAAATTTTTTTAGTTTAGGGACTTAATTAAAAATTAACAAAAAAATTATGGATTTACAAATATATTAAACTCTTTAATTATTAATTGTAAAATAAATAAAATACAGTTAGGCATTATTCCTTATGTGTATTTTTTAGGTGTTTCTAATGTTATTTTTTAATTAAAATTTAAATTGTAACCAAAAAAATCAAAATTTAAATTTCATTTCGATAACTTGCCATTAAATATTAACATTAAAAATTAACGAAGGTTATAAAAGTGAAACTTAGATTTTAATGGAAAAATTATACTACAGACATATGATGAATAGCTTTGTCCTTAAAAAAAATACAAAAACTAGGTAATTTTAGAAAATAAAAATACCAAAAATAATTGTTTTATTATTTTTAAATAATTAAATATAATAATTTATAAAATAAATTTATATCGTAAAATTGTTTTTCTTAATCTTAAAAACAAAAGGTTGATAATTATATCACAAAGTGTAACCAATAGGAACCGCTAATCATAACAAGTTATTCTCTTTCTCTTTTTTATTGCAAGCAATTATAGATGATATTACCTTTTTTATTTTTCGTACAATATTTGTACTTATTCCTGAAATTGGAAATGAAAGACAACCGCGTGATTAAATTATCTATTGCAAAAATAACAAAGCGGGATTAATGGACATGAATGAGTTTGGATTAAATGAGATTCCGAAATACAAATAATTGAAAGGATTTCAAAAATCAAAATATATAAAAAAAATAATTAGATAAATTCTGAAAAAAAAATATTTTTGGGATAAATAGGGATGAAAAAAAATCTACGCCCACGAATATCTATGGATAAAATTCACCACGAGTAAAAAATAGGTTCTTTAAATGGGTGCCAGCGGATACTTCAAACGAGTATATCCAGTTACTCGTTTATTAACAGGGCTATATACCCGTACCAGCGAATATCCGTTACCCACAGTTATATATTTACTTAAATACCCTTATATATTAATATAGATAAAATTACATAAAATTTATCCAAAATTTTCAAAACGATTGTTCATTACAGAAGAAATCTTATACAATTATATTACGAGAGAAAAGAAACATAAATTTGTGAACTTTTAAACTATTTTTTTTAGAAAAATTATCAAAATAATTAAAATCTATGTTGAAAGTGATTATTTTAAACAATAACTCTTTAATTTATAAATTCAAAGTGATATTTGCAGTACTTTATGATTGTCCACAATACACAAAATAAATTTGCTATTTTTTAATTTTTTAAAAAATATCTGCAAATATCTACAAATATTAAAAATATCCACGAGCATCCACTTAACGGGTATCTGCTTGGGTAACAAGACAAGCATGGATACAGGTTTTATCCAGCAAGGCAAGTAGCTACTACCTGTGTTTGCCCTATCCCATTGACATCCCTAGGGATAAGAATGCATCACTTTCTTTAACACTTTTCTTTCTAACACTCTCTCTACTATTGATTTGAATTTATTGAAAATCATAAATTTCAGTTCTAAATTAAGAGAGAAACTTATTAAATAAAAAATAAAATCCACCAAAATTTGTGATCTAGCATTTCTCTTCCGGAATATTTTCTTAACCTTACACATTTTATCAATTTTATTGAGCCATTATTTGATCTTAACTTTATTCAACCAAACTATAAATGATTACCAGTTAGAATTAAAAACTATAAAAATAATTATTTCTGTTTCGAAAATAACCAAACTGCGAACGACCTGCTATTTTATTGCATCCAATAGACAAGAATGTAGTGCATGCAAAATAAAAGAAGAGGGGGAAAAATATTCCATTTTGCGCTGTTTTTTTTTTTTTTTTCTTTAATAGTAGTTACTACCCAAACGGATTTCCTATGCTTCTCTCTATAATCTAAAGAACCAGTTCACAGGAGCTGAAATTACATAGTGTAACACTAACCCTCTGTCTGGTAGGGTGAAAAGAAGTCAAAGAAATAAGTGGGGGGGGCGGGGGCGGGAAACTTAAAATTTGACACACACAAAAAATTACTTTTAGAAATCAACTTTTTTCTCCATTTTTCTTTTACTTTCTCTTCAATCAAACAAAATAAAGTACATGGTTATCTGTAATTTTTTCTCCTTTCTATTATCTTTCTTCCCATCGAAACATTCCAAGCCCGAGCAGTATTTACACAAGAAAAACAAAACTATCAGCACATTCATCATGAATGCATAGTCCGCGAAAGAAACCCATTATATCATTTTCTTGACTTTCGAATATTTTCATCCTTTGATGGCGGAGGTAAGGTAGGAGATGGGTGTGCTGCATGATAAGACGAGGAAACAAGTTGTGCCGCAGCAGGAACAGCCCCACCTGCAGTTAAGCCAATGAAACTGTTATCAACACGGTACATCCTCTTTAAGGATGAAACAAATGTCATCCCACCAGTCTTCCTAAAAATGAAGACTTCCGTGGCTTGAATTGTCAGATAGTAACAATAACATGATGAACACAAAGCTTATTCTTCAATTAACGCAACCATAACTTAAAAAGGGATGTTTAACTTATCCCAAATAAAAATGGAGTTAAACAACCCCATCAAAAAAAATTGGTGTAATTTTTTATGTTATACCAACCATTTTTAAGTACATAAAAAATTATACCAATCATCTTTGATGAGGTTGTTTAACCTCATTTTTACCTTGGATAAGTTAGACAACTCTTAAAAAGTTCTCAATGTCAATCAAGAGTCAAGACTGCTCAAATATACTAATAGAATAGCTAGCACTCCATAGAAACAGAAAACATAATCAAGTACACTTTGTCAAAAAAGTTTTTCACTTCAGAACACAACAAATTGTTGTTGGAGTTTTTCTGAAACTTTCCCTACAAAGTTACACTTTGCCCAGCCTTTAAACTTAAAACAAAGACCAACGGAGTGTACAAGCCAAGTATTATAACAACATGTTCAGAAACTCACCTGCCAGTCCTGCACAGGCTGAAGAGAATACTATCACAGGTGGTGCCTGAATTGCAAAGAGGTTTATGTCAGTATGACAGAAAAGGTTTTAACTGAATTAAGAAGGCACATAGTATTCAAATGTTCAATTTATGAGTGAAAGCTCTAAGATGCTTCAACATCTATGGAACTTCATTCCAAAAGATAACGCAAAATATATAATGGCCGCAACCCCAATGGTACAAATTACACAATTAAAGAAAGAAGAAATGGGTCCAGATAAATTTACAGGCAATAAAAAAGCATTAAGATTGGACTAGGAAATCAACCAATGATGTATGCATCAAAACAAGACTGATCCAAAATGGATAACAAACAATGATGATCCAAGATGGTCAAGACAATAACTTAAGCAGTTTTAGAAAATGAAACTAAAATTTCCTCAGGGAAAAAGGTTCAAAGTGGATGCATACAATCAACTTTTAGAAAAACTGCTTCAAGAATGTAACAAAAGCCTAACCCTCCCCAACCCCTTTCCCAAAAATATCATTTTGCCTTTTGAATAGTGAAAATTCACTAACTATATAGTCCAACATTTAGTCATCAAAGAATTATGTATGTAGAAAACACAGCGGGAATGAAGTAATAGTCACCGTGAACCCTCCTACTTTAAGTTCTATTCATGATTTTTTTGCAGATTATAGAATGAAATAAGTCATCTTCTATTTAAAGTGGCAAAATGACTTTAGATCAGCAGAGGAAGCAAAAGTGCATAGGTCACAGCGACTGTCACTGTAACACTGTATGAAAGGTTACAGGGTATCGTATCTGTTACTGCCTCATGATGTCATAGATATGCAAGAATGATTTCAATACCTTGCATGAATTAATTTAGGGGCCAAATGGTTTTCTTTTGTAATTTAAGAATTTACAGGAAGTTGCCAACAACAACTGCATTGCTTTGCCATTCATTAGGAGGATAATAAGAAAGAAGTACAGACTCTTAGTTAAGAATCTATACATGATTTTTATCGAAAGAAAGAAAATCTCCAAGTTCATAACTGGTAAAATTTTCAAGAAGATAAAATAATGTGCTTAAGTCATACAAGGGAATATTATGAACTGTTTAGGATGCCTAATCTTATAATGTAAGAGTTCATTAGTCAAAGATTTACATCTCCAAAGCATTGAATATGGGGAAAAACCATGAACGAGTATTGCAAGAAGCCAAAAACTAGTAAATAAATGAACAAAATCTAAAAACAATAGAAATAAAAAGCACCAACGAACTTACACCAATGAGAAAATGCAACCACATGGGTCCTTTTATCCTTCTCTGTACAACCGGCATAACTGCATCAGAGAACAAACAATTACTTCTGAACATGTTACATACATGAAAACATGTAGGCTTCCTGGACATGAGATTCAGTGTAATGACGCAATCATCTAAGAAAATAAGCATAAATACACATCTATAGAGTTTCGTGCCTAAAATCAATAGCTTAGTTTCTAAATATTAAAAATTAAAGCCTTCAGTTTGGAAGATGAACAATTTCCACAACTAAAAGGTACAAACCAATCAAACTTAATCATTCTCATTCATCATGTTAACAACAACCCCCATATATGCCCCAACTAAAGTTTGAGTACAATACATCCTAAAAGCATTTCAGACAAATAGTGATGGACAAAGCATTATACCTATACATGCATGGTGTTACTATTTCCAAATAACAGGCTGCAACTGATCATTATGAATTACCCCCCTTGAATTTTAGAGAATCTTAGCAAGCTAATATATGCTCATATAATAAATGTATAAACTAATTAAAAATAAATAAAAATCAAACAGTAAGAACGAGAATGCATACCAAGATTGAATCCATAAAATGCACTTGCAGTGCCGCCAACGGCAGAACCAATCTGCAGAGAGTTCATACCCCACAAAGAAAGATCAAAAATTTCGCACACCCATATATATATATATATATAGCGAAGAATAAAATGAGGTGGGTGAGAAGAATTTACCATAGAGAAGCTATCCCTGATAAGAGGCGAAACGGTCCAGTGACTGGTTTCCTGAAGAAAAGGAATAAAATTGATAAGAAAGAAAGAGAGAAAAGAAGAATAGTAATTGAGAAGAAATATACCATTTGGTTGGAAAGGGGTCCTGCGCAGTGATGGCATCGAATGTTTTGACTACTGCAGCTGAGTTCGGAGGCTTCCATGTCACTCTGTTGCATATGGCGTAACCTAACCAGAAAGAAGAGAACACACTTGGTCTTGGTTATCAAACAGTACAAATAAAATGCAAAAAATATAGAGAATATATCAGAATAGAAAGAAAAATAAAGGTTGAAAATAGGGATAAAATCATAAAACAGGAGGGGTTCTGTATTGGTTTGAATTTAGGATAAAATTAAATTCCAACTAAATATATTTGATTAGATTGGTTCGATCAAATTTTGAATTTTTTTTTTTTTTTTACTTATTTGAACTGAACTGAACCAATTAAAATTGAGTTGGCTTGATTTGAATTTTTAGGTTATGATAAAAAATATATATTATATTTTTTTAAGTTTTTATTTTCATTTTTGTCTATTTTATATAAATATTTAATTTTATATTAATACAAAATAAAAATATTGTTTATTAATGCAAAATTCACTTTTCTTGGGCGTAGGCCTTGTTGAATACCCTAAAAAAGTTAATTTTTTGTATAGTTATCACCTTACATATATTATAATTTTTTTACCTAAAATATAATAAAAATTTTACATAATAAACATGACCAAATTTAGACATTTGATAACATTAGATAAGATTATAAGAAAATTAAAATAAAAAAAATACAAAAGTTGAAGCAAAATTTAAACTTTAAGCTTAAAATATATTAAGCTGAAAGTTAAAAGAAATTGATCGGATTGGTTCTAGTTGGTTCAAGATGAAAAAAGATAAATCCAATAATTGAACCAATTGTAATTGATTTGGTTCGGATTTGAAGTGAAAAAAACTGATATTCGACCCAGTCTGAACTAATTTAGTTGGTTTGGCTTGGATTGTTGAATTCATCAGATAAATTTGATCTAATGAACAGCTCTATAAAACAGAGGTCTATATTTTCATCCATATAATAACAAATATTTAAATAAATGAATAAAAGAATTTTGATACAGTAAACATCTTGATTTTATTATTATTTAATAGGCTTAAATATACTTTTGGTCTTTTATCTTTTAAAAGATTTATTTTGGTCCTCTAACTCTCAAATTTGAGTTAATGTTGTCCTTTGGTTAACAGTGATTGTTTTTTATTTTTGGGCATGATTTTGAACACTTTTTTGATCGATTCCAAATCTAAAACTTGTCCCATTAGATTCAACTCACTTTTTATGCGTTTTTCACCATGTTTATGGCCATTTTTGGTTCGAAAATTAGTTGGGTTTCATGAATTTAATGAGACAAGTTTTAGGTCTAGAATTGATCAAAAAAAGGTTCAAAATTGTGTCCAAAAATCAAAAACGATCACTGTTAACAAAAAGACAACATTGACTCAAATTTGAGAGTTAAAGGATTAAAATAAATCTTTTAAAAGATAAGGGACTAAAACAAATTTTAGTAAAAAGATAAAGAACCAAAAGTATATTTAAACCTATTTAATATTTAATTGTTTATAATGTTCTTTCAAAATCTTCATGTCTTAAGCAAGGTTTCAAATTCAAATTTTGTGAATAAAAAAAATGTGGTCAAGAGGAAAAATCCCACTAAAGATAACCAACCTAAGTCAAGTTCTCCAGCAGATATTAGTCATCAACAAAGCTAATGGATACTTCAAACCAATTACACATGATCCAAAAAATCTTCATGTCTTTTGTTAAAACTAACATATGAACGATATTTGAAAAAAAAAAAGATATTTATGACAATAAGAGTATAAGAGTATTTTAAGTTCTAATCTATAATTAAAATTTATAATAAATAAATATTTTTGAATATATAAATTATATTATAATTAAAATTTAGTATCTTTTTAAATTTCAATTCTCTTTTCTTTTAATAAAATAAAAATAAATCAAATTGCTTCTTGTCTTTTAAAAATACAAAAAAAAATCACAAAAATATTTTCTTTTTATTGGGATAAAATAAATATTTATAAAGCTATATGGGTTTGCACAATTAATTAGAGATACCGTTTTTTAATGGGTTTTGTAGAATGTTAATACTTTTCTTATACATAATTAACTACCAAACATATATCTGATTTCAAATACCATTTTTAAAAAGGATTTTCAATGTTTTTCCAAAAAAAGAATGGTGATGACTCCTTTAAAATATTTTGTGTCATTCTCATTGTAATTCTAGTTGCGACATTTATCATGTAAGTTGTTAAGATAAAATTTTAATTTTAATTAAAAATAACATAAAAACCACACCAAATATTATACGTGATTTTATCCATGTAATATTTAAACTTTTTAGTTTCAGACTCTTCATTAGTATTATGGAGCCCCACATTTTGGATAACTCCTACATTTTTGATATTATGGAGTCTAGGGTGTGCCCTCCTCATTAGCAGCATATGCAGCCTTTGTGTGGAGGGTGTTGGAGTATATTGATCATGATTGGTCTATCTCGCTTTCTTATGTCAATAGGAAAGTTAACACTATCGCTCATTTTTTGGCTAATTATGGAGTGAGTCAATTTCAACCTTTGTAAATTTGGAATGATCCTTCACCTCTCCTTAACACCCTTTTTCTCAAGGATAGCTTAGGGTCAACTTTTTGTTCTCTTGTTTTTCTAATGAATCCAAAAAAAAAAAAATTCTTCATTAGTATTGTTTTTCTAGCTTTTTTTTTCTTTTGTAGTCTTTCTCTGATCCCTGACGTAAGTATTTCTTTTTAGCTAGGTTGCTTCCTTTATGTAGTTCAACTAACGCGCACTAACTGTTATTATTCAATATAAGAAACCTAACCAAAAAAAGATTAATTTTACTTTCTTACTATTGTTCATATGTTTTTAAATAAATGTATAACTAACCGTTTGTGGTCTATGATTTATTTCAAAAAAAAATGACAAAATTGATAGTTATACTATTGTTCTTTTTTTCATTAAAAAATGTGGTAAGGGCTAGGAGATACTCCAATACTATCTGATATGATAGGACGCTAATCACATATTATATTACTGTTCTCATTCATAATAAAATACTACAAAAAACAAAACTCAAAAGCATCTGTCCTGTTTCACGGAATAAACAAAATCCTATTTTGATAAATTGTGAAAGTTATAGTAATAATGAACTTACTCCTATCCTCAAAAAATAAAAAAAAAGGACTTACTCCTAATTGAGGCTGTTATCGCTTGGGTTCACTGTCGCAATGCCTGAAAGCGAAGTCTCTGCTTCAAAACACAATTTTAGATATATGTTGGCTAAATTAATTTGAGTATCCCTGTCTTGAACAAGCTCATGAAGGGATAGATAATTGGTATCTTCAATTATGCTGAAAAATAATTACATCAGCAAATTATGTTATAAATTTATGACTAAGCTTTATTTAAAAAGCATACATATCAACCATTTAAACATTTTCCTTCATAACTGCAAAATATTTTGTAAACTAATAACGTGCTTGTATTATTTATTTTTTCTAACGCCACTGGAGTTTTGTGGGAAAAAAAGAAAAAAGTCGCTTCCGTCCAATTGGATTAGGAAAGCCGAAAGCGTGTTCCTAGAATTGGAATTTGTGTAATGGTGCTTTAGCCGCAAAACAAATTTGTTATAAATCAACTCCCCTTATTATTTTCATATTCAATTCAACCATAACTTTTTATATTTCATTTCATAACGTGTTACATTTATCGCTTTATATTTTTTCTTTTATATCTGAGTGTAAGCATTCAAAGAGTGTCAAAGCATCATTTTGCAATTTAGTTTAGCCATGAATTAGTCTAGAACTACTAATGGATGGCATTCTTTAACATATCCTAGAATCATATTCTACTCTCACGTATACATCTCCCTAGTCAAATCTAAAATAGTCTTATATTATAATAATGATAGATAGCTATTTATATGATCAAACTAAATATCATTTGCTTATAAAGTTGATGATCTGAATTAGAGACTTGGACAATCCCATCGGAAAAAATAAATACATAAAGTGGGAAAGGAAAAAAAGTGGAAAAGGTACCGGAATTATCCTAGTGGGGACAAACTAAGCACCAATCAGTTAGCAAGAGAACAGTCCAAATGCCAACCAGCTAGGTCACTTCTCATATGGAAGAAAAGTAAGGTAACCCCATATCTTATTAAAACATCTAAACATAGCAATTCCCATAATTGATAGCAGTACTACTAAGATGTTGATAGTCACAATGAATACTGAAAAGCATCTGATTACAATTAGTAAAAAGATAGGTGGGGAAGTGAGAATCCATTTTTTGTGGCTTCCGGAGAAGAAGAATAACATAATTCTTTACTTGAGAATATAATGTATGGGCTTTAATCTAAGTTAAGATTCTCATATTCTCATTCCAAAGAATCTTTGAAACTTTCCTTTTCCCTGCTTTATTTTTTCCCCCTTTTCCCCGCGAGGAATTGCATTCCGTGGTCATTTCTCGCTTTTCATTTCAACCAATGCCATCATGTGTGCTCAACCAAATCACAGCCAGTAACCCTCTCAATAAATGGTTTTGCTCATGATTGACCATAGTCTACAAGTTGATTCTCACTCTGTCCTGTGCTTCTCATTTCAAAGCTTCTTCTAGCACTCAAAAGTGAATCTATCTTACGTTAACTTAACATGTAAAAAAAATAATGAAATAAATATAACCAAGAATAAAAATTTATGTCCCATGTCATAGGTGGGACATCCACCATATTGTAAGGTAAAGCCAATTTGATACTCCACTAGAAAGAGATAAGTACTCCTCGGTTCTGTACAAACACATACTCTTTAAAGATGCGAGAGACTTGAAAGTAGTACGGGACAGTTTGGCAGCATCATCAAGTAAAGAAAAAAAAAAAGGGTTCCATAGAAGAATGATCATGATATCAAAGCTGCGAAAACAAAGTTATGCCATAAATGGACGTGGTTTTGAAGACTTTACAGCTTTCTGAGATTATCTACAAACTCAAACAGAATTAAAGCATGGTTTCAGCTGAAAAGAAATGACATGAAAGTTGTAGCAACAATTTTTTTTCTATGTATGGTTAATTCTGATTGCATAAAAAAAATCAGTCATCATTGATTCCGCCACACAGAACCTCTAATTGCATGGTCAACAATGATATAAAATTAAACAGGCAATGCAGAACTAAGACTTACACCAATTGGTAGATAGAAGCAATATGAAAAGGTGAATGTGAAGGTTAGTTTCCTTTATTCTCTTCCATTAACATCCTCGTTTTGATTTTTTTATGCTTATGTTCTTTTTCATTGTCACCTGAGAGTATAATATTAAACACCTCCCGTATTTTTGCGATGGGATACATTCTATACTAGGAAACAGTAGACCTCTTGAGTTACATGAAGAGTTACGAGTGTGTTTTTATTTATTTTTGATGAACTTCAAATAAATGCTCTAGCCAAGTGGTTATACTAAGTCCATCTAAGGAGCAAATTCGATATCAAGAGGGAAAAGTACCAAATCAATCCTCTTGCCCAAATTATTCCAATCCACATGCAAGAAAACTACTTGGGAACTGAGCTTTAACTTTGTCCAAAGTCTCTCGGGATTCTCCTGGCCGCATTAAATTTTCTAAAAAATCAGAATCAAGAACAAGAATAAGGAGAAGTGATATCAAGATACTGTTCAAGGAATCTTTGGTTTGGTCTATTTATATTTATGGTTTCTATAAGTTGTCCATAAAATGTTTATCTTACTGACCTCTTTAGCACCTGATGAATGGGTATCAATTCTCATCAAATCAGATACGGTTTACAAATGGCCCTATACTCCTACATTGTGATGACTAGTTTTGTTTCATGACTTCTATACATTATTTGTTTCATGACTTCTATACCTTATACTCTAATTTATTCTGTATTAGCTGTTAATCATAAATGTTCTTCCTAGAATTTTAATCACCCAGTGTTACACCACTTACTCTTACAATACAGTAAAGAACAGTACAACTACATCTTTCTTCTGTCCAATTGAATAATGCAGATTTGCATGCACTTGACACATGCATTGCCTGTGGAAAGCGTGGCTTTAATTAAATCTGAATCAGATTCTAATACATTTTCTAATTATTTTCATAGTGGTTTAGCGTGGTATATGCCATTTAGTGAAAGGGAAGTTCCCCTTGGATAAGAACAAGTGTACAGAAAAAAAAATAAAAATTAAAAGGGTGGTAACATAAGGAATGACAAATGTACCTATTCTCACACAAGAATCCGCTATATTAACCATGGTACAAGTCAAGAGCAAGGGAAGTGGTCCTCTGCTGTAGTACTGTATTTAACCAAATGCAAGTATAAAAGCAAGTACAATTCTCTCTTTCCCTTTTTATTAGGTCCCGCCTGCTTAGGATTCCAGAGGATGGGGCCTGCGTTTTTGTGCCAAAGAAAGGATGAAAAGTTCAGGGTCCATCTTCCTTATATTTTAAACGGTGCAGGCTGAATAAGTACCAAACTTATTGAAGGAGACAAAACAGAATGTGTTCTTATTCTATTCCTTACCTCCAGTTCCATGAGAAGCATCTTCCCACAATTATTTTTAACCTTCCTTTGTATGGCATGGTGCTCTAGTTAATGGAATCCTTCATCTGTAGTTCTCCATATATAACCAATTAAGACCTTCCTTCATGTCTTTGTCTGCAAACTTTACCAAAGATAACATTCAGCCAAACCCATAAACTACTAAAGAACTATGTACATTTAGGAAAGACTTGTAAAATGGCACCAAGATCAAGGTGTGGAACAACAAATTTAGGCTTCTAAGAATCTTCCTCTAGAACAAATATAATGGCTATTCCAAAGTCGAGAGGGATATCAGATTCCCTAGAACCAAGTTAGAAAAAAAAAAAGGACATACTCCTTCAAATGTGAGCATATGATTCCCACTTTTACCTGGCAAACGAATAAGAATGCATATTGGGTTAAAATTTGAAGGATCAATTCTGGAACCTAATGCAGTTTGGAAATTGATTTTTGCACATAACTTTGTATACATATCTAAATATTAAAATGTTTTGATTTATATGCAATTCCTGCACAGGAAACCCATAATGTGTGTGGATAAAGGTTGTGTATTATGGAAAAAAATAAATAAATAATAATAATAATAATATATATATATATATATATATATATATATATATATATATATTTCCAAAGTTTTATTGCAGAGGAACTCAAATGGACAGCACTATCTGAGAATGGAAAATGGAACTAGAAAATGGGGTCCACTAGTGAACAAAAGCAGAAAGGAATAATATCTATTTTTCAGGTTACCGCACATAAGGATTAAGTTGGGTTTTCTATTGGTTCTATCCAAGATTCCGTTGGATTACTAGCTCCCCTCCAGTTCTCAGATATAAATAGCAGTTTCAGCATGCTTTCCACTGAAGAGAAGTGTGTATAGGAGAAACAAGACAAGCACAACAAGCATTCAGAAATTCTCTTATTTGTTAGTACCAGGGCTAGTAACAAATAATCTTGAAAATAAAGCTTCATCTAGTTTCATCTTTCATAGGTAGAAAAGTGATCAAGAACAAGTCATCAGGTAATTACCCAACTGGTCTTCGGCACTGGGAATTAAGTTGTTAGTTTTTATATGTTGGGGTGCTTATAAGTGGCTTTTGTAGGTGGGATGTACCACCATCACCAACACCAAGGAAAAAACATTCATTCTTCTTCCAGAATGCCAATCCCCTCTGAGAGGCACATGTTCCTTCAAACAGGAAATGGGTCAGGTGATTCTGGACTTGTGCTTTCAACTGATGCTAAGCCTAGATTAAAATGGACACCGGATCTTCATGCCAGGTTTATAGAAGCAGTCAATCAGTTAGGGGGAGCTGACAGTGAGTATACACATCCGCTTGTGGATCGTCAAATCTTGAGGAACATGGAATTTGAGTTCACTAATGCAACTTACAATCTTTCTATTGCAGAGGCAACTCCAAAAACAGTAATGAAACTCATGGGGATTCCAGGGCTTACCTTGTATCATCTAAAGAGCCATCTTCAGGTAAAAATCATTAGTGATCTGTATTACAACACTTTGGTTATAACTTATAAGATTCCATTCATTTTATGCCTTCCATCTTCAGTACGTACATTATTTCATCAGTACTTGCGAGCCATTTGAATTATAGTATCATTCTCCCTCATAAGTTGAGAATCAAACATAGTTTTTCCTACGCAAAATCTCTACGTATAAGTCAATCAGTGTCAATGCATTGTGATTGCCAATCGGCAATAGCTATAGCTAAGAACAAAACTTATAATGGAAAAAATAGACATATACAATTGAGACATAATGTGGTAAAGCAGCTGCTAAAGGATGGAACAATTTCCATTGATTATGTGAAGTCAGAAGGAAACTTAGCAGATCCTCTGACAAAACCCCTAGGGAGGAAAATGATTTTTGAAACATTGAGGGGAATGGGACTTAAGCCACTTGAAAACAAACAAGTGATGATAACTCAACCTTTGTGATTGGAGATCCCATGAAAAAGGTTCAATGGAAGAACAAGTCACTTGTTAGTTCTACTAGCACTAAAATCAATCTTAATTGATTTTTGTCCCTTCCTATGATGTGAGAAAGTGCTAGAGACTACATTAGTGAGAGGTTAAGCCTTATAGTAAAGCTTTGTGCGGTTGAGGAAGCTTTACAGTTTATAAAGCTTTTAAATGATTTTCATATCCCTTGTGGGTGGTGTATGATTTGCAGCATACACTTGGTGAAATCACCTATATGAGTGTCAAGTGGGGCCGCTTGTATGAGATCGTGGCGAAATCTTTAGAGCACTCATGAATACCGAGCGCGCGCATGGCCTAATAGCGCAAAACAACAATAATGGCAAGGATTGTGGGGGTATAATGTGATTGATAAACCACTAACACACATCAAGTGTTTTTGGTTCAATAGCTTGCTATACCAACTACACTGTGTGTCAAGTCTTATCAATCTAGGTCTGGTTCAATAGCTTGCTACACCAGGTTTGACACATTATATCCTATTAGAGAACCCAGATTCTTTTTCTTTTCTTTTCTTTCCCTTCTGTTTTAAAAATCTTTTAGCCTTTTGAAATATGTGGGGGATTGTTGTATGTTATAGATATTTCAAAAGTCTCATGTCCCACATTGCCTAGTTTGGGTTTCCATTTAGTGTTTATATATCAAAATGTGATATTGGATCTCAAAGTGGCTAGCAAAGTGGAGGAGGCTCGCACGCATGAGAATGGGCCTCGTGGGCTTGTTGTAGTGCAAATCTGCTATTCTCCCCCCCCCCCCTCCCCTGCGCGTGCGGTCATGGGCCTCAAATCGGCCATTGTCTGTATGTTGTGGGCAGTTTTGCATATTCCGTTTTCAATACCGAAAAAGATAGACTTCTTCTGCTTCTTCAATCTTTTCCACAGGACAAAAACTTCTTTGCTCTGGGTTCTGAAAACAGCTTTTTTTCTGGCCAGTTCTGAGCCTCGGATACATTCTGAGGAGTTCCTGTTGTATCCTGGGAGACTTGCGCGTACCACGCAGATAAGTCCTTTAGGGCAGTGCTGTCACACGTCTCAGGAATTTTGTGATACCGTCAGCCGAACTAACATTTTACACATTAAGAAACTTGCATATCAAAGTTGTTTCCTTTCCTCTTGTCCTAATTGTTGTTCTGGAATTGGCATAAATGTTTTCGTACACTATATCATGTAAACAAACATTATAGTGAAAAAAAATTATAAAGTGTATAGAAGTCATGAACAAATCATGTTTACCCTTCCTTCAACATAGTCGAGTGTTAATAAATTTACTTCATTGTGATCTTGAAATCATTAGTCTCAGGTTTCAGACCTTGTAAGTTGTAATGGATATCCTGTATTCTTCTGCTAAATTATATATCATATATTAGCAAAGCTATCCTGTTTGATGCGTCATAGAATTTTGGAAATTTTTTATTCGAAGAAAAATTGTCATATATAACATGCACAAAGTCACAAACCCAGAATCAATTTTCCATCTTAGCTTATCTGGTGCAATTACTGATCTTTTCCTTTTTGTCACCAGAAGTATAGATTAAGCAAGAATCTGCACGGACAAAGCAACAATGTGACGCACAAAATCAGTAAGAAAACAATCTCTTTCAATTCTTATGATCTACTAATGAACCAGAGAGCTGTTTTTGATGTTAAACTTACCTTACCAGCAACAAATGCAGGCGCAGCAACTGGTGAGAGACTTTCTGAAACCAATGGAACTCACATGAACAAATTAAGCCTTGGACCGCAGGCCAACAAGTAAGAAAATCTAAACATTGTTCACATGCTTCATGTAATCTTGTTTGACATGAACATTCTATTGCTTAAATCTTTTATAGTTATACTAATGTTCAATGCCTTTTTGCCAGAGATATAAGCGAGGCACTGCAGATGCAGATTGAGGTGCAGAGAAGGCTCAATGAACAACTTGAGGTGAATCTTAGTAGCAACTTACTAGCATGCATTTTTCATTCCATAATCATAAAGAGTAAATAGTCTATGCATTGAAAGTGTAAAAAGTTTTTACATTGTCATCCAATCACAAATCGTTATGTATGATAATTTTGTTGACTTTTACAAGAATTATCTTAAAAGTCATGTCACCGATAATTTTTGATCAATTGATAGTGTAAAAATTTCTATACTGACAATACATAAAAATTAAACCAGTGGATCTGTCCAAATGATAGGCACACAGCTTTTGGCTTTTTGACTTCCAAATTTCTTTCTCAAATTCTTACAAATCATTCTGAACCCTTTCAGGTACAAAGACACTTGCAGCTTAGGATAGAGGCCCAAGGGAAATACCTGCAGTCTGTGCTTGAGAAAGCTCAGGAGACTCTTGGCAGGCAAAATTTGGGAATAGTAGGACTTGAAGCTGCCAAAGTTCAACTTTCAGAGCTGGTGTCCAAAGTCTCATCTCAGTGCCTTAACTCAGCATTCTCAGAGCTGAAGGAATTGCAAGGGTTTTGCCCTCAGCAAACACAAGCCAACCAGCCAAACGATTGCTCAATGGACAGTTGCCTCACATCCTGTGACAGATCACAAAAGGAGCAAGAGATTCAAAATGGCTTAAGATACTTCAACAGCCATGTATTCATGGAACAAAAGGGGGCCCCAGAAGCTCCCAACAACCTTAGGAACTCTGAACTCAAGTGGTGTGACGATGGGAAAAAGAACACCTTCCTTGCCCCATTGAGCAAGAATGAAGAAAGAAGAAGCTATGCTGTTGAAAGCAGTCCCGGCAACTTGTCCATGTCCATTGGACTTGAAAGAGAAACAGAAAATGGAAGCAGCATGTATCCTGAGAGACTAATTAGAGAAAGCCAATCAGATGGTGAGTTCCAGCACCGGAACAGAATGAAGACAGAAACAATGAAACCGGTGGGTGAAAAAGTTTCTCAAGATTATAGGCTGCCTGCTTCTTACTTTCCAGCAGCAAGATTGGACCTAAACTCCCATGGAGACAATGAAGCTGCAACCACTTGTAAACAACTGGACTTGAATAGATTCAGTTGGAGCTGAGAAGATACAGAAAACATGTTATGCTTCTTCACAATTTGATTCAGCATAAGAGGAGGATAGTAGGAACAGTGTGTTGTTACTACAATACAATCTTTCAACCCTACAAATGACCAGATATAAGTCATTTTTAGCCAAATGAAATAAGTTGCAAAAAACAAGACCAATGATCAATTTGTAAACAATCATTACACAGGAGATAGCTCCAGCAACATACGGTTTTATCCTAGTTTATTCAAAATTCAAGACATCATGCAAAGAAGTGTGTAACGTGTATTATTCTTGAGACCAACTTCTATTCGAATTAAAAATTAAAATGGGACTATTATATAAAGTGGCGTTAGTTTTACTGTAAACATCACATGCCTCTAACAATCTTTCCATTTTGTTCGCTGCATGTAATCATGTATATAGCAATCATAGGTTATTTAAAATTCTGAACCATTCATGTTATGTTATTCACATGTATACGTGAAATAGTCATGATCTAATGTAAAAACTAAACGCCCCATAAATTCCACGTCTGCCGCCATTGAAAACATATTAATTGATTGGAAAGAAGGATATGTGGTGATTATGAGTCTCTACAGTGTTTTGAAAACTGAACCGACTGGTCAGACCGAAAAACCAGTGAACTGGTCACCTGACCAGTTCAAATAAATTATAGAACCGGCCTGAAGAAAAACCGGTCAAAGAACCATAAAACAGACCAAAAATTAGTTCACAGCGGGTCAATAAAAAAATGCTTAATACAATATTATTTTGATTTTTTTCTTAAAAAAAATAAAAACCAACCTAAAATATATTTATCATTTTCTTTTTATTTCAAATATAAACTTGTTTTTATTAATAAATGTTGATGTGTATAGTTAAAACTTATACTTAAGTATCATAACATATTTGATTTGCACTTTTATAGGTATTGTAAATATAAGAAACCTATAAAATTATATTTTATTTTTAATTTTTAGTGTTATAAAATTATGATATTATATTTTTTTAATATTATTTTATGTATTATTTAATTATTGTTATTATTTTATTAGTACCGATTTGATCACAGCTCAATTACGGTTGAACTATTAAATCTTAAATTAGTGTCTTAACCAATTCAATCGCTGGTTCTGTTTTAAAAACATTGGGCTCTACGGTCTATGCGATGCCACATTAATATCGGGTTTCGAAAGACGAGCACAAAACCGTAATAGCCGAAATAATTGATCAATAAAACAACATGAAACGATGGGCCAAAATCCACGAGTTTCAAACGTTTGGGTCAATTCATGTTTTTGTTGATATCATACCGTCACGAGTAGTTGCTTCAGTGAAGGGCTGAAGGCTATTGAAAAATTATTGCATACACATGTTACACGCTTACACTTCATTAAGGATACCTAGACAATAATTATTGACACATTATTAATTAATAATTTGTTAAGAACTTATTGGTCTTTTTTTTTTTAGTATAGACAACATGTATTTCCGTGGAGACAATGTTGCTTGAATTAAGTAAGACCACTTTAGATGGCAAATCACTACCTTTAAATATTTAACACAACTTCATACTCACTCAATTGGTCTATTACATCTAATTTGGGCATTCCAAAATTATGTAAGCATTTTCTTAAAGAAATGAATAGATAGAATAATAAAAAAGTAAAAAAAAAAAACATATTTATTCTCCAAAAATAATGCTCTTTGTAAAACATAACTTTCATGTGATCTTTTAGCCTTCGTTTGGTATAGGTGAAAGATGACATAAAGATAAGGAGGTACGAAAAGATTGCTTGAGGGGTCCTTTCTTTCATTTGATAGCTAAAAACAGAGAAAGGATAGAAGCATATTGAAGTAGGTCCCAGCTACTGTAACATTTCGTCCAATTTGGGAAGAAAGAAGAAAGAGAAAGCTTTTTTTTAATACAATGACAAAAATAACCCCATTTATCTCACATCTTATTTTTTTTATTCAATTTATTTATGTCATTTTATATACATACATGTTTTCTTCCCTCTCCTTTTCTTTCCTACCAAATAATTTAAAAATCATCTCACTTTTTATTCTTTTTCTACTCCTTTTCTTTCTTTTTCCTTTCTTTCCTATCACTTTTTTCCCTAAAACAAACATACCCTTAATCATAAAAATAGACATTAATTTTAACTTGTAATAGTTGTTTTACTCTAACATAGAGGGGTAAGAAACTTGCAACCTTCACTTGAAAAGATGCTTCAGCAGTTTGGAGATAAAGGATGCTCAAGTGCGTTATATGCTCAAAGAAAAAGTGTAAAAATTCAAAGAAAAAAAAATCATACCCTGAAGGAAGAGGCCTTGATGTTATATAAGATCAACTTTAGCGATGGCAAAATAAGAACTCACTTTGCAGTTTCTTAAGTGGGCCCCACAGCGCCACATCATTTTTAAGTAACTCTTAAGCAATCCATACACTTTTTGCTCCAATACATATAATTTTAAGCAACTCTTAAGCAACTCACATTTTTATATTTTTTTATTTGCATTTCGTTTTGTATCAAATTAAAATATTAATTCAACTATTTTAATTAATGCGCATAATTAAAATTTAAATAATAAAAATTAAAATTAAAATTAATTAATTGTTACCATAATAAATAAAAAGAATGATAATTTCGTAAAATTATATAATTAAAAACAACGAGAAATGCATAACATTATATTAAACAAATGAGAAATACACAACATTCGATAAAAATTAATCTTCATTATTTTTATGTCCAAAACGTTCCCAAATATGCTCCACTAAGTCTGCTTGAAGTTGGTGATGGATTTGTTTATCACGAAGATGTGCTCTCCTTTGCAGATATGTTGCAGCAAAATTAGGATGAGGACCATTAGATATTTCAACTGTTGAGATGTCATTATCTATATGACCATATTCAAAATTACCACTATATGTGTGTTATTCGTCTTCAACAATCATGTTATGTAAGATAATGCATGTATATATTATATTCTTCATTGTATTCACGTGCCATGTGTAATATCCCAAGCTTTGATGAAGGCAGGGAGTTATCGCCAATGCGAAAAGATATAAGGCACGGATAAAGAGCAGCTCCTAGCAGGCTTCCAACGGGAATGGTACATGAATAAATCAAATACACATTGGAATGAGAGGGATTTAGAGGTTGTACGGAAATGGGACTGTACAAGATGCATTTACTTTTCAATAGCCTATCACTTAAGAACTCCACAATTAAGCATGCTTAACTTGGAGTAATTCTAGGATGGGTGATCCTGGGTAGTTTTCCAGGAAGCGCGTGAGTGAGGATAAAGCACGCTGAAAAGCCTTGTGTTGGTTTGTAGGGACAGTCTTTGATCCTGAAAGCGACCAAAGCACACTGAAAAGCCTTATGTTAGTTTGTGAGAATAGTCTTCGATCCTAAAAGCGGCCAGGCGTTACACCATGCACATGCCGGACCTGATATAATTGCAAACCGAGATTGAAGCACTCCAAATGCCCGTTCTACGTCCTTTCTTGCTGCTTCTTGTCGTTGTGCAAATAATTTTCATTTTTCTCCTTGCGGTATTAGGATGGTCTTTACAAATGTAACCCACTCAGGATAAATACCATTTGCTAGATAGTACCCCATGTTATGGGGTGCTATTCATTATGTATTGCACCACAGGAGCTTGTCTCGACAAAATGTCATTAAACACATTAGATGCGTTTAACACATTAATGTCATTATTTGAACCCGCAGTGCCAAAAAATGCATGCCAAATCCACAAGTCTTATGATGCAACTATTTCAAGCATGATCGTCGGTTTGCCATGGTCACCTC
This sequence comes from Spatholobus suberectus, assembly GCA_004329165.1. NCBI lineage: Eukaryota > Viridiplantae > Streptophyta > Magnoliopsida > Fabales > Fabaceae > Spatholobus > Spatholobus suberectus. The sequence goes on from CM014736.1 coordinate 11,330,322, forward strand.
GAGAAAACTGACATTTCCATGCGACTAGATGATTTTTCCTCTCCCAGTGCATACAATCAATGGAACCTAGCATACCTGGAGAGCCACGTGCCTCTCCCATTTGTAGTAATCGTTCAAGGTCTTCGTTTTTAGGCCTCCTCAGGTACTCATTCCCGAATGCCACACAAACACCCAATACAAATCTCTCTAAGCACTCCAATGCAGTGCTTTCACCAATTCGAACGTAGTCATCCATATTGTCAGCAAGTGATCCATATGCTAATATACAAATAGCAACAGTGCACTTCTATAATGATGGAAAGGTCCATTCTATCGATTGCATCAACCCTCGTCTAGAGCTGTCAAATTGGGGGGGCCGGGCCTACTCGCCTGGGCCATTGCTCTTTAGCGAGCTGACCCAGTTTGTGTCCGGGCCTCTCTTTTTTTTGCCTAACCCAGCCCTATGCGGGTCATCAGGGCAATTTGACCTGATTTTTTTCAAACCTATTAACATTGTTATCTATTTTAATTATTATTTTTTCTGCCAAAAATTATATAAAATTAAATTATTTAAATCATATTAAATATTTAAAATTAAATTCTGTATACTTTCTAGCATAAACAAACATTTTTATTCATATATAATTGACTTAATTACTCAATAGTCTCATTAAAAATATATCTTTAAGCGTTTCTTTCTTACATACTTTCTAGCATAAACAAACATTTTTATTTACAAAATAAAGTACTTATGTTAGCCTTTCTTTTTTACAAACGTGTGTGACTCTTTCTTTTTAAATTTTTTAAGTATATTAATATTTTTTATTATATATATATATATATATATATATATATATATATATATATATACCAGGGCAACCCCGCTCGGGCCTAGTTGGCCTGCCAAGCCAGACAGGCCGAGCCAAAATGGCCCGGTTTCTTTTGAGCTGTCTTTTTTCGAGCCCAACCTAGCCCTTTTTGCAGGCTAAGTGGGCCGGCCCATCGAGCCGAGCCCATTTTGACAGCTTTACCCTCATCTGAAAGTATTCATCATGATTACCAAGGGCTTCAGCAATCTGAAGGAAGACATGCCTTCACATTTGAAACTTTTATCGGAACTAAGCCTCAGTGTATACAAGATTTTCAGAGAAATAGTCATTGAACAATCATTGATGTCCTTCTTCACGACTTTGATCTATCACCGTTCTTCTTCGTCTGCGCCTAGTCGTGTTGTCGGCTTGTTGTTGGCTCTCGAATATTAACCTCATGACTTCTTCTTCAGTGTTGTCCTCAAGTTGTTCATTTACGATTTGCTTCCATAGTGTATCAGAGTCACTCTTTGGATCCATTGTATGGATGATTCAAGCGTAACAGAATGAGAGAAAAAGATTGCAAATTTTGATGAGAAGATGAGAGAATGAAAGAACATTGCACAATTATATAGAATGATCTATAACGGCTAGTTTTGTATAACGGCTATTTTCATAACAAATACTTTTTCATAACGGCTAAATTCATAGCGACTATTTTTTTCAAAATGACTACAACATAACAACGAATTTAAATAAAAGTACAACATTGATTTAGTTCCTTAACTTATGCCTAATAAAATTACAATGCAACTCATGATCTGAGCATTGACTCTCAAACATCCTAGAGCATTAACTTGCTTCCCTTTCTTGAAACTGTCCACAATAGTTGTTATAATTTTGTTAATTCTCAACCAAAAACCAGTTCCTGTTTAGTCAACTCCCACAATTGCATCCTTCGAAACGTTCAGCCATGATTGAATAAGAAATGTCCTCTTCCACTAAGAACTTGGCATGACTTTTTTTTCAAGTACCATGTCTTCCTCTTTCATCGAGTGTGATATTTTCCAAACCAACTGGAGATTCAGACATCAACCCGAATGATGATTCGGGTTCATAATTAAGAGACTCCGCACTACTACTAGTACCTAATGGAGGCCTATACCACATGGTGGGGTTAGTTGGTGGTGGTGGATACATAAAATGCTTAGGATTTTGGGAATTGTCACCAGTAGGAAGTGGTGGATACATAAAATGCTAGGGATTTTGAGAATTGTCACTGGTAGGGGGTGGTTGATTTTGCAAAAAAATTATATAACATTGATAATTAAACTGATTGGGATCCATTTGACACAAAATTAAAAAAAAAATTGGAACTTGATAGCAACAAAATAATAGACTGGGTATGGAAAAATTGTGTGCAAAATGATCTAAATTGAGCCATTATTTATATTTGAATACCTATCAATGGTAATAAAACGTCTTTGAGATCTCAAACGGACAAATTTTATGTCATAACATATCATCTACAGAGTAATCTAATGGTAAAAAAATTTCTAATCCTTGTGCCCAACAATCTAAAATTTTGATAAAATTACTATACCAACAAATTTGCTTTTGAAAAAATTAACAACTTTTCACATTTTTTTTTATCCTTCCTCGAGAAGGTTCTTTCTCAATCGTCAACTCCTCCTTGTCTTACCTTCTCCTCTTCTCTAAAGTTTTCATTTTTCACAAACGTTTCTCAAACTCTTTTCCTCTAAACCCTTCTCATTCACCTCCTCACCTTTTCCTCAAATCATTCTCAAAGTCTCTCCCTCTAAACCACAACCCGTTCTCATTGTCCATTTTCAAAATCTCTGCCTCTCAACAACTACCGTCGCACATCCCCCACCTCCGTCAAGGCCCCACCACTGCGTCTCAACCGCCACGCCTCCGATCTACCACCACGCACTCACCCATGCCGTCAACAACCTCCCCCTGCCTCTGATCTACCACCGCGCATCCACCCACGTTGTCAACAACCTCCCCGTGCCTGCGATCTAACACCATTATGACTCGCCGTCAGGACTTTGTTCCTCGTCAAAGCCTCTCATTATTGGTGTTTTGTTGGGCATCTTCGATTGGGTTTCAACACTCCTTTGTACTGAATCTTGTTTGTGGCTTGGTTATTAGTTCTAAAATTTTGGTTTTTTATTTTAAATCGAGATCATCTGTTCAGCCCATTTGGTTTGGTGTTGAATTTGGTTATGAAATTTTGTTGTTGGTTTGTTCTTGTTCTTGGTTCTTGATTCTTAGTTCTGAAATTAATTTGGTTCTTCATTGTTCCGTGTTTCTTCTTCTTCTTCGTGCTATGCTTCATATGTTTTTTTCACTTTTTTCTCACAAATATTGAGACGGTTGTTAATGGAAAAAATAATTTTTTAATTATAAGAACCAATTGCTTGTAGAAGATACGTTACTTAAATTTAAGCAACTCTTATTGCCACGTAATTTGTCTCTATCGCTGTAAAAAAATTTAAGACACAATTTCTTAAATTTAAGCAATTAGTAAGCAACAACGTTAAAGTTACTCTAATAACATGGGAGAGGAGCAGGTGAGATTAAATGAGTATTAATCACGTACCAGTCAATCATGCGAAGGCATGGCCTAGTGTTAAGGTGTGCAGCTAGGTAGTTAGAGTGCTGCCCCCAAAACAACAATATTGACATCAATTTAGTCCTTCAATTATAAATCTATCTATCTATATATACAATCAACTAAGTTTTACAGCACTGTTTATCACTGTTCATCCGCATACTGTTATTTTAATATTTTTGGATTTTTCTGATTTGTTGAACATTCTATTATATATTTTAATACTTTCTTTGAGTTTATTTTCTTTGGGCTGTTGGTTGTCTTTTCAAGAGTACTATTCATTCGTTTCTTTTCTATTTGCATGTATAATTTTTGTCTTATTGAAGTTTGCATTATTTGATAATCTTTGTTTATCTTTTTTTTTTTTTGTTCTTAATGTTAACAGATTAGATTATTTTACTATTAGCAACTTCTATAAGGTCAAAGGCATAAGGATTTTAGCATAGAATAGTAAATTGTCTTGTATTATGGATTAAAGGTAAAATCTTCTTATTAATTTCCTATTATGATTAATATTGTAATGCTATATGCTGGAATATATAGAATTTATAATTCTTTTGGTTCATTATGTTAATGTGTTCGTGAATGACCAATCAAGTAGCAACTCATATTATTTTGTAATTAATTAAAATTTCATATTAGTATAATTTATAGAATTTAGTTTTTCAATACATTATTTACAGATTTTAGTTGGTTTCTTTATAAATTAGTCTAATAAATTTATAATTTATAGTTTTTCTATTATTCACTACAGTGTGACTCACAGCAGTATATGTTGTAATGACATTTTAATTATATTAAAAATGAGTAAAAATATTTACTTGATATAAAAATGTGAGAAAATGATAACTTTAACTGTATATGATAACAAAAATGATAAAAGTAAAGATTGCTATATATTATTGAATCTATATTATGACCTTCGTAATCAAATACACTTATCTAATTAAATAAACTTAATTATTATTAATTAATTTTTAAATTAAGTCAATTATGTTAAATTTATATTTATTTATTATATAAAAATAATAATTAAAATCAAATATAATATATTATTTATTATATTAATTATTTTAAAATGTGTAGAGATATTAACATTAAAAAAGTATATATGAGAAATTGATAATATAACATGTATGATGGAAACCAAAAATAATAATACTAATGGCTAATTTATTTATTTACATTTCATTGTAATAGTAATAGGAATATAGATAAATTTATTGAGACTGTGCAATATTAACATCTGCTAATAACATTAGGTAAAAGGTAAACTAATGTATAGTCATTGATTTGTGATTGGATGACAGTGTAAAATTACTTTATGTTGTTAGTGTATAACCTATTTTTTCCTATATTATACATGACATACTGAAAATAGGAAAGTAGAAAAAGTATCTTGAAAAATATTTCATTTAAACTGCTTATTTTAAAATTTTAATATTTCATATTATTTCATGACTTTCATATTCGGTATACACTTAAAATACTATTTTTTATAAAAGTTTGTTTTTACTTACCATTCACGTTAATTAAACCAATTGTGTTTGATTTATATTAATATTCTTCTATTAGAATAGCAATTAAAATGAAATACGGTATATTGTTTAGTATATTAATATTAATTATTTAAAATTTTTAAAACGTGTAGAGATATTAACTTTAAAAAAAGTTTGACAAATTGATAACATAACATGTATGACTAAAACCAAAAATGATAACATTAATGGCTACTCTCTCTTTTTTTTACATTTCATTGTGTTAGAAATAGTAATAGGAATATAGATAAATTTATTCAAACTGTGCAATATTAATATCTGCTAATAACATTAAGTAAAGTTAAACCAATATATAGTCATTGGTTAACTCAAGTTTTTTACAATATTTAATTCTATAATATGTCTAATTTAGCTAACTCAAATAATATATATATATATATATATATAACACATACTAAAAATAGAAAAGTAAAAAAAATATCTTGAAAAAGAAAAATACTAGCAACACACTCTCTAACATACTTTTTTTAACACTCTTTACTATTGGCTGAAATTTATTGAAAATTACAAATTTTAGTGGGTCTCACTCCTCATTTTATAATTTTTAATAAATTTTAACCAACAGTAGAGTGTGTTAGAAGGAGTGTGTTGTTAACACTCTTCCTAAAAAAATATTTCATGACATTCGTATTTGGCATACACTTAAAACATAGTTTTTTTTATAAAAGTTTATTTTTTTATTCATTATTTGCTTTAGTTAAATCAATTATGTTTGATTTATATTTATATTCTTATATTAAAATAACAATTAAAATGAAATATAGTATATTAATATTAGTTATTTAAAATTTTTAAAATGTTTAGAGATATTGACTTTGAAAAAGTATGACAAATTGATAATATAACACATATGACAAAAACTAAAAATGATAATATTAATAACTAATCTATTTATATCTTTATTTTAATTTGACTTAAATATATTTTTGGTTTCTCAAAATATAGCTAGTTTTGTTTTTAATCCCTCATAAATTTTTTAAGCACTTTGGTCTTTTAGAAATAGTCTCCCCACTAAGTTTTGTTTTTAATTTTTACATTTCATTGTATTAGAAATAGTATCCCATAAAGTGGGAAACTGAAGCTTGAATCCTAATTGAAAGAGCTGCTTACATTTAGTGTTTGATTGTATCTCAAATTCGACTGTCTCTTAAAGATGATACTTATGGAAAAAAAATAGAATATAAATTTTATTAATAATGTATAATATAATCTCCTAATAATAATAATACATCTTTGGTCAATTTATATATTTAATTTAAAATTATTCAAATATTAAATATTCTATATCAGATACTAAATTGAAAGATTAAAAAATGTTGAAAAATATTTCATTTCAATAGTTCATTCCCAAAATTTTAATATTTTATTTATAGATTATTTAAAAGATTAGTTATAAACTTAAAATTTTTCTTATTAACAAAAATTAAAATGTATAAAATGTATTTATTCTTTTGAATTTTATTTTATTTTCTTTAATGCTAATCTCTTTATATTTTAAAAATGAAGATAAAAAAGATCCCGGCATTGCCGGGTTGGGGTACTAGTTTAATTATATATAGATCGTCAATTATATAAAATAATGACATCAATTTAATCGCTTGATATGACCTTTACAAATAAAAATCATTTTGATATTAGTTTTTGCGATTGGGGAATCAAATTGAAGTCATATTTTTTTGAAAGACCAAATTAATGACATTTGTATTTTTATATATTAAAATAATAATTTCCGCTCAACAGAAAAAGTCAATAATAATTTACCTAAAAAAATTATATTACAGTATGCACTATGTCCAAAAGTTTATTATTAACTTTCATTATTTGTGTATTTACTATTTGGACACGTTCAGTATTTTTTTTTTAATCACGTCATTTTTTTATTATTTTAACCCATTCTAATTTGCGTGTAACAAAGTTTGATTTAAATATTTGAAAAAAAAACGATTTAATTTGTACAAACTAGTGTATTGGTGAGCACTATGTATTCATTTTTTTGTCAAGATGAAAAATTTGATAATAAATGTATTTAAATTAAATTATATTTATATAACAAATGAAATGTTTAAAGAGTCCTGCAAGTAATTGGTGTTTTAAAAGTTTTTCCTTTTTTAATTATCTAAATTTTAAATGAGTAATAACTAGTTTAACTATTTATAATTTATTTTATCAACATGTCGTTGGACCGAGTGAAATTGGACTCATATCTCTTAAGCAAGGTTTCGAATTCGAGCTTTGTCAATGAAAAAAATGTGATTAGGAAAAGAGACCCCACTAAAGTTAGCAAGCTAGGTTTCCTGATGAAGATTAGTCATCAGCAAAGTTGGTAAATACTGCACACCTATAATATGGTGACCTAGAAAAAATTATAATTTATTTTAAATTCCTTAAATAAATAAATAATAGAATGTATATGTAAAATAAATTGCTTTGCAATTATATATGACAAGATTTCACATCTAACAGATCGTAGGTTCAAACATTCACTCGTCTCTTTGGGGTGAAGTAGATGTAAATTTCTTTGTAAGTACTTTTTGAGTTTAGAGGCTTTTACTGTCTTGTACTAGGGCATCATTCCCTCCACCTAAATTTTTGTAATATATATATATATAAACTATATATAATGGCATATAAGGAATCACTCACCGACTGCTTAATCCATATCAATGTGAATAAAAATATAAAATGAAGAATTTTCTATGTTAAGGAAAAACAAATATATAATTATACTTAATTTCAAGCTTCATACTCTATCTTATATGTGATTTTGTCATAGTTTTTCAATTGTTTAAATTAAATTCCTCATTCCAAAATTTGATATATGCCAATCATGCATATCTTTTTGGCATCTAATTGTGCATTTATTATTCTTTTTTCTTTTAATTTAAAGCTTTGTTTAGACCCAAGTTTTAGTTAGTTGTATGTATGTAAAACTTGGGAATAGAATTATACATTTTGGGCATTTTACTACCGATTTGATGATTTTTTTGCAGGAAGTGAAAAAAGAGGATTGAAGCAAGAAAGGAGGCCCAAGAAAGGAGAACTTTGGTTGCCAAAGCTCAATAAGCGAGCAAAGCACTCGCTCAGTGAAATCCATTCCAGAGAGCCATTAATACTGTCGCTCAACGAGACATCCATTTGCTGAGCGAGAAGCGCTCCAAAGACTACAAAGTAAAGACTCTTACTCAGCGACTCACATGCTTGCTGAGTGAGAAGAGTGACACCTCACTTAATGAAGGTGCAACAAAAAGAGTTAAAGAGGCACTTTTGAGTGAGATTAAGTGGTCTGCCATTCTTTTGTTTGACGGTTCAAGGAACAGTGCTGTGAAGCATTCCTTGAAACCTTAATCCAAGTTCTTCATTTCTCCACCATTTGTTTTGGTTCACTCATCAATGGGTGGCTAATCTTCCTCCTAGTTGAGGTTGATGTAACTAATTTACTCTTATGTATACATTCTAAGTTATGTATTGAATTTTATATTTTATTCATCTGTGTCTCTACTTCTATACTTAACGCTTGTTATGGTTTGATCTCCCATGACTTGATTTTTACTATTTTGATTGATGTTGGAAAACTCTTTTTTATCAAAAGAACTAAAGTGAACACCTAATGAACCTTGTGTCTAGAAATGGAACTTGGTTTATTAGCCATCTCTTAACCCTTTTTCTTTACGCAACTTGTTTGGGTAAGTTAATCAAAGGATTGGTGGTATAATTAAATAACTTAGGTCCACTCCATTGAGGAATTAGGGTTTGGATAATTTTGTGTGTTGATGGAAATGAATGGGCTATAAGCTCAATGAGTAATCTTTATGTTGCATGAGAGGATGGTTAGTGAAGTCAAATCCCAACTCTTTCTTTTATTGTCATTTAACTTAATATTCGGATTCTGTGTGAAGGTATAAATTCCAATTAGAACATTAAATTTATTGTGTGAATATTGCTCTCTATAACATTAAGCGTGAAAAACCTAGTATTACATAAGTCCTTTGGGAGACGATACTCTTATCACTATTTACTTGTGTGAATTGATACACTTACCAATAGGCTAACAAAATTCCATATAATGATTAACAAAATATATCATTATTTTGTATATAGATTCATTTGCTAATTTATAAAAATCAATGATATATCACATTTTTATTTCATTTATTTTGTTAACTGTTGGATGAAATTTTGGAATGAATGACTTAATTTGAATAATTGGAAAAGTATACAACTAGATTAAACAATTAAAATTAGTAGAAAAGGAATACCTCCATTTAGTATACACATTTTATTAGAAGAAGAAGAGGAAGAAGGAGAATAAAAAACTTTTATATTGACAATTTTTTATGTTATTTATTCATATTCTTTAGGTTTAATTAAGTCTAATTCTCGCTAATGTATTACGAATGTCTCTTGTCACAAGTGAAAAAGAAGAAAAGGGTTCATGAATTATTTATTTCATTACTTTTATAAACAAGAATCAAGTTCCAATACAGTTAATCTTGCTCTATGGTCGTCGTGTGTCTGTTAGTCTCTTTTATTTGTATTTTCTTTGTTTTTGTACTTTGCTGCATTATGCATGTGTATTGTGCTGACTTGATACATATTGTAGCCTTAGTACATCTTGTACTATACATAGCATTAATTCCATCTGTTTTGATAAATTCTTTTTGCTTAGAAAAGAAAAACTTTTACACTGACAATTTTTTATGTTATTTATTTATATTCTTTAGGTTTAATTAAATCTAATTCTCGCTAATTTATTATGAATGTCTCTCGTCACAAGTGTTTTATATCGAGTTCAAACTCATGATACAGTGAAGGTCTCTCAATCCTTTTTGCATTCACGTGCTTATATAAGGGTGACGCACACAATTTAAAACCAAACACACACAGACACACACATATTTCTAACTTAACTTATATATATGACAACTTTCTAAAATAGTTATAAATAAATAAAGCACAAAGTTGTTTTAAACTTTTTTTTTTCCTATAATAGAATTTCGTTTATTATCAATCCCAAAAAAATCACTTGGGGTAATGAAATAATTAATTCTTCTCATATGAAGACCACATGTGTGTTGCATGAAAGGATGAAATAAGAAAATTAAATTACTTTAAATAATAAATAGTGAAAAAGAAAAAGAAATCTAGAGGACCTATACAAGAAAAAGTAAGAAAAATGACATTATAATGATAGAAAAAGGGTAAAAATAGGGAATTGAGTTGCCCCCTTTAAGTCTCTTTTTGGTTTCTATTATTAAAGAACACATCATTAATAAAGAAAATTCTCTTTTTAAATAATAATAATAATAATAATATATTTTTTGGTTCTTATTTTTGTTGATGAAGTGCATTTTTTTAATAAAAAGAATAAAGAATATAGTTTATTTCCAAAAATAAGAAATTACAATGCATCGTTTAATTCACTACTCTCTTAAAGGAGGGACCGGGTTGATATTTTTTTTCCCAAGACCCATACACAGAAAGTGGGAATGGCCAACCTCATATGTGACAAACGATGAAATGGACATTCAAAAATGCGTTGCATCTTCCAGTGAATAAACAACAATACAATTTGAACAAGTTCCAAATCTACACAAAGTACATGGTACATGGTCTAATATTTTAAGGATGACTTTATACAAACCCCTTGGAAAAACCAAAAATATTTGGGTGGTTAAGCTGCTCTCATCTATGTCCACATCTCTCATTATCAAATCAATTCCAATAAAAACTACAACAACAGAAATTAAAGCGCCAAAATCTTCATACTTTCCATGATGCATGTCCACCTCACAAAACCCTAAGGCAATAAACCACTTTCAACCTAAACTAATTTTTTTTTCCTTTTTATTTCTTAGCTACGTACATTAGTACAAAACCACACAATCTATTTCTTGAGACCTCGCGAGACACTAATGTAGAAACATCACATGCCATACAAAAACAAGTATGTGACGTGTACTCTAAAACACCCACTCAATGCTATTGCTCACTATATTATTCTCCTTTCCCTTGTTTTAGTTATTGCATAAACCCTGCTTAGCCTCTCCATAACTACAAGAAGAAGAAGAAGAAGAAGAAAAAGCACCTAGACCTTACTTTGTCAACGGAAGAAATCAAATTGTCCCACAACATGCCTACCTGGAGTTTAAGAAAACTCACTTCCCAAAGTAGTCCTGCTTTATCTTCTTCCCTTAAACTAAATGAGAAGCTCAAGAATAACACTTAAGAATGCAAGTCTCCAAATACTAAAGACAATGATGATAAGGCCAAGCTGGACCAAGAGGAAGGGCAGAGTAAGAACATTGGTAAGGTTAATATAGAGGAAACAGAACATGAGAGGTTGAAAAGGCTCTGAGAAGAGGTGATGATGGAGAAGGTTAACATTCCTAAAAATTGGGGTCAGGAGCAAATGTAAAAAGACTAGATCGACTATACTATATTTGATGCATTCTTCGCTCCTCATAGCTTGATTGTGACTACTCTTGATGCGCTTATTGCTAATGCACGAAAAGCAAAGTCATCAAGATTAAGGATCTAGAGTACTTGCTAATCTATACTTCTTTTGACTATATATATAACTAGTAGTAGTGTTGTTCTTAATATTCCCATGCATTAGCTATGGCAGGAATGATGTTCTTAATATTCCCATGCCTAAATCTAATTCTGATATTCTTTCTTGAGCTGGTTAGTACAACAATTTATGTTCACACTTGCTAATTACAATTTACAATGTGGTTTTTTTATGCACTGATTATATTAAATGTGTGTTAGGGTGTTTGCAAAATTGATTTTGAATGAAATTAATTTTACAAAATTGATTCTGGTAAAAATTGATTTTAAAGTGAAGTGGTTGATATTTAAAAGTTTTTATTCTAAAAGCAAATTAGTGGTAAACTACAGTATAAATTCTTCTATCTAATGCAAAAGTTATTTAAAGTTACTTTAACTCAAAATCAATTTTAAACCTAGAATCAATTCTTTAAAGTGAGACCAAACATGTGAACATTTACCCTAGTATTTCAATGTCATTTTAGATGAATGTGAACTCAAGCACTTACTTAACCAACAAACTAATAAATCTTTTCGAGCTTGAAAGATAATCGAACTAATTAAGTAAATTTTTTCCTAACAAATTAGATTTATATAATATGAATTAATCAAGAGTTAACTGTGCATATTGCTTCCTATTAATCTTAATATTCTTAATTAGTTTCTTTGACACGCATCTTTATCCAGCCCATGCTTGGGAGCTATCCATAAGCTATCTATGGAAACTGTAAGCAGGTCCCCCTTCTCTTGTCCAATTCCAAAAGTCCTTGCTATGCACAAAAAAAAACCTAGTTCATGTTCTTAAAGATATTGTTTTGTGACATATTCCTTCTGGAATAAAATTCAAATTCCCCTCTTTAGAATCTATAACAAATATGTTCATTTATAAAGTTGTATACGACTTCTTCATTTTGTGACAATGAAATTCAAATCTCTTTTTTTTCACACTTGTATATTCTGTCAAACATTTAGGGTTTGAGAATAGAATGATAAATTTCCCATTCTTTATATATTTCTTGTACACTCACTTCTATCACCATTGATTAAAAAACTTTTACCTTAAAAAAAACTATGGTTGAATGACGATATATTGGTTAGGATTCAAATTTTAAAAAATATAGTATAGTAAAAATAAGTGCAAGATAATATTTATCCAAAAAAAATATGTGGCCTAGGATTGGGCCGACGATGATTAATTGTTGGAAACTTCAATAAGTGCAATAGTTGTAAACGGTCAAGGTGTATTTGAAAAGATACTTCCAGTCTCCCTCTTCAAATTTAGGCATGATAAAAAAATAAAATTAGTGACAAACTATATATTATATGTAATTTTAAACAAACATCATTAAAATTGTTGTGATTTATGCATTAGTGACTAGGGATGACAATTGTACCTGTACCCTACGGGTACCCGCAAAAAAATATCCGTAACAGAGAGGAGAATTATCCGCTTAATAGGGATGAGTCTGGGGGCGAGTAATTACCCGCAAAATTTAGTGGAGATGAGTGCAAGTATGGGTATTATAGTATCCACCCCGCCCCACACCCGCACTTATTAATATATATAAATATTTAATTATAATATTACATATATATAATTATAATTCTATTCTATATTAATTTATTAATTTAATTAATAAAATATAACAACTGAAGTTATTGAACCCTAGAAAATAAAATTTCCCTTTCTCCTATTCTTTGCATCTGTTGCATTGCACCTTTGTTCTTCATGTTTGATGTGTGCCGCTTGCCTTTGTTCTCCTCGTCATCAACTCATCTCCCTCCTATTGCTTATTGCACTCTCAGATGACTATGTTTCTAATGTTGTTTTGTTATGAATTATTTTTGAATGATGTAAGGTTTTGTTTGGATGCATTTAATTTTATGTTTGGATACTTTTAATGTTATATTTAGATGAATTAAGGATAAGTTTAGATAATTTAAGATTATGTTTGAATTATTTAAGAGTGAATTTTTAATTTAGTTACAGAAATTTTCTAATTACTATTTTTTTTATTAATTTATTAACTTTACACATAAATAAAGTGTGGGTTGTGGGTGCGAGTATGGATATATAGGTGCCCAGCGGGTACGGGAATGAGGATTAAAGTTGCTACCCGCATGGGTATGGGATTGAGTACGGGTTTTTTTTTCAAATGCGGGTATAGGGACAAGTACCTTAGTACCCTACTCATACCCTATCCATTGTCATCCCTATTTGTGACAAAAATTGTTTTTTGTCACTAAATTTTATCACTAATTCTTTAATTTTTTATAGTGAGGTTAAATGTCTTATTATGTGAAGGCTTAGTTTCCTTTAATAACCTTTATTTTTATTATTTTGCGTGCATTTCCCTTCACATCTTGTAAAATATTAAACGATTTGATACATAAAAAATAAAAATAAAGATTCTTTTTCAATTACATGCAAAAATATAGTAAAAATGATGTAAAGTAATCGTATTTCCTCCCTTTGTATAATGATGACATAGTTCAATTACATTAAGTTACATTATAAAATATTTTGATTTGATAATGGTATAATTTCTTTGTGAGTAATAACTTCTTGTAGTTTCATATTCTTTTGGTATAAAACAATAAAAAATATATAATTAAACCACATAAAATATTATACCATATTTCATTGGCACATACTTAGAAAAAAAATAAGACACTAAGCCTATTGGAATAGTGATAAAAACCTTGAGTAATTTGAATAAGATTTTAGATTCAAATATCATTGTTGTTATTGTAAAAAAATAAAATTAAAAATGACTTTGGGAATAATAATTAAAAAATTATTAGTACAAAAATATTTTTTATATTGCTAATTTACATCTTGGTTCTTCAAAAATTGATATAATATATAATGTGGTGGCATCTTTATAATATTGAGATAGACATTCTAAATCAATTCTATTTGATTTAAAAAGACATTTTCTAGACTAATTGTCCTAAGAACCAGTTTAGAAAGTATTTTCTGGATTAGCTCTTTAGCAACTAATTTAGAATGTTTATGTTTTTTGTTTTTAAGTTTCTGAAAAGACTTTCTAGATCGGTACTAAGAACCAACCTATAAAGTCCTTTTTAGATTGTGCAACTCTTAGTACAATTGATATCAAATATTGACACCATTTGTAATTTTTGAAATTCTTGACAAGACTTTCCAGATCAATTTTTGGTACAATTGATCTAGAAAGTTCCAATATAAATTTCTATTTTCACATACGTGTTCATATTTTCATTCTCGCTCTAGTTTTCAAAATTATGTTCCTTGTCTCAACAAATCTAAGACACCTCAATGACATAGCATTCAAGAGGATACTAAAGACGCTTCAAGGCTACTGATGCTCCCTCTCCATTCTCTCTCTTTGTTTTATATTTCTATGTCTTTTTCTTTTGAATGTTCGTAGTCTTTTCTTTTGTTCTTGGTGTGTTTTGCATCTTATGTTCTTAATGTCTTTGATAAAACCCTTAGTTTTCCTTCATTCCATCAAGTATGTTATCTTTTATCTCTTATTATGGATTGTTCTTTGTTTCTATTTGAATATGACTTTTCTTGTTATCTTTCTCTTATAGATGGCATACCATGGTACTTGGTGTGTGTTTTGTTAGAGGGAAAATGACAAGGTGTTTGAAGGTTTCAAATCAATCCAAACAATGGTGTCAACTCATTCAAAGTGTCATGGTTTGCACTTGCCATTATTTAACTATAACAACATTCGCTTCTATAATGTTATCATCAACGAGATGCAAGAAAGAGATTATAAAGCTTCATTCTTTTATATTACATGAGTCAAATGGGAGATATTTAACTTCTACAACAGTTGAGAATATGTATTCAATTTACCTTCCTTTTGTTTTCATTTGCTTTAATAGAAATTTAATTTTTTTTTCCAAGGTAGTTCCTTTTACCTCTTTTTTTTGTTTTAATGTTTTATTATTATAAAACTCTCACTTAGTTTATATTCATTCATATATGATAAAGCTACCAGCATGGCATTATACACTCTAACACTCATTTTGGACTGGATCAAACCTACAAACCACTAGAAATAGGCATTACGGTGTACAAAGCAATGGTCATTACTACAACAATACCTTTTAAGATTGATTATTTTGGAGATTCTACATCGGTTCATGAACCGATGTAGATCTTGCCGATATAGAAAGTGGAGCTTTTTTACATCGGAAAAAGAATTGATGTAAAAAAGACTTTCTACATCAGTTCCAACCTAAACTGATGTAGAAAGATGTGACTTTCTAGATCAATTTAGCCTATAACCAATTTAGAAAGTCTATTTTTATGTGTATAAAGGTGAGTTTCTACATCAATTAAGGCTTTAACCGATGTTTACATTGGTTAAAGCCTCAACTGATGTAGAAAGTCATTTTTTTATTACTTTGTTTATGTTATACGTCTCACAACTTGTAAAATAAACAGACTTAGACAAGTAGTATAATCATTTTTAAGTATACTAAATTTGAAATATAATCAAATATGCATTAAAACATAATTATATAAAGTACCTCTTAAACATAACTCAAACAATTGTGAACTCCCTAAATTTATTATATAAATTTCATCTACAACTAATTATAAACTACTTCCTAGAAACGTTTGAAACAAATATATAAATTTCATGATCTACAACTAATTCTAAAATACAATTCCAAACTACCTAAAATAGAATTGTAAACTACCTAAATACACATGTATAGATGTCATCCATGCTGGGTTGAAGGATGGATGTGAATCGTTGAATATCTGTAGGTTCACATAAAAGGATAAAATGATAGTTAAAATAATATGGCAGAGTGATCAACAGAGAATGAGGAATTGCGAACCTCATGTCGGGATTGGGAAATCAACAGTTAGAGGACCAATGTAACCATTTTCAATTCCAAATTAATTCATCACCAAAACATTTAATTTAAGAAGATGTACTAAATAGTTCAATAATTGATAACTTTTTATTTTCAACAAAATTCTTTCATTGTTCTGTTTTAAGCTTGAGATAAAACCAGGTGGTAGGTCATATGATTCTCCACCCTCTTTTCTATCACTGCAGCTGCATCTTTATGAGGCTGAGAAAGACCAACTCGTGATGGCTAAATGGCACACAGTAAAAATGTTGAAACATAACACCACTATAGGAATTTTTGATTTCAAACCTTATTCAACACATTTGTTATTTTGCACTTAACAACCTCTCTTTCAAACTTCTCAATTTGGACTTTAAGATCATAAGGTACTACACCCTCTTTCCAATACAACCATCATATATGTCTCCATCCTTACTTAGATTTGATTGCTTCCACCAACTTGATGAAGACCAACTCATGATGAGCCGAATGACACACAGTAAAAGCAATCAAATCTGTGTCTGGAAGACTTGTCATGATTTGATATTTTTTATATATAAGATTGAATTAAGAACCTTGAAAGAGTGATTGCCCACTAGACTTTGTTATAAAAATTAATCTTACAACTATACATTCTTTGAAATTTTACTTTTCTATATTGTTTACAAGATCTACTAATAATGTTTTCCTATATTGCAAGGCATTGGGTTATCAAGTCATCATGGCAATATTGGTATAAAACAAATGGGACAAGTAGAATGAGAAGACATTCTATTTGACCCAAATAGAAGCTAACATACTATTTGACTCATTTGCTTTAAACCAATATCACCACAATAACTTGACTTCGCAAATGTCATGTAATATAGAAGGACATTAATAGCATATTTTGCAAACAATATAAAAAAAAGTTGAAAACTAAAAGGCTATAAATAAGAGAAATTTACACAACAGGGTATACTGAGCAAGCACTCTTTCAAGCTTCTTAATTGGTTCTTTTACATCAAAAGTATCAAATCCTGACAAGGTTTCCTTACTTGGATTTGGTTGCTCTCATAGTGTGCCATTTAGCTCATTATGAGCTGACCTTGATCAAGTTGATGAAAGCAATCAAATCCAAATAAGGAAGGAGACATATATGACGGTTATGTGGAAAAAAGATGTAGTATCATATGATCTTGAAGGCCAGATTGAGAAGTTAGAAAGAGTGATTGCCAAGCACAAAGTAGCAAATGGCTCGTATAAGGTTAGAAGTGATAAGTTTCCAATTGTGTCATGTTTCAACATTTTAACTGTGTGTCATTTAGCCTTTATGAGTTGTCTTTCCTCAAACTCATAAAGATGTGGCAACTATGGTGAAAAAAAAAGTGGAGGCTCTTATGACTCACCACCTGGTTTTACTTCTAAGGTTAAAATAGAACAAGATAAAATTTTGTTAAAAAGGAAAAGTTGTCAATTATTGAACTATTTAGTGCTTCAACGGAAATTAGATCTTTTGGTGATGAATAATTTGGAAATGGAAAGACTTATATTGGTTCTTTAATTATTGTTTTTCCAATCCTAATTATGATAGAGCAAAGAGTGGGTTCGCGACTTTGCATTCTCCGTTGATCACTCAAGAGGAAAATAAGAACAATTTTGCATTTGCAAAAGAAAAGAAAAGAAAAGAAAAGTGCTTTCTTGTTTGGAATGTATCACTAACCATGTGTTGCTTGCAGGACTTGTAACAAGCAGGGATGAGTGTTAACCAAACATGCTAACACATCTAAATCCTAATTATTATTATGAGAGATCAAGACCAAAAAGAAAAAATAAGAAAAAATTGCTTTCTTGTTTAAAATGTATCAAGGGGTTCATATAGGTTACATGACGTGTAGTTTGTAGGGAAGGGTGTTACCTTTTACATGCAAACATATTTGACATCTTCAAGAGTTATACAATTGAAATTAAATAAATATCAGAATACCACACAATGCCCAACTAAGCTCTATGTGGCCATTATTATTCTTTCTTAATTAACCAACAAATTAGACAATTCAATCAAAATTTCTACAAAATATGCACCATGTCCAGAAAAAATACATTTATTCATCACATTGAAAACCCCCAATTTTGACAATATTAATATAAAAAAAAATATAACGACAGACTGTTCATTCAGGAAAAAAACAAAAACTGTATAACAGATACAATAGACATAATTAAACCCATGCTACACCACGGCCAAATGGATAGAAATAAAGCCAAAGTGGGCCACACATAACAGAGACAAGGTTAAATAGTCTCTTGGTTAAACCAAAACATAAACAAACATAATGGAGGTCACATAGGTAGAATACAATGGTGTGGTTATTGAAAACTTACCTTGCGGGTCGGGCAAAACGAGGTGTGCGGGGCTCGCGATGATAGTGACTCATGACGGTGGAGAAGGGCTGATGGCAGAAAAAGGCTTGCGGTAGAGAAGGGCATCACAGTGGCAAAGGTGTCACACGTATGAATCATAGTGTTGGCGGCAATGGTGGTTGTGGTCACGATTTTAGGGTAGGAAACGTAGTGTCAGTGACGTTGATGGAGGAGTGGCAGAGGTTCTAAGGTTTGTAGGTCGAGAGGCGAGAGCTCTTTCGCAAAATGAAGGGGAATCAGATCACGAAGTTGCATATATAGCCTTTTTTACATCGGTTATTAGTTTAACCGATGTAAAAATCACTTTCTACATCGGTTAAATTTTTAACTAATGTAGAAAATAGTTTTACATCAGTTAAACTAATAATAAATGTAAAAAAGGTGCTTTTATTTACAAGTTTGCTGCCATGTTTTTGTTTACATCAATTGATTATCAACTCATGTAAAAACATGTCGTTGTATATGTTTTTTGCATTAGTGGGTGATAGCTTTGTTAGACATAATGAATATAATTTGAATGAAGGTTTATAATAATAGAAATCTGGAACAAAAAGGAAGAATAGTTACCTTAGAAAAAAGGTGTTGAATTTTTATTAGATCAAAAGAAACAAAAAAGACATGTTGTTTTGTGTTTAGTCATTATAATAGAAAAATTAATCGTACTTGCATTTTGATAGAGATGTATTATATATAGTAATAATAATATAAAGTTGTTGTGTTGTTTTATATCTGTTGCTAGTTATGTATTTATAGTTTTTGTGTAAAAATACTATATATCAGGGAGGCAATGTAGTTACAGTAATATTTATTTTTTAAATAGACTTTTTATAATGGTTGTGGCCACAACCGATGTAAAAAATGAACTTTTTTATCGATTTATAGCACGACTGATCTAAAAAGTAGATCAATTATAAATGTAATCAATCTAAAAAATATCAACTTTCTGTATCGATTGATTCTACATCCGCACATAAAATTGATATAGAATGTAGAATATCAAAAGCAATCGATCGTAATTTTTATTATGTAATAGTGAAAATGAAACCAGAGTCGTTGATAAAAAGGACATTTTTATATATCCTATTATGTTGAGTTTTTAACTATCATGTTTTTTTTGTCTATACCATATTTATTTTTTTTAGGAAATAATCTTGTTAAATATCAATAAATACCAATTCTTTTAATGATTTTTTTTTCATACACACAAAATTTTGAATTCAAGACATTATTATAAAGGCATCAAATATTTACCGCTTTAACTAACTATCAAGACCTTTAATTTAACTATATGTTTTAACAACATTTATTATTTTCTATTATTTTTATTATGCATCTCTTTATAGGTAGTCTTTAAAAAATAGTTTATTTTGCTTTTTTTTTCCCCTGTATTGCTCAATATTCTATTACATGTTTTCGAGAAACAATTTTCATAAACTTATTATATTTTTATGCTACTCATATACATCTCTTTTTACGGTAAAATGAACGAGAGAGAAACTCAAATTTTATTATTGTTCAAAAATTTTCAAAAAGTGATGCAAAACAAATATATATTTTTTAAGTTTTAATAATAGCAAGCTATCACCAAAAGAAAAATGCAAATTAGTGTCCATCCATTTGCTTCAACCTCGACTTCAAAGCTAAATCGATACTAATATGTTTATTAGTAATTTATTTTTATGTTTTTTAATCTTTTTCAGCCATGGCTGGTGTGACTATTTTTTTTTTAAAGTATTATTATTGTCCGTCAAACTGACGCTAATTAATATTTTTCAAAAACAAAATATTTTCTACAATTAGCCCATGCTTGGTCAACGCTGACTTTTACTTTGAGTGGGGAACTGGAAACCCTTTCCTATCTCTTTTTCTTCTCCTTACTTCTTAAATTCAAAACCCTCATCCCTTTCTCCTTCTCCCTTTTATCCTCTCCCTGCTTCCTTTTCCATCGCCCTTCACTTTATTTTTCCTAATGCTTCTCTATCTTGGTTACAAATTTAGCGTGGTGGCCCAATGGTGATTTTGGCTAAGTGATAGTGTAACGCTTGGCCGCTTTCAGGATCGAAGACTGTTCCCACAAACCAACACAAGACTTTTTAGCATGCTTTGTCCTCACTCACACGCTTCTTGGGAAACTTCCCAAGAAGTCACTTATCTCAGAATTACTCCAAGTCAAGCACGCTTAACTATAGAGTTCTTAAGTGATAGGCTACTAACAAGTAGATGCATCTTATTAGTATAGGTAGTACTTATTAATTCCTTTAAACTATCCTTAATTGTACAGTCCCATACATGCACAGCCTTTGGATCCCTCTCATTCTAGTGTGTATTTGATTAATTCATGTGTTCCCTCTAGAAGCCTACCAGGAGCCACTCCTTGTCCATGTCTCATCTCTTTTGCACCGACGATCATTCCTTGTGTAACATCTTGTTTTCATAATGCGTGATTAAGTGTTTTAATAACTAAAAGTAGGAACTTAGATATGTAATCTAGGTGATTAAAAGGAATAAATGAATTATTTTTGTGTATGGTTTGTTATATGTGGTGAAAATGGTGAATTATCTGTTTGAATTTTGGTTTAAACTTAGGAAGTTTGAGATATGTGATTGAGCCAATTTGGATATGTTGCAAGAGTGATTTTGGGTTTTGAGAGAGAAACAGTTGAGCTAAATCAGTTTTAGGACAAGGCAAGTGGCTGGGTGAGATTTGGGCCAAAAGTTCGTGTGAGAACTCTAGAGAGCTCGAATATAAAAGGAGGAAGGGGGGTGAAACCCCTCATTCTCTCATTTTTTTCTCTCTCTCCTCATTTCTCTCTCAATCTCTCTCTATAGATTTGAGGTTGATAAGTGTGTTGGAAGCTTTCTAAGCTTGACTTAATGATTGTGGGGAGAGAAGGGACAAATCTATGGAAGATTTTAGCTCTAGACACAAGTTTTCTCAAAGGACCAAAATTTAAGTTTGGAAGCTTTTGAGGTAAAGGAAGCTTAATATTGCTTGATTCCATGTTTGTGGTCGTTGATATGTAGATTTAACGCTTTGGAATCGATTGATTTTGGTGAAAATCTTGCATATGTAAGTTTTGGGAAAAATGGGTTTCAAAAAGGGATTTTGAGATTTGAGGTTGTTTATGGCTCAAAATTGTTGTATAATCGGTTAGAAATGCATTGAAAGTGTTTAGAATTGATTTGGAATGCTTGTATAGCAGTTAAAACTTAAGAAATTGAAGAATCACATCCCATATACCCGTTCGCGTCGCACCCCGCCGGGCAACGGCTCCCACCTGCCGAGTGAGGTTCTTCCCGAGCCCAGAAAATGGCTTCTGGAAAAACGTCGCCGGGCGACGATTCCATCCCGCTGGGCGACGTTCAACCCAAGCCCAGAATGAGGTTTAGAGAAGTTCCGCCGAGCGGCATTCTGGTCCCACCGGGCGACATTCAATCGGCAAAAAAGAAATGGGTCTCGGGTATGCCGCCGGGAAGTATGTTGTTTGTGAGTGAATTATTTGAAAAAAATTTTGTGAGAGAGTTGGGTCTAAGAAAGAACATGAAAGGTAATTAATTGCCTTGGATTTGATGTATAGGGATAATTCTTTGAAATATTAGGAAAATGTTTAGATTTAAAAGAAATTTAAATTCTTATGGTATGCTTGATTTTGAAGATATTTATGTTATTATAAATTAGTGCTTGTGAGTGATGTTATTGGTGGCTTGCGATATTGTTGACGGTGTTATTGTGTTGTTATAATATTGAGGTTAAGTGGGTCTAAAGCTATTGTAGTGTGATGGTGTGACATATAAATAAATATGTATGTGGATATGGATGAATATTTGGTTGAGTGGTTGTTGTTGGGTATGTGTTGACGTGGAAGGTTGCTTAGATAGGACCTCCACATGTTGTTGTTATTCTTTCAAACTTGGTTCTTGGTTTTCTTTATTATTGTTGTGAATTGGTTTGATAAAATGTGGAAAAATGGTAATTGAGTGGAAGGTTGCTCAGGTAGAGCCTCCACTAGTTGTAGAATGAGGTGATAATGAGATATCTTACTTGTTGACCATGTAAAAGACTAGATTGGGCCTGCATGGAGTTGGTAGTGATTATTGGACCACAAGTGGTGCTAAGTAGGCCACATGGTGATATGTTGATACACATATGTATGATGTGTTGATTGTTGTTGTTGAGTGGATGGTTGTGATGATATATTGATATATATATATATATATACCTATGGATATTATGAATGGTTGTGGTTAAGTTGATTGTTATGGCGATACATGCATTGACATGCATATGTTGTTGGCTGAGGTTGTATGGGCCTCATGCCGTATGTGGGAAGGGTTTCATGGTGAAAGAGATTTTGTTGTTGTTGATGACGAAAATATGATCAAACTTCCTGAGGCATGGGATAACATTACCCTAAAGGACTTATCCGCGTGGTACGAGCAAGCCCCCAAGGATACAATAGGAACCTTTCGGAATATTTCGAAACACAAAACTAGCAAGAAAAATTTTAGAAACCTAGAGCATCGAAGCACCCAATTTTTTGAAAACAGATTCTATTAAAATCGAGAACAAAGCAATGTTCAAAAAACTTTAATTAAGAAAATGTTAAATAAGAAAATGTTTAGAAAATTACATCTTTGATTAATTCTTGATTAACGTAAAAAGACATTATAAAATCCCTGATTTTCCAAACAAGATCCAGTTTTAAAAAAAAATATATAAAAACACTAGTAGAAATTTAGATTTGAATTTTAAAAAGATAGTTAAACAAATATGAAGCTAAAAAGATTTATGAGGCCCATACTCGCACGCACTGGGGGGGTAATTGACAGATTTGCACTATAATAGGCCCACGAGGCCCATTCTCGTGTGCATAAGCCTTCTCCTCTTTACTAGCCACTTTGAAAGCTATTAGCACATTTCAATATATAAACACTTGATAGAAAACCAATTCAAGCAATGTGGGACTTGTGCCTTTTGAAATACCCCATCACATACAATAAAGTTCATGGTGGGGTCTTATAGTGTTGATGGTAGTTTAGGGGAAATGAGCATGGTGGGTGTATAGGTTTTCATATTAATGTGTGTGTGTGCATGTGTTGTTCTCTTTTGTTAACATCGACTTAAGGGTTGGCTTGGTATGCGCTATTAACTAATGACATCTTTCAATTGATGCAAACACATTAATATGAGCATTGTTGCAATGACCTTAGTCCGTCACTTGGCCGATGCTAAAGTAATCATTAGTCTTGCCTTTTGATGATTAGTGTCAACTTTTAGCCTACCCTAATTTGCATTTTTCTTGTACTGTATGATCCTTAAGCCTTGTAAAATTTTTAGACATATATTTTGACATTTTTTATACACTCATTTCACGCTTCTTTCTTCATTTTCCATCACATGTCACAACATAATTTTAAGATCAAACTTATTTACACATGTGTAGATTGCATGTGATATCAAAAGAGTGTGAATTATATATTCCTAGATTTGCACTTCCTATATTAATTTTACTTTGTTGGTAGGTATAATTAACATAGGTGTGGGCATTATGTGGGGATAAGTCTTGATAGAGTTGCAAAAGCATTTAGGGACATTTAGTATGGGGAAATTTTTTATTTTTCAATAATTTGAAGTTGAGAATGTTAGTTTCTCATGTTCGGTATACAATTAAAAATAAAAAACATTCCTAAAAAACATTGTTTACCAAGAATGTTTCTGACTCATGTTTTTTACAAAATTGTTCCCATGGATGGATATGGAAATATGACTTTATCGAGTTGAAAAGAAAGTTTTAATGATGTAAAAGGACCACAATACCCTCATTAGCTAATTCAATACAATTATCTACAGTCTTGAAATATTTTTTCTTATTAAATGTTAAGAATAAGGAATACTAATAAATACTCTTAGTATATTTATTGTAATTTTAAAAATAAATTTGTTTCATAAATATACTGTTTTAATTTTTAATATGTGAAGCATTATACTTTTTAAATATTTTTTATTTTTAATTGTTTAAAAATGGTTAAGATATTAATTAACAATTCGTTTAAGAATATTATTGTCACAACATTCAAGAAATATTTTAGTAGAAACTGTGAAAAAAAAATCATAATAGAGATAATGGAAAATTCCATGATGTTAAACATAAATAAAAAAAATACTAATCACACCAACATATTTATTTCTATATTTTTTTCATGCATCACATGTTATATCTCATTATTTTTTACTTATGGGCCAAACATATTTGTAAAACTTATTGCGTGAACACAAATTATTTGATAGGTTATTGTTTAATTCCCAAATTGCTTTGAGATGGATTTTGTTGGTTAATCCTAAGTCGTAAGTCTATATGGGTGATGCAATTTTGCAAGTATACGATATCGTCAAGTAATAAAATATCATTCTTCTTCAGGGATTACGTGTTCGATTTAACAATCATCATGATTTGATTAAGATTAAACAAAAGAAAAAGATTAAATTATTTTAGATAAACATAAAATTAAAAATAAGGAAAGATTTTAATTGGATAAAATTAATGCTAAGTAGGCTTCCAGAATTGGGATTCACATTAAGACTTCCTATTGATCTAATTTCTTTACATTAATGATCTTATTGGTTCTCTTCGAAAGTGAATTATCCTAAGGTAACCTTCGTTTCCTTTCAAGATACGAAGATGTATTTAATTAAATTAACCCCTATTTTCGTGGTAGTTATGTTCAATTAAATCCATTACACTTTATGTCAATTCGTTTTATCCTTGAAGGATTAAATCTACTCTCGTGATTTAAAAACACAAGTTCTTTTCGTGTGTTTCCAACACCTAGGTTCAATTTTCAATTATTCCCTAAGAATCTAGGATTATAAAAAATGCAAGAAAAATGCTTTGCATAGAGAGGTTCAATAAAACAAAAAAAGAGAAGCATTAAAAAGGAAAAGAGAAAGGCGAAGAAGGCAATCCCAAGCTTTCACTTCAAGCCATCAATACGCAAGGTTTAAAGATACTTTTTTAATCCTAAAAGGTCTATTTATAACAAAGGTAACAAAAAGGGTCCAAGCCCAAACTATTAAAAAGAAGAAAATAATGAAAATTGAGCATTGGATTGTGCCACAGCTGTGCTACCCATACCTTTCCCATGGGCAATTATGGGGCCAATGTGTACTTCCTAACATCCACTATGATTGTAGGGGCGCCCACACTTGGGGTATGGCACCTTCTAGTTGTGGTTTCCTTTAAATTTCTTCACTTTCCTCTAGATCTCCAAGCTTGTGGTCTTTTTCCATGTCTTTTCCAAGTCCAATAAGCTTCTCATTGCCTCTCTCTTGATTCAAAACTACTCCAAGTTGTTAAACTTGAAGTTTCAAGACAATTTATTCAAGTGACAAGTCTCCCTGAGAGCAAAAGCACAAACCAACCCTCAAAAGTCCTAAGTGATAAAAATTAAAGAAAATAAAGGTGCAATCAATCATCATTAACACAAATTGTATGTAACCCTACATGAATCAATATACAAACTATGCTGTGAAATACTACGCATCAATAGGCTTGTTTCCTTTAAGTCAAAAAGGGATGGGACATAACGTATAAATTCTATTGTTATATGTTTATGCATTTTAAAAAGAGAATGAAATGAAATAAAATGTTTAAAATATATTTTTTAATTCTATTAAATGGTGAAATTAATTAAGAAAAATAGAGCAGAACAAATTATTCCATTAATCTTTATCCACGTGTCAAATGTTACCATAAAATTATAACTCTTAACATTCTATTAACTTTCCAAATAATACAACGAAAATTTCATTTCGTTTTATTATAATTTTTTTAAATAATGAAATAATTTTTTACTTGATTTCATTTTTATTTGTTCTTTTCTATTCAGTTGTATTCCATTCCTCTTAGCATTCGGGATTTTGATCACGTGAATTCAGCTCTGCTTTTAAAGAAATAATAATAAATATGAAAATTAATTAGACTCTTTCTTGGGGATCCGTCGCTGGCACAGAGAGTGGAACGCAGGAAAGGGTGCGTTTTGGGCATGAGCTCGAAACCAGCCCGAGTTCAAGTTTTTATTAAAACAAAAATGATTTGTTAATTTTTCACCAAAAATTAAAATAAATATTTTATTAATTAGTAGATAGAAGTACGAAGCCCATTTCAATTCTTTGGGAACCAGGCCCAGCCCATTCCCTTGGTCCATCCTATATACTTCTTCCTCCAGCCGCACGAACCCTAGCTAGGGTTGCGCCTGCGGTACTTTCTCTAATCAGAAGATTTTTGTTATTAGAATTTCTTACATTTTCTTCTATTTCCTTCGCTGATTCCAATTCTCACTTTCTTCTTCTCTGCTATTTTTTCCGCAGCTGTGAGATCTGTACCTGCCTAGCCGTTGATTTGGAAGAGCCCAAGTTTCAAAGATGAGGTATTCATTCTCTCGTTTTCTACTTGTCTCTCTTCACATATCTTAGCTTGTTCGCGCGTTTTATAGTGAATGCAATGCCGTTAATAGTTTTTCATTGATAACTGATATGTACTGTGCGCGGTGTTTATGATGTTAATGAAATTTGTTCAGTGAAAATGGTGTTGTTGAGAACCCTAGTTTTCGTGCTCTCTGATCTGTTTTGGGTCTTGATTGTGCAGTAAGCTTCAGAGTGATGCTCTAAGGGAAGCTATCTCAGGAATCATGACTGATTCCAAGGAGAAGAACCGTAAATTTGTGGAGACCATTGAACTCCAAATTGGGCTGAAAAACTATGATCCCCAGAAGGACAAGCGTTTCAGTGGCTCTGTCAAGTTGCCTCACATCCCTCGTCCCAAGATGAAGATTTGCATGCTTGGTGATGCCCAACACGTTGAGGAGGTAACAAGCTGACATAATCATCAAACTCTTGTGTGGGATTTTCAATTAGGTGCACTTTTTTATGCTTTAGGGAACCCCAAGTTTCAATCGTGGGCTTTTCATTGTTCACCTGAATATTTTATATTGGATGACATCCGGGCTGTATGTTTATTGAAACTGTAATTGTGTAACATGATTTATTGCTTTACAGACTGTGTTTGTTTCCTTTTCATTTAGTTGTGTGTTGTTTGATTTAGTTTTTTAAGTTTCTGATTGTTTGTAATGACTGTTTTTCTTGAATTACCTTGAAATGAAATGCTGCTTTTGTAATTTTGTAACTGCAATTAAAGAGAGCATTGTTATTCGTTTAGGTCTGTTAGCGGTTATTTTATATTGTGATTTAGTGTATTGTTCAATAGTTATCATTCAATTGACTATGCCTAGTTTGTTGTGTTAATGTCTATTTTATTCTAATCTGTAGGCTGAGAAGATAGGATTGGACTACATGGATGTAGAGGCCTTGAAGAAGCTTAACAAAAACAAGAAATTGGTGAAGAAGCTAGCCAAAAAATATCATGCCTTTTTGGCTTCTGAAGCAGTCATCAAACAGATTCCTCGTCTCTTGGGACCTGGTCTCAACAAGGCAGGCACGTTTTATTGTTTTGGGTTTAGGATTTTGAACCTCTTGGACATTCCAGAGAGTACATGGTGATTTGCTTGTTTTGATCATTTCACATCAGGCATTGCTGTGCCTTTGTTAATCTCTGGTCACATTGTGCTGTTTACTTGCTTTTTTTAAGCACTAACTTCATAAAATTTTTCTAAGTGACTTTCTTTATCCTCTGGAATATGATCTATTGTTCCCTTCCTTTCCATGTTGTTAGATGCTGTGCTTTAAACAACTGTTATATTTTGGGTTTCAAATTTCAATATTGCTTTAGCTGATTTTGATATTTTGCAGGGAAGTTCCCTACACTTGTGACTCACCAAGAATCTCTGGAGTCCAAGGTTAATGAGACCAAGGCTATGGTCAAATTCCAGCTTAAGAAGGTGCTCTGCATGGGAGTAGCCGTGGGGAATGTTAGCATGGAGGAAAAGCAAATCTTCCAAAATGTACAACTGAGCGTTAACTTCCTTGTCTCTTTGTTGAAAAAGAACTGGCAGAATGTGAGTAGTCCACAACTTTTAAAATTGAGTAAAATTGTCCCATTGTTGCTTTCTGTATCACTGGATTTTTCTTGAAGTTATATGGTTATGGATTTATCGGTGTAATTAAGGAATCAGTTAGTACAGGAAGTCTTTAAAATTAGGTCTGATAACTCTAGGAAAAAATGTGTCGGTATCTGATTTCCAATTTTTTACTCTATTTTTATGGGCTTAATAATAACCCTTTAGTAGTGCTGCATGTGGATTTTTTTTTTTGGTTCAATATTTGCAATATTTGGTCTAGTTGAACCTGCCAATCGACTGAATGTAATCTATTCTCGATTTCAGGTTAGGTGCTTGTATCTGAAGAGTACCATGGGGAAATCGTACCGTGTCTTTTGAGTGGCTGTTTTTAAATTTAGTGAATTTCTGATCGCACTTAATATATTATCTTAATAGGTGGACAGAATTTTTCATTGTTCTACAGTTTTGTTGGATGAGTAATTTTTGGTTAGTATTTCTTGTTATTGACATGTTATCTTTCAAGTGCTTTGCAACATCGGATAATTTTAGGGGTGTGCTAAGTTTTAGCTACCCGTGTTGTTATTTATACAAACTCCTTGCACTATACCCCTTTGATGCACATATCATATGACTATATCGGGAAAGCTGCGTAATTGGGGATTGAATCAGCAGTTTAGATCCAATTGTTTAAAAATTAATTAGAATTAATTTTATACCATTAAAGGTAATTAGGATGTGTCTTAATAAATCTCAATTATGGATTTTAGATTATATTATGCTGTAGGTGAAATTGATTTTGGTAGTATTCCGAACCGGCATTTAATACAGTGCCAATCTGTGCATTACATTTGGAGCTAAATTAACAATAATGTCTAAATTGTTGGGACCGACGAGATTAGTAATTCAGAGTATTGTTGCGCTTCTTTGTGGATTTGTTGTCTAGTTTTGCAGAAATGGTAGCAGTTATTAAACGATTTTTAGTGCACGATTGGACGCTCTAACATGCGCTAGCAGTGTAGTTTTGTTTCTAGTACACAACTAGAATGTAGTGTTATCAGAAATGGTCGGTCGGACTGAAAACTGGACATCTTACTGGTTTGACTAACATGTTAGATAAGAAGTGCATCTGATTCAGGAGAAATCAGTTTAACTCGGCCAATTTTAACAAAAACCGGTGACTCGCCAGTTCACAATAAACTGGACTGTCATATAAGAAGCATAAAAAAAATCTGGGTTGCTGCATCCTCGCCAGAAGAGAAAGAAAGAAAAGAAACATAGAAGCAGCAGTGCTGCAGTGGACGACAACGGTGATGCTGTGATCGGAATCTGCATGAGATGGGAGAACTAGAGAGAGGATGAGAAGAATTAAAAAGAACCATTCGAAAGTTGAAAGGCGAGACCGTGAGTAGAATAAGAAACAGAAAAGACAAAAGTTAAACAAGATTTACGTTTGGGATTCTGTGAGTGTGATATTTAAATTTTGATTTTAAAATTTTAAAATAAAGATTAACGACAGGCACAGCTGCACCCCTGCAAGACAGACTGTCCCATTTGTCACTTTAATAATTATCTTTTATTAATTACGGTCTATACATAAAAAAGCCAATAATATATATATATATATATATATATATATATATAATAATTGTCTTACAAATATTAAATATTATTATATATTAAATATTAAATACACTTTTATTACAAATATATTATATTTGATTATAAATATTTATATATTAAATAATTATGCCGGTGTATGTTGTCATTGATCAACTAGTTCGACCAGTAACTCGTTAAACCAGTATTTTGACTGAGTTGATGATCAATCCAATTCTGATAACATTGTTAGAATTGGTGTGGTGTGGTCTGGATCAATTATTGTACCTGTTTATTCTTTATGTTTACTCTTACATTACTCATTTTATTCATACGAGTTGTGCTTGATTTTTGTGATGAATATGACAGATCAATAGGTGAATATCAATCATTTTAGATTTTAATATCGACCTTACATACCCAAAAATTTTAATTGTCACACTAATGTTTTGTTATGTAATAAGTTTAATTTCATTTCATTTAAAGTGTTTTTTAACTAAATTTACATTTATTGTATATTGATTTTATTAGTTTGTAACAAAATTTAAAGATGTCTATGTGTTTAAGTAGACTGTTTAAATATTTAATCTATACAAATAAATTTACATTAGTTTTTTTAATAGACTAGCAGCTTTGATATTGTATTTTTTTCCCCTGATAATGGTGTGGATAAAACTATAAACTAGTGTAAATTTAGGATTTAAATAAAATTATATTATACATGTAAATATAAAAAAGAAGTATCAGGCCTCATAAATTTGTACTTGTCATGAAGTATCAAGATATCTACAAATAGGTCGCTTTAATATGGATCAGAGGTTTTCTGAGGTATGCATCCACTTCGAGTTGAAAAATTAGCTTTAAAATGCATGTGGTTGAAATAGAATAAATTAATCTCTAAAATATTAAGGGTTTGTCGATTTAGTTGTTGACTTTATAAATTCTGAAATTTTATTTTAAATTTTGTTTAATGTTATTTACTTCAATTATATTATATTTTTGTTTACATTAAAAACTAAAATGAATGTCATTTATTAGTAGGTAGTTGATTTAAGCAGTATCTTCTTAATTTTAAGTGAAGTATTGAGTTTGAGCCTTATTTTGTGAAGAAATTATTACTCTAAGAATTACTCTCACTATACTCCAAATATCCTCAATTCAAAAAAATTATTTTTTGTGGAGAACACTTGCAAATCAAACAACAAGGACAAAAGAAAAGGAATGAATGTTAATTCCTTAAAAAAGGATTTAAGTGCCAACATGAATTAATACAAGTGGTCAAAGATTTAGAACAAACTCTCATCACCTTAATGAAAGTGTGATTGATTCTTTCTGAAGTTACTAAAAAATCTTATTGGAGAGTGAAAATCGTGTCCATTTTCACATTGAATGTGAAGCTACTCATTCTTGCTATAGGATTTCATGTTTTTTTACGTGGTTTAGGGATAACCACCGTGCATCTGAACACACTGTAGGTTTGTGTAATAATTTTGTGAATGAAATGTCCATAGCATCTTGCCCGGTAATTTTAGAAGTGCTTTCTTATTTCACCACTTTACATACACACTAAAAAGATTAAAGTAAACAATTTTTGTAAAAGTGTGACTAGTGTGAATTTTGAAAATAAAAAGATGAGAACAATAAATTCTTAGAATCTTATATAAAAGTAAAAGTTTTTTCAATCAAAATACTTCATTTCAAATGGGCTATATAAACATTGGGTACAGCCTACCTCTTATCTATTCCAAAATTAGATCGGCTTCTAAACCAGTTCCTATATTTAAGGGCAAAATCGTAAGGAATCCCCTTTAAGTTTTGTTTTGTATCCCGGAGGGTATTTCAATCAACAGTTTGTGATTAGTTTTCGAAATATAGAAAATACTGAAGCAATTTTTTAATGTTTCAACAAAACTTTTTACACACAAATGGTTATAAATCTAACTCTGGGATATTATACTTAAGTAACTTGATTAACTATTGTTTATGTCGAACTTTATTAGTCTTCCTATAGGAGTTTGCCTATACGTGATGTGTAAAAATTTATGCACTTCTATTATATATATTAATTAGGGAAGGGATTAGATGACACCGATATAACTTATACAAACTATTACACTACTTAATAATTTTTAATTGGATAATTTTATCCCAAAACCTACTGTTGGATTAAAAGTTCTTTTAACATAGATCATACGTACAAAATTTTATATTAATATAAAATTATTTGATACCTTATTCATATAGATTAAAATAAACGTGATCTATACTTTTCAAAATATAGTAAAACATGAGTCATTTGATTACCTTCTTATTATTATTCAATTTTGACAAAATTTGACATAAACAATCTAGGTAATATGAAATTATAATCACATTCTATATCAAGTTATTAAATGGTGTAATAGTTGATGTAAATTACACCGGTATTATTTGATTTCTCCCTTATTAATTATACTAGTATTCTCATGGACCTGTATAATATTTTTATAAGATATTAATATGCACGATTTATTGCGTTCTTAATGAATTTTAAAGCACATGAAGATCGTTTTGCATATGGACTTTATAAGAGGGGTTCACTTACCATTTTTCTCCGTACCTAATGATTAGCAACATTCTTCCAAGAATAAAGGCCAGTCTGAGTCCGCAACTAAATAATAAAAGTTCAAAAATTAGGTGCAACTTTTTGTGTTTTAAATATTATTTTTTAATTAAATCTAAAGTTTCATTTCAATAATATTATTTATTGAAGTAAAATTATAATTTTAATTAAAAAGAAAACACTAAAAAAAATGTAAAAATTATAATTAAATTTTGTCTATGGAGCCCGCGGAGAGTAGAAAGCGGTGATTGGTGGAGATACAACGATGGAGCACGCGGACATTAGAAAATGTGCCATAAATGATTGTCGGCGGCTTTAAGGGTCTTTGATTCTTTGGGACTCCAAGCTCAGGCCCAAGCCCAATCCCAAGCCCAAGCCCAAGCAGGAGGTAGAAACCTATTGCTTTCATTACTTTGGTTCTCTCTGTTGACCAGTTACACTCCGGCCTCTGCTGCTCCCATCTCTGCAAAATCCGACAAAACCATACGACGCCTTCATCGTCTCGTCTCGTCTCGTCTCAGTAACAGTAAGCTTTTTGTTCCTTAGTCACAACGAGTTAGTTAAATTAGCGAAGCCAATGAAAATCGTGAATATAAATTGTTTTGTTTTTGCTTCTTTTTTGTTACCGTTTCCTTATAATGTTATTTGAATTGTCGGGTTAGGGAAACAAAACACTGCGGTATATGCCACAAATATACAACGCACAATTAACAATCTGTGGTGGATACATGCACATCTACTTAAGAGTATTTGTTTGGATAACTTCACCTTTATTTTTATTAGTACCATTTCTTGGTTAGCATTTTTTGTATGGCAGGTTATTAGGATATGCACAATAGGAAACAGAGTTGTGCGCTTGAGTCTCAGTATCGTCCTTGGATTATTTATTTATTATGAAAGAGCTTATGTTCTATGCATAGCATGTGTATGAGAATATTCACTCTTCTCAACTCGATGCTTGTGTGGTTGATCATTACTGACGCAGGCATTGATGAGGGGTGGTTTTCATTATAAATTTGGAGTCTCGAGTGAAGAGCAGAGAGCTACTTGCTTGCTTCTTCTCATGGTGTTCCATAAATCAATTGCCATATACAACAGGAATGGAAATCAATCCACTTTTTTTGTGGAATTTGACGGCATAAATTGGTGCACCATCATCATGGTGTGAAAAGAATTCACGATTTGCATTACGATTGAATTCACAGACCTTGTACCTGCATTTAGTATTGATGTGAATGTGAATGTGAATGTGATTGTGGATTTGTGGTATAGTTCCCTTCTTTGGTTGGCAGTGTTAGACATGAAATGTTATACTGTACTCCTCTACAACTAAAAGCATATTTGCTTTTGGTGAATTTTCTTCCCAGAATCTCTCTTTATTAGCCTTGCCCTGACTGAGCTGATGATGGTTGGAGGTTTGTGGAGAGGGGATTTGCAACAAGACACTTGGGACGAGAAGAACTAAGTGCTCGAAAGCTTCTAAATTGTTCGTTTATTATTTGTGCATGTAGATGGCGTGAAATAGTATATATGAAATATTTGATTTTTGTGCAAAATACATCTTGCTTCATTTTTTATGTGAGTATAGTGAGAGGAATCGTGAAGATACTAACATAGTTTCTTTTCATGATTTGGCTTCTTCAAAGTGCAGGGGTGCACTTTAGAGGGTAAAGTGTGGAATAATGATTGTCGATGGCTTAGTTGCAAATTCATTCTTTTAAGTTTAGACTTTAAATTTATACATTAGGTGAACTTCAATCTTTGGCTAGCCTGTTGCTGTAATTAAGGTATTGTAATTCTTCTATTTTTGCCTAACAATGTTAACCTTACAGAACTTAAATCGGAATCCAGGCTGGTTTCTAGTGTTCACTTTTTTATTCATTGAATATGATATATTTTAACTCCTATTATACTTTTTACTAGATGCCTTGTTAGTTCTTACATAATAAATTTTGTAGTATCAATTCATTTTCAGGGTAATCATGTCAACCATGTCAATTACAAACATTTCCCCCCATTGTGTGTTTCAAACTGCAAGCCAAAATCGATGCAGCATTGCTACCAGAGTTAAATGCCATTCCTCTCTTGGGTCTGTGAAGAATGTTTCCCGATTTTTTGGCTTGAAGTCATCCTCTTCATTTGGAGTGACGGCCATGGCTGCTTACAAGGTTAAGCTAATTGGTCCAGAAGGAAAAGAACACGAGTTTGATGCATCTGATGATACTTATATCTTAGATTCAGCAGAGAATGCTGGAGTTGAACTTCCTTATTCATGCCGGGCTGGAGCATGCTCAACCTGTGCTGGGAAGATTATTTCTGGTTCAGTGGACCAGTCTGATGGCTCATACCTTGATGACAATCAAATGAAGCAAGGTTTTGTGCTAACCTGCGTGGCCTATCCAACATCAGATTGTGTTATTCATACTCACAAAGAAGGCGATCTCTATTGAGAATCACTAGCCAGAAACTTGAGCCCTTGCTAGAGGAGACTGGGAATTTTAGGTAGACATTGCAGCCAACCTGGGTTGTTCTCATTTGGAATCTGCCAAACTGGGCATTGTTTGTGTGTTGCCTATATGAGGACTGTAAGTTATTGAGGATAATAAAGTTGTCTCTGTCAAGTAGCTATGTTATTCAAAATAAGATGAAATGCACCTTCGTTTGGCATCTAAAAGTTTGAGTGGTCTTTTTAATGACTTGCCTTTGTTTGTGTCTGGATGGTCCCTTTTCAGATATGGGAGGAAAAAACCTTCAACCAGACCTTTGCACACCTGCACCTTTGCATGACCTCGTCTCACTTGGGAGGAAAAATTGTATGATGGCTTTCTGTAATAATTTAATCACTATGTTAAATCAAGTTAAAAGGGAAGAGGAATTAAAGAGAGGGAAATCAAAAATTAGTTGAAAAATTGCTACAGTGTAATTCATATTTATATATTAAATTAGAGTATTTTTTTACGAATGACTTAATATACTTTCCTAAAAAATAATGCATGTCATTCTAGTTTTTCATTTTAAATTTAATTTTTTGATCAATAATATATATATATATATATATATATATATATATATATTTTAAAGTTTTTTAATATGTATTTTTAATATTTTATATAAATTAATTATGCAGACTTTTATTATAATTTTAAATATATTTATTGAATGTATGAAATATTTACTAATTTACTTAAATTTTCTTTCGGAAATGGTTTTTATAGCAATAATATGATCAATTGCCATTTTAACATATGCTTTAACACGATGATGTGTACCCGCGTAATAAATAGAAAGATACAGAAAAAATTTCGTAAGCCTATCTAGGTTAGGTTTATGAAAACTGGGGAAGTGGAATTTTGATCAAAATAAGCCTGTTTTTAGGTCCGATGAAACCATTCTAACTAGTCCACGCATACGCAGTATTGACATAGGCATTATTAACATCTTTTCTAATTTATCTTTCATTTCGTTTTTATTTATTGTTCTTTTTATTTCTTAATAACTTTTTTTATTAAATTATTTATCACACACACATATATATATTCTCTTTTTTTACTTTTTCTTTTTATTTCTCTAATCCTTCTTCCCATACGCTCTAGTACTTTCATCATTTTCCTTTCAAAGACTGCGCATTTAAATAATGGGTAGAAAAAAATGGTTCTCATAGTTTCATCCTTATTCCTCTACCGAAGTAGACCCTTACTCATGGTTATATTTAATCTCCCTACATAATAACAAAAAAGGTTAAATATGTTTTTGGTCCCTAAACTTTTTTTGATTTTCACTTTTAGTCCCTAAACAAAAAATTGACCAGTTTTTGTTCTTGTACTTTTCCTCCATTAACGTTTTTAATCCTTACTGTTAAGTCTCACCATTAAGTGATGATGTGGCAATCATGTTGGTAGCCATGCCATCAACTGCCACGTCATCATTTTTGATAAATTATGTTTTTAATTTCTAATCTTTTTACAAAATTCACTTTTAGTCCGTAAACAATTTTTTGACCAATCTTAGTCTTTCATCTTTTTACGAAATTCACCTTTAGTCCCTCAATAATTTTTTTATTGGTCTTAGTCCCTCAACTATTGTTTGTCATTGTTTTTAGTCCCTTCCATCAAGTAACACCATTAAGCAATGATGTGGCAAACATGTTGGCAGTCACGTGACTTGCTATGTGAACTATTAGTTTGACGTAGTAATCACATGGTAAAATGTTGCTGATTCAAGACATTTTAAAGCAGTTTCTAAGGCGTTACAAATTTTTAAGCATTGTAAAACTACTAGAAAAAAAGTTTAAAAATTTGAAAAATAAAATAAAAAAGGAGATGCAGTAAGTAAAATCAACAACTTCCAATTCAAATTTGGAAGAAAAAAAATAAAAAATTAGATGCAGTAAGCAAAATCAACAACTCGTCCCGACTTTGACAGGACCCGCTTTGACCAGGTTCGGTTTTTCTCTGACTTGTAAAGTCGGTTCGGGTTTGGGTATGTGACTCCCCGTCTCGCCCTCGTTCCTGTACGCACCTCGTTACATTTTTTTTACAATTTTTTATTTTTTATATATATATATATTAGAGTTAAGTTTTTCATACTTTTATTTTTTATAATTATTAAAAATATAAATAATTATTTTAATAGTTAAATAATTTAAATTATAATAATAATTAAACAACAAACTTGTAATTATACATTTAATTAAAAATATAATTTAATTCTTAAATTTTTTATTTTAAAGTTTTTTGTTATTTATTAATTTTTATATATTGTTTGAATTAAAATATAATTAATAACTTAATATATAATTTATTTAAAAATATATAACTAAATTAAAATTATAAAAAAAAGTGACGAGTTTTCCGTGGCTTTACCCAAACCCGATAAAACCCAATGGGGATAAGGATGAGTTTCAAAATATAAACTTGTCTCTTTTAAACCCGAACTGCTTTTTGTGGGGATGAGGATGGGAAGAGCAAATCCCACCCCCGACCTACTCCATTGCCACGCCTACATTAAACTAGTAAGAGTAAATTACACTTGCACCCCCTGTATTTTTTTCACATTGGGCCTGATATCCCTCCGTTGTTTGTACCTACAAAAACCTCCCTTAATTGTTGTCCACATATATCACCATGTACCCTTCTCCCTCAAACGTCATTGAAACGGTTAACGAAAGCTAACATGTGATTTGCACGTGAAGATTTACTGATTTTTTGTTCCAAAATTGCCCCACCCCCCTCCTTTAATCGTAGACGTCTTAATGCAGCTCCAGGGAACAAAAATCCCTACAAAAATTCACATTTGACGGTGGCACTAGGTCGATGCAAAAACTTGTAAAAGCCAATGAAATATGCACAACAAGACATAAATAGAAGATTAGAGACCCTGGCCAAAATATGGATTAAGAAGATATCTACACTAACATATTGTGCAAGAAACACAACTTGATATATATTCATCTTTCACTATTGAATTAAAAATTTTAAAATAAAAAAGTTATTAGGATTAAAATTGAAGGTAAACAATTTACATATGACAATCCCCGATACATAGTTTTCAACAAACTTAAGATACAATAGCATGAAGAAGCAAGCACTATCAATTATAATGGCAACATTTTTGAAGGCATTTGTAGAATAATTCTAGTTAATTAAAAAAGGGACATCTACATTAATCAAGAAATATATAGGCAGTTGCAAGTTGTGGATAAACTTCTGCAATCTCTTTTTGCTTAATGTTAAGATTTTCATTATCATCAGAGAGATAATGGAGGAATAAACTTTTTGTGATTAAAAAAAATACTTAATATTCATAAACATACTTAATATTTTAAAAATGCCTCATGTAGCTTCAACCTTGTAGAGTGACAATTACTGTCAATGGAACAATAGCAATCTAATGAAAATATGCCTCATGGAGCATGTTATCTACATCATTCACAATCCTTGTTTAGAGTAACCAAGAGGATAAGTGACCAAATGAAAAAAAAAAACATTACATTAAGTTGAATGAAAACAATTGCATCATTTTCAGGAATTGGAGATTAAACGATATCAAATGACAACTATACCAACAAAAAGATTATTCAAGTTACAGTTGAAACAAAGTATCTTCGTACCTAAATCATAGCTGCAAATCAATTACAAATAATACTAAGCAATGAAGAATAGGACTATCAAAAAGAATTGTTAAGCAGCTTAGTCAAGAAAGGAAAAACATTTATTGTATCAAGAACAACATTTACTGTCAAATTAAGTCGTTGGAGTAGGTAGTTTCAGCTTGTGACTTTATAACTAGAACTAACATTCTTGCAGTTAATTCTCAGAAACAGATTTTCTTGCCAACTGGTAACCAATGTAAGCTTTCTTCTGGCTTTTTTTTTTTTCACCATTGAATCAAAAGCTTTGAAAAATTTGAGTCAATCTAAGAATATAGAGAAATTTGAGGCAGTTTTCAAGATTTGAAGGAAGACGTTCAACTATATATGTTATCTTGTGGAAAAAGACATGCTGGTCAAATCCTCAAAATTTGTTGATATCAAATGGTAAACAGATATTGGGCACATGATTTAGGATCAATTTGTCAGAATAGTAAAACACATCCAGCTAAGATTGTTTTATAAGAATCATTGCAAGTGTAATATGCTTTGTTGTAGATTCAACAGATCCCACGATATCTTGGTGGTTTGTATCTTGCATTGATTGGTTCTTATACTTGAATGCTCTACATAGACAAGCTGCAAACCTTCAACTAATGTTCCATAAATCAGAAAGAAGCAACTTAAACTCAGACTTCAGAACAAATTCTACTTATCTATCTCAAAATAGAACAGCCTTATGGAATAATTAATCACCTTCATTTAGGAAACAAAATAAAGTTTAATGTCTCCCTTGATTCATTAGCTATATATGGAGCAGATGGCAAACACTAAAACTCAGACTTCAAAATAGATTGTGCATATCATCTCTTACTTCTATATCCCTCATTGTCGTGTCCAACAAGAGTAAATGGAAACAAGTACAAAGAACTCTCTACACATACAATGCAACAATTTACCCAAGGGATAATCAAAGTAGATAAGATGGTCAATAATCTTTGAGTTGATGCAACCTGATCGAATGACTTGTGACTCTCAAGAATCAGACACAAATGAATTTGTAAAGGTGGATACAACTTTGCAATCACTCATTAGTCACAAGTCTTTATCTGTTGAGATAATGCTTCAACACACTTCACCTTTCACTTCTCCCAAACCCTTAACAACGATACCACTTCTAATCCAACCTAAAGAAGGCGAATCAATGAAACCCTAAACCTACAAACCCATAAACTTCAAATGCAAATAACAATTTCCCCTTCAATGTTCCCTTTTTAAAATCCTAGCACCGAAAGTTCTCCCTTCACTATTGTTAACGCGATGGTTTTGGGGTTAAGTGACAAGGGCAATTGTGGTTTCTTACAAAAAGAAAGGGGTAATTTTGTCAAGCACCAAATAAATAAAAATGTTAGTTAACGTCGTTTAAATAAGGGGTCCAAAAGTAATGTCAAAATACATAAGGGTATCAGGTGCAATTTGAAAAAAACACAAGGGGTGCGAGTGTAATTTACTCAACTAGTAATTTACAGGGCAAGTCATGTGATTGCCAACATGGTTGCCACATCATTGGTTAACAGTGATACTTGATGGGAAAGACTAAAAAAAGACAAACAATAGTTGAGGAACTAAGACCAGTCAAAAAATTAACGAGAAACTAAAAGTGAATTTCATAAAAAGACAAATGACTAAAACTGGTCAAAAAATTGTTGAGAAACTAAAAGTGAATTTTGTAAAAAAAATAAAGATTAAAAACATAATTTACCAAAAATGATGATGTGGCAATTGATGACGTGACTACTAACGTGGCTGTTATGTCATTACTTAACAATGAAACTTAACGGCATGAACTAAAAATGTTAATAGAGAAATTAGGAACTAAAAAAATAAAATAAAAAATTAGGGACCAAAAACATATTTAATCTTGACAAAAAAATTACATCATGGTTAGGTTATAGGCGAGTCACAAGTCGAGATTTTCTGCATTTGTTTATTACGTTACCCAACAGAAATTGACACTTTGGCAAGTAGCATTTAGCAGGCGGTGGTGTTGTTCATTGCCATAATGCCAGCTGCCATTTCCGTTGCCACCAACCCATCTAAGCAAAATTAGTTATCTGTTTGGTCATATGGGCAAACAGGGTTTCATCATATCTAACTGATGCATCATCTCTTGCTCTCTTCTTCGTCTTTGATGAATCTTGCCAAACAATGTCTAACTTTTTAGACTACCATGATTGTCTTGTGCCAAATCAGAAGTGTGTACTCGAGTGGAGTGGATTATTACGTGTTACTATCGAACTTTTCATAAGCACGCAAGTCAAGCTGACGTTAAAACGTCTAAATCACAAATAATTATGTGTTTAATATATACGCACAGCCCATTAGGCCATTATAGGCACGCTTCGTTTTAAATAAAATAAAATAAAAATGATAGTACAGGAGTTAGTTCATAAAGTAGTTAAA
Source organism: Spatholobus suberectus (assembly GCA_004329165.1). Taxonomy (NCBI): domain Eukaryota; kingdom Viridiplantae; phylum Streptophyta; class Magnoliopsida; order Fabales; family Fabaceae; genus Spatholobus; species Spatholobus suberectus. Next base: position 11,371,888 of record CM014736.1, read on the forward strand.
AAAATAAATTAATAAATAATTTAGAAAATAATTAAGGAGTATAGTTGTGACAAAAAAAATATATTCTTTATTGTAGTTATAGATACCACATACAGTAATATTTTTTTCTTTTACAATTTAAATGTATAAAGACTCTTTTTTGGTGCGAACAACACTGGGGAGGAGAGGGGAGGGAGAGAGATTTTGTTTGAGTTAAATAATATCATTATAGGCGTTAAAGTTCTTTTTCTAAATATTTAATATAGTTGTATATTTAAGATTCAAACTCAAAACAGTTGGCTAAACAAAAATAATCTCATGCCAATTAATCTACAAACTCTCCTTCTTATTTATTTATTTATATCATATTATCTATTATATTTACACTTTTTTAATCTCTTGTTCTCTCTGAGTATAAATTGACACGTGAGTATTCATGAATCATGTTTGTTAGGCATATACATGTTATTTTCGTTATATTTTTCTCAATATTTTTATAATTTACTTTTTAATCTCTTTTTATTATATTATTTATTTTATAATTTTTTTATATAAAATATTTATTCTAATACTATAAAATAGAATACACTACTTAGAGAGTAAGACTTTCTTCATTTTCTCGGTTATACATTCTCAATTTAAGACTTTTGCCATTTAATTCAAATTGAATAAAATTTATAACTTATATATATGTTAGTATATATGTATGTTAATATATAAAATTATAGATTACATATATTAAGTAAATAAAATTAAGAAAACATATAGAAAACATTTTTAATATATTTATCACGTTAACGAGTACTACATTAGAAGTATCTTTAACATATGTTAGTTTAATTCTATATCGAGAAGACATTTAAGAGAGTTTATGATGAATTTATTTAAATTTATAGAAAATAATTTATGATTCATATAAGGTTTTTTTTCTAGTTTATTTTAATAAGTTTTTGGTATAACTTGTCAAAATAAGTTTTTTATTTATTCTCATAATTTTTCTGGGTAAAATTTATGACACAAATTCTCATATGATAATAATTTATTAAATAAATATTTAATTAAGCTATTTATCAAAATAAATTATAAATAAGTCAAAGATAAATAAGTGAAGCTTTTTGTAATAAAATAGTAGAATTTTAATATATCACAAGGGTCTTTATTAACTGTTTTTGGTTTTGATTCTTAAGCAATTTGAGACTTTTGGTGAAATAGAACAACATATTGGGTTAGTTTGTTAAAGATAAAAAAAAGTGATTATAATATAAAATAATCTAGTGATGATTTTTTAGAGATTAAAAAAATGGTAGAAACTAAATTATGTTTGTTTATGATAATAAAAACAATTTTTTTAATGAGACAGTTAGTTCTATGAGAAACCATTCAAAATAACTTCTAATTTTAATCATATTTTATATTTTTTTAGCTTATGATTGTTTTGAAAATCTAAAATAAACACATAAAAAATTAAGAAAATTAATTATTTTTAAAAAGAAGCGATTCTTTTACAAAAAAAAAAAAATTGTAACAAATGGCCTACTATCATATATTCAACACATAAAGAAATGGAATATTAGGTTTTTTTGGATTTGATGAAGCCTGTAAAAAGTTCTTTCTATTAAATTTTAATGCAACTTCATTTTTTAGACTTGAATTCAAGACTGTTAATTAAGTTAAAATAACTTATTGCCGGTTAATTCACGAGCTATTGTTCCATTGTTTTGTTCCTTAAAATGGAGTAAGACATTGATTTCTTATTATAAGATAAACTCTAACATTGGCGCTCGTGTAAATGGGTGCTCTACCTAACTGAGCTTAATGGTAAATATTATATTTTGATTATAAATTAAAATTCATATTCAAAGCTTTGTTTTTTTTTTTTTTAAGAAATCAATTTGACTGTTAGAGCCATAATCGATTCACATAAATCAATTGATAAGGGTTATTTTTATTTTTTATGAATTTAATTTAAATGCACAAATAATATAAAAATATTTTATATTAGTATTCAATTATGAATGGTTATGTATGATAACTTAGTTATTTTTAGGGTTAATTATGTTTTTAGTCCCTCATTTTTTTTTATCGATTTATGCTTTTAATCTCTTATAATAACTTTGACTGGTCATAGTCCCTCGTTAATTATTTCGTTTCGTTTTTAGTCCCCGTCATTTGATTTCTCCATTATCTAGTGCCATATGCAAAGGCTTGTGATTTGTGTTTCTTTTGTTTATAACTTTGTGGTGGTTAAAAAATGCTAGAATTTTTGTGGCAGTTTAAATCGCCAAAAATATATCCAAACTGCCAAAAATGTATCCAATTGTCTATATCTTTTACATTTGACATTGTTCTTGAGTAAATTTTTTATAACAATTTTGTTAATAATAAATAAAGAAACACATCCTCCACCCAATCCCATTACAGAAAACAGATTGCCCTCGTCACCCCTCTTTCAAAAGTACTGCTTCCCTTCTTCCCCCTTCCCCTCCATCCTTTTTCGCAACCCCTCCCCCCTCCCCCACCTCCTCCAAAACCCCCAATAGCGTTGATAATAGCTACAACAACCTCTTTGGCGCCTCTCTACGAACCACCTCGAGCGTCCACCGCTCCCCTCTTTGCACCCTCCTGAAAACGAGGAACCTAGCGAGCAAAAACACTAAGAGGGGCCAACCCCCTCGCTCTTAATGAAACAAAATTAGGTTGTTGTGATTGTTGAGCCAACTTTTACAGATGCGAAGAAAATGGTGGATGAGAAAAAGTGGGAGAAGGGGGCGACCCTCGTACTATTTTGGGTGGTCAATAACGGTGATGTCGAGGTCATAGTGAACGTGGGAGAAACGGCTGTGGTTCTCGCTGTTGTGAAAATTAGGGTGGGAAAGGGCATTAGGTTTCTTTTGATGTTTGGTTCTTTGGTTTTTCTCATTTGTTGATGCAAGGATTGCTTTATAAAACTTGTTATGCGAGTTTGGGGTCTTCTTTGATTTTCGGTTAACTGGAGTGGGGGGGTTTGATTTTATTTATTCTTACTTTTGTTTTAATTTTCATTGTTCTGCTTGTTATAATGATTTGTATCTTTTGCTTGTTTTGATTTTTGGCATAGAACGGGTGTGGGGTTTTCTCTACGAAGGAGATTTTTTTTAAAATTTTCGTAACATTTTTGGCGATTTTAAACTGTCAAAAACTTCAAAACAAAAATTTTTAGCAGCCTTGCCAAGTTGCCACTTAACGATTCAACTTAAATGGAGGAACTAAAATACTAATGAAATTTTTTTTAAGGACTATGACCGATCAAACTGTTTTTGAGGGACTAAAAATAAAAATCGAGATAAAACGAGGGATCAAAAACATAATTAACCCTTATTTTTAATAATAAATATCTTAAAAATCATACTTCAAATGTTTTTTGACTAATTAGTAGTATAAAAATTATTTTTTTATTACTTTTAAAATTAATGGATAAGACCAATTGAAATATCAATTACCAATGCAACTTTTTGGGTTTGATATGATAGAGTCATACTCTTCTTCTTCTTTTCACATATATTAAGGTATAAAATAATTTTGTTCGATTGACACACTATTATATATATTAATGATAGGTGCTTTCTACCGTGAAGTCGCGTTGCAAATGATTCATCAATGCAGAAGTGAACAGTAGTGTAATATTAGTTTAAAAATATAATTCAAAATATATTTATAAATGTCAAAAGACAAATAAGCCCTGCATTTCGTTACCCCCGCTCCCCCACTTTATGTTTCTCTTTCTTTTCTCCGACCTGTACATTTTTGAAACCCATTGCAGGAAGGCATGGTGGCATGGTTGCATTTGTTGGTGGGGAATGAATGTTGTGTTGGCAGTGTCGTTCGTGAACGAAGGAGACACGGTGGTGGTGGTTCGTGACTGAACGACATTTGATTTTGATTTTTTTTCCCTTTCTCCTTTTTGTATTTTCTTCTTTTTTGGATGGCCATGGTTGAAATTTGTTGATGATATTTTTATTTATTTTTTAATATGAAAAAAACCAGTAGAACCTAAACACTCTTATGTGTATCTAGTTTTGGATTAAGATGTGTGTCATTAGTTTTCGTGAATGTATCAGGTCCTCCTTGTTCCATCTTCGCATCTAGCATTGCGTGTTTCTCGTTTAGCATTTTTTTTGTTCTCTCCTTGTCGGCTCTCATACTCTCAAGCTTCTTCTTGATAGCACTAAGCTCCAGCAACGTCTTCGACGGTGACGATTAGATTGTTCTCTTTGTTAGTCATTGAGATCTCAAAACAAGGCTATTTAGGCTTGGGCTTGGGCTTTGCGAAAGGGTGGATGGGATCGGCAAGAGAGTTCTTGAGCTGAAGTGGCGTCCGACCAAAGCTTCGATGCTCCAATTGTCGCACTTTAGTGACATGCAAAACCGAACTCCTCTTCTCATTGTAAGGATAAAAAAGTTTATTCATTATTAAAAAATATTTTCAATCTTAAATGTTTAATAATTGGATATAAAAGCAAACACAATAATCACTACCATTCATTTTTTTTAATGATATCCAACAGTCAAAAATTAGGGACTCGCCCATGAACCACATTACACAAAATGTGAAACTTGTTGGTTTACTGGTGAACCATATGCAATATGCCTCCTAAGTCCACAGTAGAAATCGCCTTCATTATAAGTGTCTTTTAAGTAGAAATTTGAACCATAATTAATTTATCATTTACGAGATACTAACTCTTTCCATTAAACTTAACCCTATTAATAGTCCTGTGAACTAGCAACCAATCACATGCATTTTTTTTCCCTTCCAGAATTCTGATCGGCAAATTACAGATAACATTTGCTCTTCCAAGTATTTACATGGAGCTTTCTACGTTATCCAAATTTTAAAGCAATTGAGGAAATATTTGAGGAAATATTTAAAGGTAAATAAAATTTAATATATAATTTTATTAATAAATTATGAAATTATAATTACTTTACAAAAGAATAAATCTATATATAATTTTTAAAAATTACATAGAGGACTTGGGCTGATATTTATCCTTTTCTAAATCTACCTTATTTTATATTAGGAAAAAAGAGACATTCTGTGTTTTTCTATATTTTTTAAAAAATAAAAATAAAAAATAGAGATAACGGAAGTTAAATAATAGTGGGTAGTTTGTAGAGTTAAAATGGGCATAAAAATGTGTACACCAAAATCTCTTATCTCCTTTACATATAGTTAAGATTACTTTTATGACTGAAATTTCTTGTTGAAAGATCTATCTGTCAATTATTTTAATTCTTACGTTGACTAACATCGGTTAATATCAACGAAAATGCATACGAGTCATGTTAAGTACGTATGACAATGGATACAGACATATATGGTGTGGATTCGTCCTCCTGCCCGTGCCGTATGGAAACGATGTCACTCTCCACGTTCGAAGACTACGCATGGTGGTTAACTATGTCGGCGGGTGAGATCCGAGAGTGGGCCTGTTGGTCAGAGGTTGGTTGGTGGTGCGGTTGGCTTTGTTGCTGGCGTTTTGTCCTTATAGTCGGCAATGGTGGTTACATAAACAATTGTTGTATGTAAGAGTGTAAATGAGCTAAGCTATTCATGAACTATTTGAGCTCGACTTGTTAAATGATCGTTCAAGCTCGTTTGTTTAATTGAACAAACAAACTCATGCTTAAAATTTGACTCGATTATTTAAATGAACCAAGCCCAAACTTTACGAACTCGACGATAATGGCTCGTGAATAGCTCGTTTATTTAAGTTGATGATTGTGGACTTCACTATCCTTTGCTATTTATATATTCGTTATGGAAAGATGTAGAACTTTCTTGAGAACAATAAATTGATTTTGAAGTTTCCTTTTTATAATAGTCAAGAAGCTATGAATTTTTTATTAACTAGATTATGAAAATATAATAGTCTAGAATGTTTGAGTTTCACATGTTAAACACATATTTCTATTTGTAGATTATCATATAGTATTTAAATTTTTATTAAATATTAAACTGATAAAGTTAAAAAATGTAAGATTTTTTCATAAAACAAAAATAATTAAGTTATAAATGAGCTAAACAAGTCAAACTCAAGCCTTATATTTTTAAACAAGTCAAGCTCAAGCTTTCAATTAAGCTCGTTTAAATAAATGAGCTAAGCTTAAGCAGCTAATTTTTTTCACAAGCTAAACCTAAACTTTAAGTATTCGGCTCGGCTCGTTTACACTCCTAATTGTATCATCGAGCGCAGATTAACTAGCATGAGATTATTCTAGTTTAACTAATAATTTTGAGTTTGAATTTTGAATAGGTAGCCACGTTTAATATTTAGAAAAAGAGTTTATAATAATCTTACCTAACTTGACTAAGATTATTTTTCTTAGAAGATATATGTGATCTTGTACCAAAAAAAAAGTTGGTTGTTCGTGCACATATACTTGGGTAGTGCCGAAGTGGTCCTAATGTTGGCCCTAAGGTTTAATTTCTTTCTCTTATTCTAGGTCTAGTTTATTTTTCTATAAATCTTTTCTCCTTTCCATTTTGGTGATTTAACATTTACATAACGCATGTGTTTCATTTTCTCATTAGTTTTGTGGAATCTACCTCCATTGATTGTGATATTTTGATCTCAAATTTGTCCTATCTTTATCAAATTCTTTTCTGTTTTTCATAAGTGATGACCTCAAAACACGATCACTTCTGACTAACAAATTTTTATTCCTCCTGCTTATGTTTCCAACCTCACATCACCATGAATCTTGAATGGGGAGTTCAAACTTTGCTCGTTGTTTCTGTTTTTGCTTCAATTTTGAAAAATCCAGTCAAGAATTGTTTCATGCGTTCATTTGTTTTAATCAAGATAGTTTAGATCTGTCGTAGTCATCATGCACTAGTGGTGAATTTTGTATTTTGTGAAGTAATGATTCAATTTTGCTTTAATTTGTGTGTTTTAATTGAGAACGTGGAGAACCATATTTCTGCGTGGTGTGAAAAGAAGGATGAATTTCATGCCATATTGGCATTTAACATAGTATTTAACATGTGATATATGTATTTTTATTAACATCATATATTAAATATAAAAATTAAAATGATGGATGAATATATCTTTTAAAAATCTTAGGGAAAGTTTCAGTCTTTTAAGAACTAATTAAACGACTAAGCTTTTCGGAAGGAATAGTATTTTAGGAAGTAAAATAGTTATTTGCTTTCTTTTTATTATTTTGGGGAAGATGGTGATAGGGTGTTGTTAACCAATCAAAATATGATTGTTCTTGACTTTTCTACTTAAGTTTCAAGTTTGGTTTGTACGACCAAAAATAAAAATTGAAAAGTTAATACAATACGCCTCAAGTTATAGACCATGAAAATCATTAAGAATTCCCATTTGAAACATCAAATGTATAAGTGTTAGTTACGTGACAAAATCATCTTGGGTTTTGTGGATAGATAGTGATTAATGAAATGAAATATATAAGAGAATGAGTTTAATTTGTAGAAATTTAAATTTTCTATAGTTGGTTACAACTATAGAGAAAGTTCGAATAGTTTCCTTTCTAATAATTGTTTTCAGAAACCTTTAGTCAACAACTATAGGATGATTGATTTTATATAGGTGCGTTATTATGTAGGGTGTTGGAGAATGACGCCACTTAACTGGAAAGTGGAGGGGTTTGCTTTATGCGGAAGGCTGGTTTGAATCATATGAATATTGTTATTTTTAGCTCGATATTCAGCAAACACTATAATTAATAAATGGAAGCGAATCCTAGTAGCTGATCATATTCCTTTCTTTTGACGACTTGTTTTCCTGGGAGAAAAAAAATTTGCAAGGAAAATGGGTTAAAAACTCGTATCAATGGAGCACTGATGCGATAATGCTTGAAACACCCACCAACTTCCCATGTATCGCTACATACGAATACAATGCTTCTTTCTTATAGAATTTAAAAGTAACTTTTGGCATCGGAATCCTATGATTGGCGCCAAACGGAGAAGATTTTACAATTTTTAATTTGTTACCTGCAAAATTTTGCTATATTAAAAGTAGAATGCTTTTCTTTTTTTAATTATGTTATAGTGCGAAATATCTACCAGCTTTGCTGATAACTAATCTTCACATAGAATCTGACTGACTATTTTTAGTGGGTCTCTCCTCCCTATCATTTGTTTTCTACCAATCAGGCTCGAACCTATCATCTTACTCAAGGGATACAATCCTATTTTACTCAAATCAACGTAATATTGGTTAAAAAAAAATCTAACTGATGAGTGTTTTAAGTATATTAATTAAAAAGTTAATAAGTAAAAAATTATAATAAAAATATATTAAAAATCATAGTAGAATTGCTTTAGTAATTTTTTTTATTAAAAAAGTTTAATTCTTAGTATAATAAAAACATATTAAAAGGTTTTTTTATTAAAAAACCTTAAAAATATTTCTTAGTATATTCCTTAAAATTGAAGATGCTACAAAAAACAATAACTTCCGTATAATTATTACAGCTATAACTATCATTTAGTAGTTTAATTATGACGATGTTTATGTTTCAATGTTTGGTTAAGGAATCGATTACGTACGTTTTATAGTATATTGAAAAAATGATGCTACATAATATATGGATTTTATTTATATATGATGCATTTTAAAAAGTAAATAAAATATGACATATAACACAAAAATTATGTTGTTTAATTTTATTAAAATATTAAAACAAAAAACAATACGTTACATTTTGTTTATGAGTTTGATAGTTATGTACTGTTAGAATAAAAAGTTTTACACAATCAACTAATAAAAAATTATTGTTAGTATGACTTTTAAAGTAATTATTGTAAAAATCAACAAACTTATCATATATGATAGTTTGTGATTAAATGACAGTGTAAAATTGTTTTACATTGTCAGTGCATAGCCTATTTTTTCTTTATTTATTATCTACCAACCGTTATAATCGTGGTTGAGATATTAAATTTTTAAAAAAACCTTAAAAATTGATATTTTTTAAACAATTTTTTTTTATTTTATAAAGTTAGAGTTTAATTTCTATATAATGTTAGTATAAAAAATTTTACACTATCAACTAATTAAAAATTATTATTGATATAATTTTTAAAATAATTATTATAAAAATTAACAAGTTTACTATTATGAAGATTTAATAACGGTATAAAAATATGTTACATTCTCAATATAAAAAGTACTATTTACTAATAAAGTTACATTATTGAATAACATGAATTTGTCTGCCGTTAATAACATCAATATAATATTTGAGAAAATAAACTATATATTAATAGTGTAAAATAATTTTATACTGTTATCTAATCACAAACAAATATATATAATGAGTTTGTTAATTTTTATAATAATTATTTTAAAAATTATACCAATAATAATTATTAATTAATTAACAGTATAAATTTTTTACATTAACTGTACACAATTATTAAAGTCATAACATTTTACTCAACAATAAAATATATTTGAAATAGAATTTAGTATGATTTATGAGTACACCAGAAATTTAGAAAGAAGCTCGATTTTCAGAAAAGTCGTGCGTAGTGCCCAAAACGATATTAACGCGCAAACACGTGCGGTGTGTTAATATGCAAAGGTGTCAACGTGCTTTCAGAGAGGCGGTGCGTAACACGTGGGCGATACTGAGATCCGCGTACTGCCGTAGTATCAATAGTGACTATTTTTTCCGATTCATCAAAGAAATTAATTAGCTGTTACCTGTTGGCCTCTTACCGTTCTGAATTTGTTTCGTTTTTTTTTTTTTTTTTGCTGAACTTTTCGGCTTTACCTCTCTTTCCTACACTACTTTTATATAATTATTTAAATTTATCCACCTCCCCCAATTTTAGCTTCTAATATTTCATACATTTTATAATATACATTATGTAATAAACTATGAAAATGTCAATCACTACAGCACGTCAATCATGATAATAATATGATAAAATATTCTATTATAATATTATAAAACTATTATCATAATTTTTAACATGACATTTCTAAAATGTTACTACTCCTCATTAGTAAAATTAAAAATAAAAGGGTGAAATATGTTTTTAGTTCCTCTAAAATTTGTCAAATTCAGTTTTAGTCTCTCTAAAATTTTTTGTCTTATTTTAGTCCATTTAATTTGAAAATACACTATTTTTAGTCCTCAAAATAACAGTTAATAGTGGTTATAAAACGCTATCTAAACCACTTTGAGGACCAAAGGTGGTGTGTTTTCAAATTAGAGGGACTAAAATAGGACAAAAAATTTTAGAGAGACTAAAACCGAATTTGAAAAATTTTAAAAGGACCAAAAACATATTTTTACCTAAAATAAAAACAAAATAATATTCTATGAAGTCAAAATAATATTACATGTTATAAAATAAAATTATTAAAATTACAGATAACTATACAATTATGTTTTTTTTTTTTGTATGTACAATAGTCGCACTAAAGTAAAAATTTATGATCTCGTACATACTATCCAACCCTCTACTACTAGGCCGACTCTAATGGGTATATATAATAATGTTTAAAGAAGATCTTGTAAAGTCATGTATAAAAAATAATAGTAAAATAATACTGTAATCCTAAAATTTTTGGAAATAAAAAAATATTTCAATAATGGTTTCACAATGAAAATTTTAAAATAATGCTAAAGTGATATTATAAAATTAATAAATTTTAACAAAAATAAAAATTAACAAAGCCAATTGTAATTAATTGTATTAAATTTAAGGTTTAATACATCAGTTGGTCTCTAAATTTTTGAAAAAACTTTAATTAGGTTCTTGAACTAAAAAAATTTATAATTAGGTCCTTGATCTTTTATAATTTTTGTAATTAAGTCTTTGGAGATAGTAAAATTACCATAAATAGTAAATTTATTGGTAGTTTCAAACCACCCCAAACTAATTCTAGGGACTCAATTACAAAAATTATAAAAGATTAAGAACTTAATTACAATTTTTTTTAGTTTAGAGACTTAATTAAAAATTCTTCAAAAGTTTATGAACCAACTGATGTATTAAACTTAAATTTAGAAGTCTTTTAAAAATAACAAATTATAATGAAATAATATAACAAATAATAGCCAAATAATGATTTTACCTAAACAAATAAGGGAAAATATGTATTTATAAAATAATAAATAATTGGGAAAAATAAAATTTTAATGTAAATTTAAAATATAGAATTAATTATTTTGATATATTATAATAATATCTATAATGATTATTTAAATAAAAGACTTAATTGTACTTTTTACCTCCAAAACTTTACAATTTTGCAAATCTTGCCCCCACCCCCCAATTTTTTTTTTGTTAACTTTGTCTCCCAATTTACAAAATATCATAAAATTTGCCCCCAAGTAGAAAAACTACCATAAATAAAAGAAAAGCCGCCACAAAATGTCTTAATTGTGGCAGTTTTTCTGTGTTAAGGCAAAATTTGCAAAAAAAAATTTGAAAGAGAAAATTTGTAAGATTGTAAAACTTTGGAGACAAAAAGTATAATTAAACCTAAATAAAATGTTGTCAACATATTATAATTACTATTATTACCTACATAAAAGAATGATAATTTATTTTTAACGTCAACAAAGTCATTATAAATAGCTTATTGATTCTTTATAATAAAATATTTTATTGATATCGATATTACATTTCATATATTTTTTTTTATCACAAATATCTATGTACAACTTGCTCCACACCAGAAAGTCTGTTAATTTGGCCCAGTGCTAACGACCACAAGCCTTACACATCGTTAAAAAAATAAAATAAAATTAGCTGATTAAAAATCAGTTGTTTGCATATCTATAAAAGGTCTGTGTTAGGAGGATGGAAGAAAAATAGGGTAGATGAAAATAAAAAAAAGAGAAATGGAGTAAAATTTAAGAATGTTTGGTTTAAAAGAAATAAAAAAAAATTAGAGAAAAGAAAAAAAATAAAAAGTTCATTGTTAAATCAAATTTTTTTAACAAACAATTGATTGTCATATGTCGACATTAATAGTTTTTTTTTGAAAATCGATTATATTTGCTTCTGGTGGTTTTAAACCACCACTAAACATTTAAAACTGTTAGTACACACAGTTGATTTCTAACCACGAAAAAAAAAAGCCCACAAAATTGTACATCACATGTCTTTCCTTTCTCATCTTCTCACACTTTAGCAAATAAATAAAAAGATTTGGCCTCACACCTTTGTATTTTTCCTCCCTCATTTTCACTCAAACAGACACACATAATTTCTTACCTTTCCTTTTTTTCCTCTTCATTTCATCCCTACCAAACAGATCATAAGGAAAAAAATATGCGTAGATAGCATTTGCATGAATAGTGTAAAGAAATTTTACATTACCCTCTAATTACACGTTGTTATATATGGTAAGTTTATTAACTTTTACAGTAATTATTTTAAAAGTGACATGATTTCTAATTAGTTGAAAATATAAAAACTTTTATACTGAAATTGCATAAAAAATAAATTAAAAAATATACATAAAAACTATTTCATTTTAATATTGATGACGAAAGAGAAAGGACAAGACTGTAGTGTATAATAAAAAAAAGACGTTACGATGATTCCAATATTCTTTTGGTTCACTCGCTCTTCCCCTTCTGATCCAGTAAATTAAATACTGAAAATCCAAAAAAGAGGTATTGAAGTAATTAAAAAACGAACGTAAGCAATTCAAGCAAGATGGAAATAGTAATGGAATGAGATAGTGATTAAATCAATAATGACAACCAAAAAAATCAGAGGGAAACCGAGTATCATTAGCCCAGTTTTCACACACACACACACGGAAACATATGAGATGGTCTTTTTGATGTGAGAGTAAAAAAAATAAAATTAGATCATTATATCTTAATATAAATGGTTAAGATTAAAACATACAAATTATGTGAGATTTTTAAAAAGTTATATGATTTTTTTAAGTGGTCATATGACATTAAATTTTAACCATCTATGTATTGTTATATGATCTAGATTTATTCTTTTCACTCTCATATAACAATGGCCCTCTCACTAGATATGCTTCTCTTTATATATATATATGGGGTCAAGATCCGTTGACAGTAAGTATCAAAGTTAGTCAAATTATATATTTAATAACTTTTTGTAGAGTGTAAATTTAACCAATTCAACCGTTGAATTATCTGATATTATGTTCATGATCATGTATATCAAATTTCACATCATTTGGACCTTTTTAAATATGTTACTACTATTGAATATTTACATATATTTTAATATTATATTATATGTTAAAATAAAGTAATATGATGAAGTATTAAATAAATTTGAAATTGTATGAAATTTTGTATACTTAATCTAATTAATAAGAATATCAAATTCAACGGTTGAATTGATTAAATTTGTATTTTACAAAAAATTATTGAATATGTAATTTAACTAACTTTGATACTTGATGTCAACGGATCCTGATCCTCTCTCTATATATATATATATATATATATATATAGATAGATATATACTTTGCTATGTGGCAAACGTTGGACCTTCAGCCTGGAAGCGTAGTGGTCTTGGTTGGCGGTTATGCCCATTATCAGATCAGTAATGGCAACCTCTTCTTTCTTCTTCACTTTGCTACCGCTTCTCACTATTTCGGGTTTGTTATCTTCCACTAACTAGTCAACTTCTGCATGATTCCATTTTGTTCCAGGGAACATGAATATATTTTAGAACTTAGTAAACAAAACATAGGTATTGTGTTGTGGAGCAATCTTATTCTGTTCACGTTTTCTTGGCAATGGACCATTGTGATCAGAATACTATTCCTTTTAGCTTCATGGAATGAAAGAGAGACCTCATTGTGTTCTCAAAGGAATCAACCATTAATTTAGCTTTCTTATTTTGTCAATTGGGTTGAGTATCTATTCTCCAACCTCCATATAGCATAAGCTTTATAGTTTGTCCAATATCTAATCTGAATTGTGGGTTGGCCTGTTTTCACAATTTTCTTCAGAGTTTGATTCTCTTACATTCAACTTTAAACTTTAAAGCTTTTTTTGGTTTTTCTATAAGAGATTGATTGTTAATTATGGCTCTTGAACATTGTCAATTAGAAATTTTAGATGTGTTATCTCTTGTATATTCTGATATTTCAAACCGTGTTTTTCAGATTTGTTTGTGCAAACCCGGGGCCTTAATTTTGGAATCAACTACGGGCAAATAGCCAACAACCTTCCATCTCACTCTCGCGTGGCTGTTCTTGTAAAATCTCTGAATGTCACCAGAATCAAACTCTACGATGCTGATCCAAATGTTCTATCTGCATTCTCCAATTCAGATGTGGAATTCATTATAGGACTTGGGAACGAGGATCTGCAGAGCATGCGAGACCCTTCCAAGGCTCAGAGCTGGATTCAACAGCATGTTCAGCCTTATATTTCTCAAACCAAAATCACTTGCATAAATGTAGGAAATGAGGTCTTCAACAACAATGACACTCAGCTCACAGCAAACCTCCTACCTGCAATGCAAAGTGTGTATAATGCCCTTGTTAATCTAGGACTAGCACAGCAAGTTAGTGTTACAACTGCTCATTCTTTCAACATTTTAGCCACCTCCTTTCCTCCTTCATCTGGTGCTTTCAGGCAAGATCTGATACAATACATTCAGCCCCTCCTTAACTTTCATGCTCAAATCAAGTCACCCTTCCTCATTAATGCATATCCCTTTTTCGCATACAAGGACAACCCAGACCAAATTTCTTTAAATTATGTGCTGTTTCAGCCAAATCCAGGGTCCACTGATCCAAATACCAATTTGCATTATGATAACATGTTGTATGCTCAAATTGATGCTGTCTATGCTGCCATCAAAGCACTGGGACATACCGATATTGAAGTCAGGATTTCAGAAACTGGTTGGCCTTCTAAGGGTGACCCTGATGAGGTTGGAGCCACACCACAGAATGCAGAAATTTATAATAGCAATTTGTTGAAGAGGATAGAGCAGAAGCAAGGCACTCCTGCAAATCCATCTGTTCCAATTGATATTTTTGTCTTTGCACTTTTCAATGAGGATTTGAAGCCTGGTCCTGTATCAGAGAGAAACTATGGCCTTTATTACCCTGATGGTACCCCGGTTTATAACATTGGCTTAGAAGGTTATCTCCCAGAAATGGTTATAGAGTCCAAATCTAACGTGAGTAGACACATGAGAAACTCATAGTTACTTACCTGTGAAAAGTTTCATTACTTTTTTGTTTTTGAAACTTTTCTAAAGTAGATGTATGTATCTACTGATGTATCTAATGCTCCCTTTGTTATTAATCTGCAGGCTTTGTCCATCAATTTTCTCGTCTACATTTTTACATGTTTGTTTTTCACTTGGGAGCTTTCAAGACCGTGATCAGGAATATAACAAAACAAATAACTCTCTATAGATCATTCTTTTGCAAGAGGAAGTTGTTGAAGGTGAGGAAAATTTTACTATTGTCCCTGAATTTTTTATTCGCAAGTGTTGATATTCTTTTTTACCAATTACGATTTCAGTAACTGTTGGGATACAGTGGGGTTGTTGTAAATATTGAAACTAAAATTATTGTGGTGTAGTTTTTTTTTTTTCTTTTCATTCTTTGGTCACATGCTAACTAGTTTTGGGTGTTCATGGATCGGATTTATCCGATGAATCCGACAATCCAAACTAAACTAATTAAATTGGTTCGGATCGATTCAGTTATCGGTTTTTTTCACTTTAAATTTAAACCAAACCAAACATAATTGGTTCGGTTATTGGATTTAATTTTTTCAACCCGAACCAACCTGAACCAATCCAATCAATTATGTTTTAATTTTTAAAATAATATATCTTAGAACTTAAATTTTGTTTCAACTTTTGTATTTTTTTTCCTTTTCATTTATTTTAATTTTCTTATGATTTTATCTAATGTTATAAAATATTTTAATTTGATCATGTTTATTATGTAAATTTTTTATTATATTTTAGGTAAAAAAATTAATTACATATGTAAAGTGATAATTATATAAAAATTAAATATTTTTGATAAAATAAATAATTAGTTATTAAAAAACAAAGAATATTTTTACCTTGTCTTCATATAAAATTAAATAATTACATAAAATAGACAATAAATGAAAATAAAAACTTAAAAATTATAATAATTTTTTTATCATAACCTGATAACTTGAACCAAATCAACCTAATTACAATTGGTTCGATTCGGATTGGTCAAAAAAATTTTTAAAACCTAAACCAAACTAATTCAATTAAATATAATTGGTTCGAATTTAATTTTGCTGTAAATCCGAACCAATCTAACCTGTAAACAGTAGTTCAGCTCCTGAACTTCCAAGGAATCAAGTTTACATTATGACAGAAATTAGCAATGATCACGGGCATAAGAGATGGGAACTCTGGAAAAAATTCAAAAGCGTTTGTTGTTCCTTCAAGTTATTCTTTGACTTTTTGATAGTACTATGCCAATTATATAGTCTGAAAAATGATATGATGGGAAAGTTTTGGAACCATAGCGCGCAAAAGTTCTGCCTAAATGATATCCCTTTAAGCATAACCTGTCAAATGCTGTCCAATTAGTGGTTGTGCGTGCACCAAGTGGACTGTCGTGCCGCTATAACCACCCCCAGAAAACCTTACTTTCCTCATTATTTTTATTAAAGAAATGGTGTTGGGTCTCCATCTTCCTCATCTCCCACTTGCAATCATGCATGTGAATCTTCCCGTGAATAAAATTCTTCTTGTCTTCACCTATACAAAAGTCCAAATTCGGTTATATCAACGGGAAAGAGAAGCCTTCAGGATCTCTCGTGCCAGATAACCAAACCTCGTGAATTTTGTCCTTTGTTTTGAACCTTATCTCATAGGTGGCTTCCCCTTTCCACCTTCTATTCCCAGGTGAGCTTTTGTAGGACCCTTTGTGTCAAAGTTAGGTGAAATTGATTTTAATAGAAATAACTCTTAACCTTTCAACCAACTTAAAATATATGAGGAGGTTAATTTCAGTTGTAGCTTTGGAAATTTGGAATGTCACCTACCAACCGTTGAGTAAAGAGTTGAGAGATTCTACTATATTATCTCCACTGGTGAGTGATAACTTGTGCTTATAGAATTAAAATTCCTTTGCCAAGAGTTCCTTTGTGTGAACTGTTCCGAGGTCAAACAAGGTGATACTACATTACAAGGTATTGTTGCGTATCATTTGCAACTTAGAAAATCTCATAAGCTGAGTGCAGTTGTGAGAATCTGAATGGAGAAAAACTTTCAACTCAGGAACATGACTTACAATTCTAATGGTGCCTGTTTGTTGGACGAGAATCTTGTTGTGTGGAGGATTCTACAATACGAGTCATAAAAAGTGGGCCGGAGGCGGCTGTTAGACGTGGCCCAGGACTTTTCAATTGAATTTATAGAGTTCTTACATCAGCATGATTCAATTGGGATGAGATTGACAGATAGGCGCAGCCACTTAAAATTTTCAGAGCTCAAATAGTGATTATTGCTAGCTGCTTGCCTGCTTCCATACCTGATTTTTTGGTGCATTTAATTTCTCTTCTGATATTGCCACACTCACGAATCAATTATCTTTACCTTTCTACTGTTTTAAAAGAATGTGCTTTTTGTTTTCCCATGACCACCCTAATTAAGATTCAAGACTTTTGGTCCTTCGTTGGGATTTCGGGTATTTTTGCAAATTTCAGTCCAAAAGACTGATAATGAGACTAATCCTTATTTTGAGACTTTGACACTTATAATTTCTTGCTCTAATCTTCTCCCACAAACTTAGTGTATGTTGCCAACATAATTACATCCATTGGGTCCACAAGAACGTGTTTAAATATAAACTTAGAGAATTAATAACTTTTTTTAAAATAATCTCACAATAAGTTTTTTTTTTATAATCTCACAATAAGTTGATCAATACAAACAATTATTTCTTTAAAATAAATTTAAATAATCTCAGTAATACTAATTACCTCACCACCCACCAAACAGATGTTTGAGCAGATCTGGCAATAGTTTCATAAATTCTGATAAAAAAGAAGAACGGATACAAAATGGATCGAATGAGAAATTTAATACAAATTCAGACACCTTGGGACGTTGAGCCTAATGACAACGTGTACGTCATTAAGTAGGTATATCCAGTACTAGTAAGTCTCTTTTGAAGAATTTAATATAATGGACCATAGAAATGTGATATAAATTATTAAACTATTTTTTTCTTGAAGAACCTAAAAAATAAAATAAAATATAGTGGACATATCGCACAAGAATTTCTTTCACTTTTGACATTTTAAAAAAAGAAAAATCTTTTGGGGAAAAGGTGCACGCATGTTATTGACGTAATATTGACGCATTTTTGCAGGGGAGACAAAGGCAAATCCTACACTTTTCGTACACAGCCATGGGAGTAGTTATTCGAGGCTTAGTTTGTATTACCTTAATCTAGTTTGTAGTTAAATCCATTCATATATATAATTGTGTATTTCATAGTTTAGCAATAATCAAAGGTAGAGCCCAGAATTGGATTTGTAATATGGAGTAGAGTGAATTTTTTTGACAGAAAGTTGATATAGAAAAAAAAATTCATTTTCAGAGAGAAAGGAGAATTATGTTGTACATGTAGAACAAAATGTTCAGTTATAACTTGCGATTGTGCGTAGTTTCGTTGGCAAATTTTACGTGAAAAACTTAATTATCGGCTAAATTAATATTGCTTATTTTATTTGTTTATATATGTAATTACAAATATTACCCGTTGTTTATGACAGTTAGTAATAGTTCTTTTATAATTTTAAATGCATTTAAGGCCAATATAGTTGAGATAAGTACAGAGGATTAGTCGTGCAAGCAACCATTAGTAAAGGTCAAAAAGCAGTATAAATGTAAACACAAACTTTTGAATTATTTCTCGATTGTTTTGTTCTAGTCACAGACATTTCAAATAGCGTATTTCAGATTGGGAGGAACTATTTTTATTTTTTTTGTGCACGCTTAGATTGCAAAATGATGATGATGATATTATTATTATTGCTCCATAGGGATGATATTGTTATAAACAGCTCAAAAGAAATCACGTGCACGCTTAGCTTGCTATTTTGATGTTCTTTGCTTTGAAGCATTGATTAGATGGTGGACCTCCTCAGTCCCCACTATAATAGTTTTAGGCTTTAAGGGAGAAGCAAACAACAAAGTAGTAAGAAAAAATATCAATAAGAGATTTAAGGCCCACGTAAGAAAATGGAACTTTACCGGCTACTTGAATGATTGCTCTAACCTAATGTGCTTCTCATCAATTGGTGGGTTTGCGGAGCCGTAGACATTAAGTTTAAGCTATCATAATAGATTCAGTAAATGAAAATTAAACCTCAAGTAGAGATTGCACTATTGCAGGCCAATAAATAGTAGGTAAACTTTTTAACATAAATCATGCTGTTTGCTAGTAGAACTTTGATTATACTTGTGTTGGAGAAGATGTTACGACCTGTTGGGGGAGTGGGAAGCATTGGTGAGATTTTGATTAAAGACTACAAGCTAACACGTCAAGGGGGATGCAGTTTAAAAGCTAAATTTCAGAAATGTAAGTGTTAATTGAAAATTAATGATTAAGATAAAATATATTTACATATATAATGAATTGTAGAGTTATTAAAACTTATTTTATTGAATTTTTAATTACCAGTGATGACTTTGTATTTCAATATCTAAAACACATCCCTGACTTTGTATTTCATTATATTTAAATGTTGCTGGCTATATCAACTGAAGTTGTCAAACAAACCCAATTATAAAAGTGTTTTTAGCATGTATATATCATGAAATATTTTAATTTTTACATATTAATTTCAATTTTTTATTTGATAAATTAACATTTAATATGTGTAAGTTTCGGATTATTATTATAATTTATAACAAAATATTCTAAAATCTATTTTTAACAGAAAAGTTTATAAAAACAAAATAAATCAATATGAATATACTTATAATAAATAAAAATTTCAAAATTTAATAATCATTTGAGTTGAATTTGTTTTATTTTTTATTGTAACATTTATATATGTTTTATCTTATTTTATCATAATTTCAATTATATTTTGATGACTTTTTTAAAACTTTTAATATCTTTAAAAAAATTATAAATACAAAAACCATATATGAAATATTTTATATTAATACCTTGAAAACATAGATTATCAAGTATAACTAATATTTTAATTATATATTCTCTATGCATACTTACACAGATATTTTATATTAATGCCTTGAAAAATAGATTATCAAGTATAACTAGTGTTTTAAGTATTCTCTATGCATACTTACACAGATATTTAATATTTTAATTATATATATATATATATATATATAACGAATTTACATTCAATAGGTAAATTTTCATAAAATACTTTTAAATTAATATTTTCAAGAAATAATTAATAATTAACATCATCATGAATATTTGTCAACTCAGTTTTATTTTGAATTTTTTGATGTGAAAACTTTATATCTATCATTCTTTTGATAAATATTAAATAAGTAAGGCCTTTAATAAATTTCCAAATTCATTAAGAGATAAATATTAACAATTTTTTTGTAATAAAAATCATGTAAAAATTACTTGTGAGGAAAAACAGTCCCGTGTATATATGTGTATGTGAATCGATCCTCATGAATTCCATAATCTACATCGGACATTATCAAAATCCAATATAACAAATTACAAATTGAAAACCACATTATATATGGGATAGATGCTCCAACACATTCATAATCTACACTTTGACATTGTCAAAATCCGATATAACAAATTACAAATTGAAAACCACATTGTATATGGGATAGATGCTACAACACATTCATAATCTACACTTTGACATTATCAAAATCCAATATAACAAATTAAAATTTGAAAGTTACATTGCAATTAATTGTCAAGTTACACATCTACAATTGTTGTATTTTGTTTGCATGTTAAATTATGTGTGTGAAATAAAGTTGAATAGAGGAGTGGTTGTCGGGTCGAGCCAGAAAAAAGTAATATTTACAACAACCTAATTATAATAAAAATCAAATATAAGGTATTTTATTAATGTTATTTTTTTTGTACGAGACTACAAATATTTTTTATGAGAGGCAATTTCTATTCAAGCAAAATAGGACTATTATGAACATCAAAACTCTCTTCAAATATTTAAAACATTTGTTTACTTAGAGCTCAAACTCAAGACTTTGGTTAAATTAGAATAATTCTGTGCTAGTACAGTAGAATGTTGTTTAATCTCTATTAGTTGATTTTAATTTTAACATTAAAAAATAGTCACTTTTTTTTCTTTCATTAGAAAAATATTACACAATCTGCTTAAATAATGTCAATCTCAATAATGCCAATTCGTGGGGTAGCTTATTTAAGTTCATATGTGCAAATCGAGTAGTTGAATTAAAATAATCAAGTCAAATTAAAATTATTTAGATTCGGTTTCCTATTCTATCAGTCTAAGCACTTGGTTATTATTCAATTAAGGTATAAATCTAGATGACTAGACCATCATTGATGGCTAAACTTTATAATCAAATCCTACCATTGATTTATACTATTACTTAGACTTCAATAAAATTTTGCTGTCATACAAGAGCTGTCATGCAATTAGACTTTCTTTTTCTTTTTTATGTTTTTAACAATAGCAATTCTTAATACTTTGCTAGTTGAAAAATATTCTATTGATGCATGATGAAAGATTTGGTGAATGATTAGAAATCATGGTTGCTCAAACTTTTTAAACGGAATTCAGTGAATGCACTTCGGTTTGTTAATATGTTCAATAGCTGGGATAAAGTGCAATTTCATGTTGGTGGAACCGACGTAGCTTATGGGTGGGGTCAACTAAAATTGAGATAATTAAATCCATGACCTGGCTCTCTATTTATCCTTGTTCTTACGGAACATTTCTTGATAAGTGACACACAGATTCTGCCCTCAACTGATGCAAGCAATACTTTACAATTACAACACATCGAACTCACGACTATGGAGTTATTTCATGTCCGCAGGGAAGGTAATTATTTACGTAGAAGTTGTTGTTTTGGCTTTATTTTTTTCGTTGCCTGTCATTGTACACAGATTAAAATGTCATAATTTCTTTCGTCAGGACATTCCATTTTCTTAATCTAAGTAAAAGAAGAATCAATGGTAACCAGAACTATGTTACCGAATAAAAAAAAGTAACAAGAATAAAAATCGCTGAGCCAATATTTAAATTTTTATTCCGTACGTACTAATAATATTTTTTGAAGATTTTAATTTTCTATAATTCAAGCTTTCCAGGAATTGCGATCTACATCATACGATCTGAATTAATCGGCAATTCAAACTGGCAGGAAAATAAAAATAAATAAAGAAATGCAACTAGTTTTGCTTGACATTAGTGAAATAAACATACTGATTTTGCAAACATTATTTCTATTAATGAATATAATTATATAAAACTTATTCCACTAATAAGGTTTTGTTTGGATAAACTTCTCTATTAATATTTATAAGAAAAGAAAATAAGATAAAATAAATAGAGTTTTTTGTATAAGTTAAAATTAACTTATAGACTTAATTTTTATAGAAACTCTTTTGGTTTAACATCTCCAAAAGCTAAGATGCATAAATTGATTTTAGCATATGGAGAGGCTTAATATATTTTTCTTCCTTATTTTTTTCTTCTACAAATGTTTACAAAACAAATTATTCAAACAAGACCTAATCACTTTTCTTACAACAAACCCTTAAATCTTAATTAATTGTAAATATGTTTTTGATTAATAAGTTCGATATTTGGTTAAGGTTAGAGTAATTAGTTAGAAATATTAGTTTGTTAAAAAAAAAAACACTCTATTAATAGAGCCCTTATATACTATTATTGCATCTTTTATCAAATCAATTAATACTACGACACACTCTTATGGAAGTCTTCTACTCTTCTTTGAACTCTATAATCTTTGGCTTCATTAACTTAGAATTACTTGTATCTTTTCTTAAAATTCTGTTATGGTATTAGAGCTCTCTCATTCTGTTGTAAAAGAAGAAGAAAAAGTGATGGAATCTGAAGTTGTGGTGGCTGAAGATTTGTTCAAGCAAGAAACAACAATGGAGAAAGTTGCTGAAGATACTTATGAGCAAGAAACAACAATGGAGGAAGAGTTCCTTCCCTTGTGCAAGGATGCAACAAAAGAGTTTGCAGTAATGGAGTTCAGGAAGACTGAAGCAACAAAGGATCTCATCGTCAAATAGAGCTCTTCCGTTGGAGTCGATTTAATCATCAAGCGGAGCTACCTCTACGGTGCGTCTGATACCGGAAAACGCAACTCTGTTGAAGCTATGGCAGAATTCCTTTGCTACAACATCTATATCTTCGGTCTTGGTAGAAATCGTTGTTCATCGTTCTGTTCCTCTTCTCCTTCAACTTTCGCTCTTCCTTGCCCTCCGATTCTAAGTATGAAATCTGAATCATATGAATCCAAGTCGACGGCGGGGGAGGGTTTGGAGAAGAGATCGTTGATGAGGAGAAGCTTCTGGAGAAACTCTGGATTCGAAGCCGTCTCTGTCATTTACTTCATCCTCGGAGTCATATTCATCGTCATCCTCACTCAAAGCTGTGACCTCAGTTTCCTCCACATGTGTTGCGCAATTCCTTTGTGGCCTTCATCTTCAAATCCAAATATCAAATCACGTTCTCCACAGGATTTCAAAATTCCTTGTTCCACAAATTAAAAAAAAAAAAATCAATCGAAAACCGAGCAAAGGAGAATGGAGAAAACAACCAAGCTACTAGCCTCTTCCCTTCGCTTCCCCAGATGCTCTGCAACGTTGATCTCAGCCGTTGAAACACGAATTCGCCCGCATTGATGATGTGACATTGAATCGGACGATTGATGCAAAAGCATTTGCGTTTTAGCTAAGATAGTGTGATTGCGCATTGCGACTCTCAATACTCCCATTTTGACAGTCACATGTGTCGGTTCTTTCCATGAATGTTGATTAACGAGTAGGTGTCGTAACATTTCGTTGGCTGGTTGCTGGTTTGGGCTTCAACTCTTTGGGCCACATTTTCATTGCCTTTCTTTTTGTTTTTTTTTCTCATATCAGTGTATGTAAAAAAAAAAAAAGGACTATTTTCTGCCCTTATTTTTCTTTCTTTGTTATTTGTAATTCAAGGTGATTGTGGTTATCACCTTGCGAGAGAGTGTTGAGAGTAATTAGTTAGAAATATTAGCTTGTTAAAAAAAATAAGCTCTATAAATAGAGCCCTTATATACTATCATTGTATCTTTTATCAAATCAATCAATACAATGATACAATTTTATAGAAGTCCTCTACTCTTTTTTAAACTCTATGATCTTTGACCTCATTAACTTGAAACTACTTGTATCTCTTCTCAAAATTTTGATAAGGAAAAAATAATGAGAAACTTGTGTGTGAAAGTGTGTATAAGTAAAATTACTCATTATATAAATAATTAAATATTGAAACAAAGTCTTGGTACCTAGCCCATCTTTCCCCCTGGTGTACAACTTTTACATAATGTTTAGAACTATGTGTAAAGAAAATAAAGTTTAGACACATACATACTTCAATATACACACTTTCATCACTCACCTACTTAATCACTTTTCTTGCCACAAACCCCTTAGCTATATAGGTAAATTGTTGATCAAATTAATAAATGTAAATGAACGTGAAGTGCTGTGTATGAAAGCATGTCTAGCATTGCCCGAACAAAAATGAACATAACAAATCGTTGGATCATAACAATTTCTTTACAATCAAGGTCATAAAACAATCAATTGAATGTAGCACCAAAGAAATTGGAAATCTTGACGAGGAGCATCACTTATCAATCATAAGATACAAGGAAAGGAAGGACCATAGTCATAAAGGCGTCGTATGAAAGTGTAGCTGAACCGGTATAACGTGTGTCCTTCTCCTTAAATTTATCAGTCAGACCCTGAAAGTGCAAGAAGGAATTAGCACCGTAAGTACAGACACAAGTATAAATACAAGAAGCAACACTTGGATACAAGAACATGTATTTCATGACAATGCTAATTTCAACATATTGAAATGAACAAATTAATGATGCTCCAAAATGTATAGACATTCAGATTTTTCTTCGCGAAGTTTATTGGATATATAGCCCACCCAAACGTTTATTTCCTATCACATATCAGATAATGAAGATAATGCACATGAATGAAACAGAATAGACATCTATGTTCCCAACCACATATATCAAGTAAAACAAACAACAGGGCAGGGAAATTAGTGTGTGTTTGGGTGAGCGTTGGTAAAATTAATTTTGAATGAAATTAATTTTGCTTAAAATTGATTTTGAAATTATGTATTTTATATTTGGATGTTTTTACTCTAAAAACAAGATAGTAGTCAAATTCAGTATAAATTTTTTGATCCAACACAAAAGCTACTTAAAGTTGCTTCAATCTAAAATCAATTCTAGAACCATAATCAATTTTCTAAAGTAAAAACAAACATGTAAATATTTATCTAAAATCATGTTAACTAATACTTCAACGTGATTCTGGAGAATTAAATGTGAAACCAAACATACACTTAGCCTATATCAATGGAAGGAATGAAAAAGAAACACAAACGAAAAAATAGAGAAATGATAGCTACGTCCATAGCTTCAAAAGGTTTTGAGTTTTACCTTAATAATCATCGCGCACCTGCATACATCCAAAAACAGAACATGAGATATATAGTGACATTTTCAAATACAGCGAAAGCCAATTAGTCCTCGGAAGATTTCAGAATATCAATTTGGTGCTCCAAACATTAGTGACATCAAAATGGTCCCCAAATCATTATTTTATCATTACATGATAACAGTAAGTCTTTTGATTATTTTGAAGCAAGAAAAAGTATAATTTGAGGACCAGATTGATGTAATACAATTTGACCCGATTTGGATAAGCTTCTTTATAAGTATTTATAGAAAAAAAAAAGAAAAAAATAAATAAAATTAACTTCTCTCATGAATTAAAATTAACTTATCTATAAATTAAAATCAACTTTTTTGGAGAAGCTAAATAATTTTAACTTCTCAAAAAAAACTGATTTTAATTTATGCATAAACTAATTTTAACTTATAGGAGAAGTTAATTTTATTGTTTCTTTTTATTTTCTTCTCCTAAGTGCACATGGAGAAGTTTATCTAGCGAGGGAAAAAATAAGCTCTCTTTAAAGATCCAGATAAAATGACTTACTCAACAAAACTGTCAAAGCCAAGTTCAACCCTCCTTCCACTTCCATCACCATACTTGGAAAGCAGAAGTTGTAGCACCGAGCCTGGCACGGCATAACCAATACCATACAAAGCATCTCTTAGTTCTAGCGGATCAATTTTCCCACTCCTGTCTTTATCATATCTCTCAAATATGCCCTACGATTGAAGTAACAAATTCAGTGGCAATTACATGGTTGTGAAGTTCTATTGCAGTTGCAAAACACAAATTTCAAACTTAAGGAAGTACATAACGTAACATGAAGCATGCTTATCTTCAGAAAGCATATAAGAAGAATGAAAAAGAGACTCACTCGCCAATGACCAAGGCAATTCCAGAGTGCTGCAAATTCCTTTGGTCCTGCAACGGCACAAGCAATCGGCAATTGATATCAATACAATTGAACAATTCCAACCCCAAAAAAGGAAAAACAATAAAAAAAATAATAGACAAAACTTATATAGGCACTTTTAGTAATATTCTTCAATCAGAATTAGAGTTTTACTTTCATAATCCGCATAATAGAAAACTTCAGGTCAACATAGATTCTTCAAGTAAAAAACCAATTTTGATTAGAGAACAACATCAAAAACACCTATGAAACTGTATCCAAGTTTTGTCCATAAAAAGATGGAATAGAAGTTAGTAACCAATTGTGAGGGGTTGGTGTGGATTCTTGAAGAGGAACATGAGGAGACGAATAGTCCTGAGGTTGAAGTGGTGAAATCCTGAAGAAAGAGCTTGCTGCAATTCACGCTCATCGATGAAGCCGCTTCGATCCCTATCCACCATCTGAAAGCTCCTAATCACGTCTTGGGATGTCCCTGGTGGAAAACTCGAATACCCAGATGATGAAACGCTTCCATAGTGGTAGTTGGACGAAGAATTTGAAGGCGGAGGAACATTGGACGAAGCATATTGATGGTAATTTGCATATGGGGGCTCCTCAGGCGCAGATGGAGCATACGACTGAGATTGAGAATTGTATCTACCGTACGAAGAAGACATAGCTAGTTGCAACTTGGAATTACAACCTTCGATTCAAATTGCTTAATTAATTGCACGAGAACGCCGAGAGAGAGAGAGAGAGATGAGGTTTTTTTTTTTTTTTTGAAGGTAAGAGAGAGATGAGTTAGATAACGGTACGTTCTAGTTCGGAGTTGGTAACTTAGGCAGGGGTCTCAATTTAATGTATTATTAAGATACGTGTTCCTACACACACGCCACGACAACGTTATTTGCCAGGACGGTGGTCAATACCGGCATGCCATGTCGGGTTGCAGCAATATTTATCGTAAACCGAAATATTTTATAACAATTTCATTAACGATGTAGTTTTGCTAGCTCAGTATTTTGAATACATTATTAACGTAAGATAAATTCGTAGAATTCAGATTCATACTCTAAAAATTGATTATATCTATATCGCAATTTTTTTCTCTATAAAAGAGAGGGAAGCCCAAGGACTATTGAATTGATGGAACCGAACCCGCAAAAGTCGAATTTGAACGAGCCCCACGCTATTGTGCATTTGTGCTTATGCTTCGTCTCTAAGGTAGACCTTAGACGCGGATCCCGTGTATGGCTTTCCAAACGGAGAAAATTCTACTCCTACATATTCTGTTTTTTTTTATTTATAATAATTAGAAAAGAGATAAGAAAAAAAATGTGAAATATGAATGAAAATAATGTGATGGAGAAAAATAAAAGGCGAAAATGAGTTCTAAAATTGTAATGTAAAATATGTGGAGGAGAACTCTTCCAGGTAAATCCAAAAGGTAAATGTTTGTGATAAACTGATAACAGTTACATAAAAAAATAAATGTTTTATGATATTAAAATACATGATAAATAGATAAAAAAACAATTCACTTACCTCCACTGGCTCAGCCCAAAGGAACAAAACAAAAGAATAACATACCCAATGTGCTTGGGCCCTAAAACTTCTCAGCCCATCTCGATAAAGAATCTAAGCAGACATGTACAAGACCTATGGGCTTACGCATATGCATTGGCCCACAGAGAAAAAATATCCAGCGGCCGAAGAATGAAGAAAAAAAAAACTGGTTGAAATTTTAGCCCTGACCTAAACTAGATGGATTTTCTAAACAAATAACTATTTAGTTTAGTTAATTTAGTGAGTCCTTGATAAAAATACTTTTACACACACTATTAATTTTTTAAATCTAACAAAATAATCCTCCTGAATAATAATATCACGATAAATTCACCCTGTGTACAAAAATAAATTTATTTAAATTTACGAGAACACCCCCCCCCCCCCCCCCCAAATATTAATTTAAGTGAAACTCCTTTCAATTTTTTTAGAATTAAAAATCTATCAACAGATAAAAAAAATAACTAATAATAATGTCAAAATATTAATTTTCTTTCTCACGTTAGGAAAATTAGAAAAGAAGAGGATGTTACACAAAGTGTTCTTCCTCTACTCATCTTACATTTTTATAGATATCAAAATCTCATTAACTAACTTAGCGGGCCAAATGATACCTTGTTATCTTACACTAGGGGTGGTAAAGTGGGCCGACCAGCCTCAACTCGCCATCAACCTAGCCAAAAGCAAAGCGGGACAGGTTGACTCGTCTGCGAGTAGCGGGTTGGAGAATTCAACCCTTCGCACTTAGCAATGGGTTGGCAGGTTGGCCTGCCAAGGGATAAAGAGTGGATTGATGGGATATAAAGAAAAGCGGGTTGACAGGTCAAACCTACTAAAATGGGTTGTCAGGTAAAAAAAGGGGGGGGGGGGGGTGGCGAGTTAACCCGCTTCGCTTTCAACACACCCAAATTAAATAAAAAATAATAATTCAATTGAATTTGAATATTGTTTGCCATCATCTAATTGGATTGAATTAAATAATTTTTAATACACATTATATCAATTTGAAATATAATTTTATTATTATTTGTAACTGTATTAAGTGGTCTAGTAGGAGTGCAAACAAATTAACAAAATGTCTTTTTCTATAAAATTATGATTATCCTCATTCACATGGCATTGGAAACTTTGTCCTAATGTTAGACGAATATACATTTATGACCAAAATAATAAACAAAAACAATTGGGTAGGTTAGTAGGTTGGCAGGTTGGGGAAGGGCAGGTTGATGGGTTCTATTACCTTACCCACCCTGCCAAAAATGGCGAGTCAACCTGTCGGGTTGAACTTGTTTTGTCACTCCTATCTTACACACTTCCAAACTTCTATATGGACCAACAACTTTACTTTTATTTATCGTTTTAAGGGTCTTTTTTATCTCTCCAATCCAAATTCTATGGTAATAAGCTAAATTTGTTCAGGCTCTTGGATTTCTAGTCATTCCATATTACAAGTTGATCCTTGTCCATTATAGAAAAGCTTATAAAAATAGTTCTCTCATCTTTCTTTGATAACTTGATGTATGACCAAAACTTTCCTTTCTTCATCCTTAATACATCTTAATTGATCCAAATTTCTTGTTTTCCTTTGTTTATTTTTAGCAAGCTTATATATCTCCATTCTTTGTCTTGAGATCTTTGTAAAACTCTTTAAAAATGTTAGATCATGCTTCACTCACAGCCTTTCTTGTCTCATTTCTCGTGTTCTGATATTTTGTCCAATTTTCAACATTAATTATTGCACCCACATAAGACTTTCAAGCATTCTCTTTTATTTCTTACCTTGTCTTGAACACTTTTTCAAAATGTAAGGATTCTTTACAGGAAAAAAAAATGCTCTTCTTTACCCACACTCATCTAAAAAAAAGCTTTTTCTAGGCAAACTTAACGAAACAATTCTGAACTAAACGCTGACTTAAAAGAGAAATTTTATAAAAATACATTATCTATTCAGAAACCAAGAGTGCTTAAGGGATTATAGGAGGGGTAATACAATTAGGGATTTTGAAAGAAAAGTAACTGAGAAAGACGAATCCAGAGTTACATGAGTTACAACAATAATTATAAACTAGTATTTTAGTCTATGCATTGCACAAAATAAATATTCATTTTATATAACTAAAATTTGTAGTAAATAAATACTTTTAAATATAAAAATTATATTATAATTAAAATTTGTAATAAATAAATACTTTAGAACATATAAAGTAGATTTTAGATTTATGATAAATATTATATTACAATACAATATTATTTAATTATTGATAATTTTTTAAAAAAACATTAAAATTCAAGTTAAAACTAAAGATATTGAAAATAATAGATTGAAAGAGATATAAGGTTAAGAAAAATTCTTAAAAAAACTCTTGTTAAAGAATGACAGCAAAAAACGCTTTCATTGAAAATAGTTATTCTAATTCAATTATATAAAGGGATATTATATGCACGTAAGGAGCATATTTAAATTTTGAAGATTATATATATACATATGTATATGTATATATGGGTCAGGATCCATTGACACCAGGTGTCAAAGTTAGTCAAATTACACTTTTAATAACTTTTTGTAAAATGCAAATTTAATTGATCCAACCGTTGAATTTGATATTCTCATTAATTAGATTAAGTATACAAAATTTCATACAATTCCAAAATTATTTAGTAGTTCATTGCATCACTTTATTTTAATATACAATAAAAAATTAAAATATATGTAAATATTCAATGTTAGATGACATATCTAGAAAAGTCCAAATTATGTGAAATTTAATATACATGATCATGAAGATAATATCAAACAATTCAACGATTGGATTGGTTAAATTTGCATTCTACAAAATGTTATTAAAAGTGTAATTTAACTAACTTTGACACCTGGTGTCAACGGATCCTGGCCCATATAGGGCTAGGATCCGTTGACACCAGGTGTCAAAGTTAATCAAATTACACCTTCAATAAATTTTTGTAAAATGTAAATTTAACTAATTCAACCATTGAATTTGATGTTCTTACTAATTAGATTAAGTATACAAAATTTCATACAATTCCAAAATTATTTAATAGTTCATCACATCACTTTATTTTAACGTATAATATGATATTAAAATATATGTAAATATTCAATGTTAGATAACATATCAATAAAAGTCTAAATGATGTGAAATTTGATATACATGATCATGAAGATAATATCACACAATTCAACGATTGGATTGGTTAAATTTGCATTTTACAAAAAGTTATTAAAGGTGTAATTTGACTAACTTTGACACCTGGTGCCAACGGATCCTGACCCTATATATATATATATATAACTTTGGTCTTTGATATTCAGTTTCAACTTGTTAAACCATTCAATTAATATTAAAAGAATAAGAAGATATATCAAATACATATTACGAGCGTATTTAAATTTTGAAGATAATATATATATATATATATATATATATATATATATATATTTAAAATTGGTTTGTGATATTCAATTACAACTTGTTAAACTGTTTAGTTGATATTAAAAACATAAAAGTATATATCAAATGCATGTTAGGAGGGTGAAGTTTACTTTTTCATGAAAGAAGACCATTCAAATGAAAATAAATGTGAGAGAGAAGAAGGCTGAGAAAGCAGATAATTTTATACGTTTATATAGAAGGATTTTTAATAAGAAATTACCAAAAAGATTATTTTGTACGCTTTCAAGATATTAATAATTGAAATATATCTTTTTAAACGTTAAGGATTAAGTGTATATGACCCAAATTTAAGGTGTTAATTTACATTTTTTCTACGGGTAATTTTGAAATAAAATAGGTTAAATTATGCGACAAATTTTATTACTTTTTAACAAAAATTAATAAAAAAAATTACCTTACATATTTTAGAAATTAGTCATACCTGACTTAAATTTTAGAATATTTTTTACCAAAAAAAATTTAGACCATTAATATTCCTAAAATGTATCAGAAAGAGAACGTAAGAATTCTTTTAGATGATTGTATGATACAAGACAAATGCGTTGAATTGGGGCGGTTGTAACTTAATGGTGCTAGCTGAAATTCTTATTTCTTAGGTAGCGGCGAATAAAATCAATGTTTAATGTATAAGAAAAATATTAGTAAGCATTTTTAAAACATTGATTGGAGAATTAAAAATAGATTTTTTTTTATTGAAATGCTATTAATATATCTTTTTTATTTTTTTTGCTGAAAAATATATATATATATATATATATTATAGTTCTTAATACAATTTTATTGTTATTTTTAATAATTTTTTATTTTCTTAATTAATATACCAGGACATAACGTATAAAGCTATTACATAAAGAAAATGTTAGATTTTTTAATTTAACGGACACAATCTCACGCGTATTAATTATTACTTTAGGTAATAAATACTCTATTCATCATTCATAATCAAAAGGACAGATTTCAAGAAATTCTTTAAATAAAAATATATTATTTTATATTATTGGGTCTTCATCATTTTCAGCTAGCTATATGTATAGTATATTTTTATGGTAAAAAGCTGGTGTAAGACGAAGCTATTAGCGTTAAAGAAGAGGTTTTTGTAGAATCTAATATAATGGACTAGGTGTACGTACTAAACTAATACAATAATGGCAAATTATTAGTTTTTTTATAAAAAGTAGAATGCTCTGTACCATTTTTTTTAGTTTAATAGATATATATTGTTAGTATAAATTTTTTTACACCATTAACTAAATAAAAATCAATTTTAATATGACTTTTAAAATAATTATTATTAAAGTTAACAAATTTTTAAAATAACACAATCTTTTATTCTCTCTTTTTAACGTGGGACACATCATGCACCATTATAATTTATTAAAAGAGAAAACAGACTATACACTGACATTATAAAATAGTTTTAGACTATTATTCAATTACAAATTACTATTTATTATAAGTTTGTTAATTTTTATAATAAATATTTTAAAAATTATACCAACATTAAATTTTAATTGGTTGATAATGTAAAATTTTTTATAATAATAGTGCATGATTATTAAACTCAATTATTATATAAATTTGTCTTCGACGAGAGTTTAATATATTACTGAACCCTGTAAAAAAAAGCTCATTATTATGATTTTCTTTTACAAGTTTTCACCTCTTCATTCCATTTCTCACCACTCACCAGTTTGTCTATCTGTCTTTAGTTCTACTCTTCCTGTCTCTTTTGGTGTGTTTCTCTCTCCACTCCCTCTAACACACACACATACACACATACACAAGCGTGATTGCTTGTTCAACGCTCCACAACATAAAAAAACTGAGTTAATGATTCTCACGTCCCACACCCTACAAACACTACACTTTCCTTCAATCCAACTCTAACTCATAACTGTTAGCCTTGGCATTTTCTGAGCACAAAATCTTTGCGCTTTCGTTTTTTATATTCCAAGTAAAGGCCTCTTTCATTGCCAGCCATGACCGAGGTCCTCCACTCCCCACCCCATTTTGCTGCAACAACAAAGACAAGGACAACCTCAACCACAACAACCTCAACCCCTTCCTCTTCATTCTCTTGCAATGCCTTTCTCCGATCTCACCTCTCTCTCTTGGTGCTTCTCTTGACCCTTCTCAGGAAATCCTTCCTCCCTCGCAAAAACCTCTGCCACATGGACATAGGCTCCCCCACTAACGTGCGCCATGTTGCGCACGTCACCTTTGATAGGTTCAACGGTTTCTTGGGTTTGCCTGTTGAGTTCGAACCTGAAGTCCCCAGAAGGCCTCCTAGCGCTAGGTGTGTCTGTGCGTGTGTGTCCATGCATATGTATTACAAGAGATGAAGAGAATTCTTCATCATTGAATTAGAGTCACATTTCTAGATGCATGTTAGTTTTTATTAGTTTTAGGATTTAAGAGGAAATGTATTGTTTTTAATGCACAATATGGTTTTGAGTATGAGTTTAATTTGTATGCACGATCGATTTTTACGACATCAACCAATCAAAAATCGTATTAAATATAATTTTTAAGATAATTATCATAAAAATCAATAAACTTACATATCTGACAATTTATTGGATGATAATATAAAAATCTTTTATACCGTCAATGCATTTAAATTAAATTCTTTGATTTTAAGGTTGTGTGTTTTGTTGTATTTATTTATTTACGCTTTTGCTTGATTTTCACATGTAGTGCATCTGTTTTTGGAGTTTCAACAGAATCCATGCAGTTGTCGTATGACTCAAGAGGGAACAGTGTGCCAACGATTCTGCTGTTGATGCAAAGGCATTTGTATGCTCAAGGAGGGTTGCAGGTTGATCATGTAGATTTGTCTGTAAATTTCTGATGATGGTGGTGGTTATTATTGGATGCAATTTGTGTGAAATAAGCAAAAATGATAGTCCTGGCACTACTCTATGGGGACTTATTTGTTCATTTTGCAAATGATTGCATTAATATTCCTGCTGGGTTAAAAAGTTGAATTTACACATGCAGGTGGAGGGGATTTTCAGAATTAATGCAGACAATGGTCAGGAGGAACATGTTAGGGATCAATTGAATTTGGGACTGGTCCCAGAAGGCATTGATGTACATTGTTTGGCAGGGCTAATTAAGGTATAACATTGCAAGATGATTGCTTCTGGGTCTGGCTCCTCTGTTGGTGTACATGTTTATAGATGCTTGTTTGGTGAATTGAACTGAATCATCATATTGACAAAAAAGAAGTCTCCTCTATGATATGATAATTAGTTTTATTTGTAGAAATTACTATTTTCAAAAAAGACAAAAAAGAAGTCTCCTCGGTGATATGATAATTAGTTTTGCTTGTAGAAATTACTGTTTTCAAAAAAGACCGAAAACCAATACATTTTTTTATTATAGATCTAACATGTAATAGAATCATGAGTGCATAGAATTGATTCAACATGTAATTGATTGGAGACAGGAACTTATCAATTTCAAACAGTTATCTGTCTAAGCCTAATAAATGAGACAAACAAACATTATTTCCAAATTCCAAAGTGTATTTGACTGAATAGTATGACATTGCACAACTAGATCGTTTTAATGGATCAGATGAATAGTACAATTGTCTACCCATGCAATATTTGGCTTACAGATTAGATATGGTGAGCTGGGAATCTGGGACATCCTGCAGTTATGAAGGGAGGGTGTTTGTCACTCCCGTTTGTTTATTGCATCTCCTCTCTAGTTTTTTCTCATTTTCCTAAAATGCCCTTTATCAAATAGTTAAGTCAAACAAGTGATCTATTGCCATTCCTATACTTATCCAAATTTCTAATTAATAATTGTTTTAATTTTTTAATATATAAAAAATTACTTATCCTAATTACGGGATTAGTTTTTCCTTTTTAAACACTAAACACTACAATACTAATGTTTTCAATCTGTTAACTGTATGATCCTGTTGGAAAGTGGAAACTGGAAACAGATGTCTTATGACCCTGTTGTACTATTTATTTATCAAAAATTTTACTATCATCATGCATCTGAATCTTTTAAATGATCTGTAAAACAGTTTTGATCTTTTCTTTTTTCATTGCTTCTAGACAAGCTAAATGAGAACCTTAATTTTTCTATCTGCTTTCCATTCTTCCTACATCATAATATACGCTGATAAATTGCATACATATCCACCTCTGCTTCTGTCTTAACCTTCCTACTTATTTACTGCTAGCCACTAACAACCTGTCAACTCATGTCTTTCGGACAAATATAACATAGTTTCCCAACATCTTTGTTCTACTGCTGCTTCATGAAACTATAACACTACTTAGTTGGAATGTGACCATTATTGGTGTAGTTTTGTCCAAGCAAGTAATTATAAGAATCCATTCCCATAATCCTATTTAATTAAACTCTTGTACATAGCAAACCATCTTGTTTGTGAAGGGATATAATGTAAATGCTACAAAACACTGTTTTTGTAGCTGCTGCTTACAATCTATTCTTTGTGCTTTTGTTTTAACATAAAGGAAATGCATAATTTTTTATTACATACTATTTTGATATTCTTGTATTTTTCAAGGCTTGGTTTAGGGAACTTCCTACTGGCATTCTGGATTCATTATCACCGGAGCAGGTAATGCAATGCCAGACTGAGGAGGAATGTGCTGAAATAGTGAGGCATCTACCTCACACTGAAGCTTCACTCTTAGACTGGGCCATCAATCTGATGGCTGATGTTGTCCAACATGAACATGTTAATAAGATGAACGCACGTAATATTGCCATGGTTTTTGCACCAAACATGACTCAGGTGTGTTTCAATAATTTTTCGTTCTCGAGTGATTGCAGGGATGAGGGAAAAAAAGATGTATTATATAAGTGCTATATATTATGCTTTCAACATTACGAAATTGCATATGGACATTTTTGAAATCCAATTTGAGTTTTCTTCTCTGGGGAAATCTTTTCTGCACTATCTGTTTGATATTGGTTATGCTCATTCTGACAATACTTTTACCCTTAGTGAAGGCTTAACTTGTGTTCTTCCAAGAGTAAATAAAGATGTCAATGTGATAGTTGTTCTATCTAATAGTAGGTTTGAGTCAATGAAAGTATTTGGTCTTTCTGATTGCAGATGGAAGACCCTTTCACTGCATTGATGTATGCAGTTCAAGTAATGAACTTCTTGAAGACACTTATATTAAGGACAGTGCGGGAAAGAAAGGATTCTGTGGTAGAATCTTATCCTAGATTTTATTTAGAACCTTCTGATGATAACGGAAACCATAGACTTTCGGAGTCCTTCCAGCAAGATACTCCTGCAGAAAATGAAGAGCCTTGGGAAAACTTTGTTTTAGAGAAAACCGCCTTAGAGTGTCCCCGTGAATCACTCCAAAACAACTCAACTGGAGAAGAATCTGTCAGCTTGACAAACTCTTCTGAGAATCTTGTTTGCGATGGGGATTTGTATTGTGAGTTTCCACCCGTAGGAAACATGGGGAAGGGTAAAACTGGCCAATCGAGTAGGTCAAATGCTAGAAAAGAGCCCAAAAGGACCAGAGGGAGCAGCAACCAGTGATCCATCAAGCAGTGCCTGTTGTGTTGAGAAAAAAGGGAATTGGGAGTTTAAGCAGCATAGGTTCAAGATCTGAGCATATCAAAGCCTGGCTGTGAAGAAGCACTGAAATGTAAATTGATTATTTGACATTGTGTCGTTGTAAGCTTGTTTAAGTCTCAAGTTGCAAATTGCTAGGGGAAGTTTGTGAAGTGGCTCCTGTATGTTTTTTCTCCTGTGTTTGTTTAACTTATCTGATTTCAAGAATGTACTATGATCACACTAACATTGTAATGAAATCTCATTCTCTGTGTGTTTACTTTTGTTCATAATTATTCCTTAATCATAAATTCATTCTCTGTTGCACTTTTGAATGTACTTTTGGATCCTCCCTCTACAAATTTGGTTTCCTGCCAGCGTATGGCTGGTCCAATAAGTTTGGCATAAACTTACATAGCTAAGGTGATAGTCATATGATACGCTACGCGGTTAGGTCCAAGTGGAACCTTTTTTTCTTGGACCATAATAGTGGCAATAGAACTTCATGCACTATAAAACTTTTATGGAAAAAAAAATTGCATGATTGATTTGGGAGGCATCAGGTCCACAAAGGTAGACCAATGGCATGACGTTTTATGGAGGTGGGAAATATCAAGAGGAAGGAAAACCACAAAACTATCAAACTTTAGAGAAAACGTTGCAACCTACTTTCCCACCAAAACGCATCTATGGGTTAATTGCATGTACATTTCTAGAACGAGACAAGGCAGTGAAAGGGAGGGCTAACTGAGAACCAAGCATTTTCCTAGAAAGGAGTCGGCAAGTATAAAGGACTGAATCGAATATTCTTCTCCCTCTTTCCAGCATTGATAAATAATGATCACAAGTGGGAATGGTGGAACTAGAAGGTATGCATGCATAAGTTCTTGATTTGTGGCAATTCTATTCTTTGGCCTTATCCTAGTGCAGAAAGCTGAATGGGACAGTAGTGTTTAATAATCACAATCAGTAGTATTTCACAGGGAAGGCGATTCCAATTAGTGAACGAACCCATTATTAGTCCATTACAAATTCCCTATAAAACAAAGCTTATATGCGAGTACACACTCCAAAATAGATTCATCTTAAGGATACCTTGTGTATTATTATTGCAAGAAAGATAATACCGTATAAACTAGGTTTTGGTGGTCGTGTCCTGAATTCGCAAAACTTTAACCAATGCAAACTAGATAATGTGGTACCACTACCAGGGGTCACATGACACTTGTACATAAGCGTGCCACGTCGCCTGCAATGTTGAATCTTGCAGAGCCACTTGGACAGTTACAAGTGAAAGCGGTTAATTAAATGTATATGTGTACTCACATTTAAATGTGTTACAATTTAAAGATACAGGAAAAGGGTGTGGCTATAAATGTATGTGTGCAAATAGTCTCCCTGTTTACATCATTGTACTCTGGACAGCACCATGGCAGGATCGAATCATTGCTCAATATTTGCCCTTCACAAACCAAGAAAGTTGTGGTCCTGTCCCTTGTTTCCTTCCCCAAAGGGAACGTCCAATTGGAGCGCCATCTGCACAGGCAAGCTCGGTGGTTATACCATTTTTTTGTGCTTAGGCTCACCATCTTCACAGACAAATTAATGATTATACCTTTTTTATGTATATAGGTAGAAGCCTAGAAGGTTAAAACATTTATTGCCTGATGCAATCCGTGTATTAGACCCAAGACTGGGTCTATGTCTTGGAAGATACCAAGTCGTCAAGTCATTTCTATGAACGTGTAATAAAGGTAACTTTCTGGTTGGAAACCCTTTTAATACGGGTGAGGGTACCTAGACAACTTTAAGAATACATAGGTTCTGTATGGATACATATTAAAAAATGTTTTGAGAGTTTATTTTTTAGAATAAGTATTTTGTTATATAAAAAATGGTATTTGGATGTGTTTTTTTTTTTTTAGTTTTTGAAAAATAAAAGTTTCTAGTAAAACTTATAGTGAGACTAAAATTTTCAGCTTCTAAAATAATTATCATTTTAAATAAACACTTAAGAATATATTATTCAAATACAATATTAACTTATTTAAAAAGATCTTTTTATAATAAAACTTTTAAATAAAC
This sequence comes from Spatholobus suberectus, assembly GCA_004329165.1. Classification (NCBI taxonomy): domain Eukaryota; kingdom Viridiplantae; phylum Streptophyta; class Magnoliopsida; order Fabales; family Fabaceae; genus Spatholobus; species Spatholobus suberectus. The sequence continues at coordinate 11,411,191 of CM014736.1, forward strand.
TCTTTTTTTATAAGTTCTTTTATAAAAGCTCATCTAAACAACCCAATAGTATACTAAATTAGGTTCGATTTTGCTAACTTGATGGTTAAAAATCAATTTACCGTAATTTTTAATCTATTATTTTAATTTATTGTGGATAATGAATAAAATCGAATTAAGATAAATCTCAACGTATAGTTAGTTACCTAGGATTTTTGTGGCCACCAAATCCTGGCTAAGCTACGTAAGCATAACCATTAACCACCCATTGGCCATTTATATGCCACACCACACCAACTGAAAAAACAAGATACCATAAATCAGAACTTCCTTCTACATATATAATAGCATCTTCCCCTTGATTTTTTCAGCTCATGCTATTTTCGTGCCTCTTTACTCTGTTCCCCTATCCCTCAACTACCAAAAGTTAGTTAGCACTTAGAACCCTTCCTTTCTTTCTGTGTTTTTGTTCTACACAAAGCACCAAGTCATACAACACTGGCTAGGAAGCAAGGCATGGCAACATGTGGGAGCCTGCACCACATCTTCGATACCCTATTGCCAGAAAACCCAACGCTGCTTGAATCCCTCTCATGGAACCAAATAAAACCCGTAAAATCCACAGACCAAACCGCCTCCTTCACCGAGATATTTGGAGAACTCCATTTCAAGGAGAGTCCTATACCATCACCCTCCACTCCCCACGTTTCTACTTCATCATCAACAGAGGTAAACCACACAAAGCTAAACCTGCAGAATGACATTAGCCAAACTCCATCTTCAGCCTCTCCAACAACAAACAACACCAACAGGAGGCACAAAAGTAGCGGCAGCTTCTCATCCTTGAGTTCTGAGAGCTTGCACCTTTGCACTGAGGGTCTTGGCTTTGAGAGCTCAGATGATGTTGAAGACTTAAAGGGTGGAATGAATGAGGGTTGGGAAACGTACGAGGAGAAAGAGGGTGTCAAAAAGTATGCGACTTCTTCAGAAGGGGAATGTAGGAGGTCAAGGGTGAGTGAGTACCCTCCTCCAATTTCATGCATAGGGAGGAGTGGGAAGCCTTGCGTTTGTTTCAGGTCCTACAGGAGTAATGGGAGGTTTGTTCTCAAAGAGATAAGGATTCCCACACACGAGTTCCTGCATGCTTGTAGAGAGGATGGAAGGCTAAAGCTTCATTTTGTTCACCCTGAGGATGATCTGACAGAAGAAGAAGAAGATGATGATGATGATGTAGAAAGTATAGATGAGGAGGAAGAAGAAAACATGGGAGAGGAAAATGATGATTGTGTAACAGATATTGTAAATGAAGAAAAAGAGATTGATGCTCAGGTGACTAGTCATTCAGTTGATGAAAGCGCAGAAAATTTGAATGTTAAGGAAGATTCACAAAAATAAGAGAAGGAAAAAATAAAATTGAAGCACTGTTGTGCTTTTCTATACTTTATTATTTAATATGTTAGCTTTTGTCTCTTGCTCAAGTTTTTGTGTCGTATGTTCCAAAATTGGTGGACTAACGAGAAAATTACAATCTTTTGTCAATCTTGTCCTGCGCTACCTCCATCCCTTGTAAACAAGAACGAGTCAGGTCCAAGGTCTATTTATGTCAGGGAGGTGGAAATTCGGAGAATTTCACGTGAGACCAACAAGAAGTAATTAAGAGCGGGAGACGAGAAAGATGCCATCTAAGTGTTACCTTAAGCTATGTAAAAAAAAAAAAAAAAAAAAAAAAAAACTACACTATTATTATTACATGTGGCACAGCTCTAGGAATTGAACTTGCATGTCTGGCGGTTCAATCAATTATTGAGCTGTAACATTTAATATTTGGTTCCAATTTTTTATTATTTGATTGAAAAGAAAGCGAAAGGAAAAGAAGAGAAAAATTATTTCCAAAAATAAAAATTCAAAATTTTCTTCTCTTTTTCTCTTCAATTTCCAACTTTTTTCTTATCTTGTTTTCCTTCCGTCCCATAAAACAAACCCTAAATTACATTCTGAAATTGTGCTTTCATTGTACCATTACAACATTCTTTCTCATACCTTCATCCGAATCATCGTACGAGCATAAAATTGATTAACGGTGCACTGTATTTGATGAAGGAAAGGGCTGAATCTACGTTGGCAACACTTTTGAATCATGCAACGTAAAGCACTTTTTCTCCCCACACAAATACGAATAAAAACAAAGGGAAAGTAGGATAATTTAGAAATAAATCAGAACCCATAATCACAGTAATGGAGATAAGATTGCGAAAAGGACACGACACACGGAAAAAAGAAAAGACGGGCACCAAGATAAAACGTGTACATGTGACCGGGACCATGGTATTTTGGAAAAATAAAATAAAATATGTGAGTATAACGTACAAAATACTCGATGTTCTTATTGATTTATTGCACATATTACATACATAATTTTACTTAAAAATGCCAGCGCATTTTAACTTGTTCATTATGAGTCATCACTTATCCAAAAATTGCAATGAATGATGTGATCTTTGGTTCACAAGTCTTGGAGCAATTATAAAAAAGTGATAGTATATAGACACTCACATATATCAAATCAAGGATTCTATTAACATCTATTATTTTTTTCTATCTCTCTTCTTGTCAAATCGTGTCACTTATCATACCCACACTTCTTTATTTAAGTGTCATCTAGTGTTGGGATGTCCATAAATTATTTTCCAATATAAAATCCTAGCCCAAAAATAAAAGAAAATATCTTCACGGAACATGTCAGATGTTTTTCTTTTAGTAGTGCTATTTTGATAACACTTTCTCATAAAATATCTTATAACAAGAAGAGGGGAAAAAAAAAGAAAAAAAATATGAAATAGGATAAGTAATGTAATGAAAAATTACAAAAAAATTATTGTAAAAATTTTAAATGAAAATCCTTTTCTTTTTGCATGAAAAGCAAGGGAATAGTACAAAGCTCCACCAAATATCTCTTGACCCCCTTTTGTCCTTTTCTGTATAAATTTTGATCCAACATTCTAGCATTTTATATAAAAGATATCTAGTAGACAAGACGAGCTTTTTCTCCCAAAACACCTGGTAAAGACACGTGTTCCCAGTTGCTTGGAGGACTGAAGAAATAACATGTTTTCCTCCTCTGAAAGAAGGCAATTCCTTCGGTGCATGGTTTGAATACATGGTTTTAATGCCCCCTCCCAAAACATCCAATAATATGGCGACACGTGGAAGCATTTTTCAAGTCAGATTTTAATCAATTTTCAAATTCTTTTTCTAAAAAGTATTTTGCTCCAATTTTCCCCTTATGCCCCCATCTAAATCATCCAACGGTCGTTTTCTCTCCTACCACAATAAATTTCCCTAAAATTGAAACCACTGTCTGTCACCGACTCCACAGTTGTCGAACGGAGGAATATTCGTTTCCTGAAATTGATAAGAACCACCGGAGCTCCAATGCGTTTGCGGTCGACAGTAAGGATTGACGGCTTGCATCTGTTTTGACGTACGTGGGCTTGTCTAACCGATTTGATTTTGTTTGGCATAACTTGAATATTGTTTCAATCTGAAAGCTGATTGCAAAGGAAAGTAAGTGGCAAGTTGTGTTATTCGTTCATGTTTTTGGTTTGTCGTTGTTGTTGTGAGTAAAAAATGTTAGTGATTTTGATAAATTGTTTGTGTGTCGTACTGCTGTGGTTGTTAATAGGTGACTTTTGAAGGCAATTGCGATTAGTTGTGGAGAGAAGAGACACTATTAGTTTGTGAAATGTTTGATAGTTGAAGTGAAGAAGTAAAGCTCGTAGTGTAATTTTTTTGGAATGTTTAATTTATGGTAATGGATTGTGAAAATTTATTTTCTGAAAGAATTGCATGCTTTGTAGTTTGAGCGAAGCCAAAGAAATCTATATTTGACAATGGGGACATAAAGGGAAAATTGCATGAAACTACTTTTCGGAACTTGAATTTGAAAATCTGACTTGGAAAGTTCCACCACGTGTCACCGTATTATTGGATGTTAGGAAGGGGGCATTGAAACCCTGTATTTAGACCTTGCACCGAAGGAATTGCCCTGAAAGATATGTACATTCCGGGAAACAGTTAAAGTAAAATATCGTTTGGTAAATGTATTAAAATGAGATAGAATATAATAAGTTTTACATTTTGCTTTCATACATTTTAAAAATAGATTAGAATGTCACTTTAGTCTCTAAAAGTAATGAATGCTGTCATAATAATTTTTGAAACTAAGAAAAGATAAAATAAATCCTTGAAATGTCAAATAAGTGTCCAAATTTAATTATTTATTGTCACTTTAGTTCTTAAACATATAATATTATCACTTAAGTCACATTTTTTTTTAATTTTAAACTTTTTTTTAAATTTCCTTCAATTCAAAGACTAATGTAACCGTACTTTCCAATTTCAGGAACTAAAATAACTATTTGTTCACATGACACTGGATTAAAAATTGATACATGTTATTATATTAGAAAAGATTAAACAAAATAAAACAGAAAAAAAATACTTAACATTCCATTTTGTTCTGTCTGCAAAACAAATGCTACCTAAGTATACATCTGTTACATCTTCAGTATCACAATAGCTCAGCCAAAAATGCTTTTAAAAAAATACATGAGCGATCTATCTAAACACAGAACAAACCACTCGCCGAAGCAAACAGCAAATTTAGAACACTTCTAAAAACCTCCCTGTCGATATTGCATAAAAAAAATATAATGTTCATACGTGGTGTGAAAGGATTCAGATGAATCATTTATGATTAAAGTGCACTACAAAACAACAAATTACATAGCTGATTGATCTTTAATTCCACATATTTATTGAATTGCATGGAATTAGCAGATGATATTTTGTGTTATCCCTTGTTCTTGCCTTCTTGGTGAGGGATAAATGCTCTGGAAATTTGTAAAGGCTTATAGCATTCCAGGTATCATTCCATAACAGTTACAAAGTAAAATGTTTATCTATCACGGGACAGGATTGTTGCCATCTAATGTTAAAAGGACCTTATATAGATCTGGACGCCTATCACGGAATACCCCCCAACAATGCCTCATGGATTTGATCTTGTCCAAATCAAATTGAGCAATAAGAACAGCTTCCTCTTTATCGTCAGCAATTGAAACAATTTCTCCAGTAGGTCCTGCTTATTGATAGAAAAGACAAAAATAGAAACAGAGAACTTATAAAATGAATAAATGAAGAAAAAAATTGATTAAAATATATATATATATATATGAAAAAAGAGGAAAGGGAGAATGCTACACAGCTAAAAAAGATTGGTTAAAGGCTGATATGAATATGTGGTGTGGAAAAAGTATATCATCTTCTAAATGAAGGGCTTTCCCTCATGGTCAATGAGTAAGGTGTGCTTCTATGCCAAAAAGAAAACAGTTCAGTCAAATTACCTGCTATGAAGGAGTTTCCATAAAATGTTATCTCACTTTTTCCATGCTCAGTCTCAATTATCTCCTTTCCTATCCTATTTGAAGCCACAAGAGGTACCTGCAGTTTCCAAAATTAATTGATCAAATCTGTTGGAAAGTTTAAGCATTAATGTTTATAGAATTGGTTAAACCCTTGATATTTGTTGAAAAGATGATCAAACAAAAATTTCCTTTTCACTGATACATACTTTAGCAAAATATATCATGGATTTTTTTATCCAACAACTACTGTTGAAGGAATTCTAGATTAGGAAATAGAAACAGCTGTGAGCATGGCATATATACACAGATATAAGAAAGAGATAGCAAGATATGCACCTTATAGACACACATTATAAATGATAATATATGTGGATGGGTAACTACTAACTTGTATACAAAACCTACCAAATTGGCCCCAGCATGTCCTTGCATTACTCGTTTCCAGTGGTCACGAGAGTCAATGCTTCCATCATGAGGTTCAGACCCAATAGCAGTAGGATAAAATAGAATCTCAGCCCCTTGAAGCACCATTGCTCGGGCTGCCTCAGGAAACCACTGATCCCAGCAAATAGCTGACATGAAAATTAATTAAAATAGTAAAAAAAAAAAGAAAAAAATTGTTAACTTCAGTTCCCTATCTGGAAGAAAGATGAAAAAAGCAGCTTCCAAAATGTGTTTGGTTGCTTTTTGCTAAGCTAAAGTCAAAATTGGGAAAATATTTATTACAGATTCAACATTTTTCTGTCTGTCTAAAAATCTTGATACAACCACACTAAATAAAGGCTCAAGTACAGGTCAAAAGAACAGAATGCATACAGTTATGGTAATTATAAGTTCTTACCAACTCCAATTTTTGCAAATTTAGTCTGGAAAACCTGTTCAGCAAAAGCCTCAATGTTACATGATGTTCACCAGTCATAAAAAAGAACCATAAAACAAAGATCATCCAAAGCAGTGATTATCAAATATCAATTAAGGCTATTTTAAGCACCCACCTTAAATCCAGTGTCACCTGGATTAAAATAGAACTTTTCCTCATAACCTGTAGGGGAGATTGTTTGATCAGTTAGGATGAACACATGCTAAATGACACATAAATGACCTAATATTGCATACCTGGTCCATCTGGAATATGGGACTTTCTATAAATCCCAAGATCAGTTCCATCAGCATCAATTATGGCTATTGAATTATAATGTGCATTGTTTGCTTCCTCAAAGAAGCTAACTGGTATAACTACACCTAACTCTTTTGCAAGTTTCTGCATCCTACATTATGAACATTGAAACAAGAATAAGATTCACTACAGGATGATGCACATAAAAGACAAAGCCAATATTTGCTCCACTGCCCCTTAAACAGCATCATAATATGGTTCCAGTCCATTGAGTGGCATGCAAGCAGTGACTGAGAAGCAGATTACAGAAGCCACTTTTCAATTATTTTACCTGAGGATTGTGGGATGATCCTTATATGGCTTAGCTCTTTGGATGAAATCTTCTCTTTGTGCCTGACAGAAGTAATAACCTTCAAAGAGTTCCTGAAATTAGTCATACATCATTAATATGATCCAAACACACAACCTATTAGGATTTTCCATCAGAATTAACAAGTCCAGTAAAATTACTATGTCTACAATAATAGGACAAGAAATCTGTTTTTTCTGTATGAACATCAAAACTCATAAAAATCCCTTTTGTCTGTCAGTAGCTTAAATAAAATTCCAGCAAAAACATTCTGCCAATGTCAGCAATTACAGTCAAGAATCATAAGCATTATTAAGAAATCAATGCTAAATATTTAGTGTAAGCAAACAATGCATATTAGATTAATAAATAATGCAGAAGTAGAACTGTAACTTATTCAAATCTAATCCAAAATCCATTTTACACAAACATATTGCAGAAGAACAATTCTGCTTCCTGTCTAACAGATTTTCTCATAGTCTCACTAGATTTTTCATCTAGCATATCACATAGTTTGACTCAAGTCAAAGTCTCTGATCACAACATACTAAGATTTGTAATATAGTATTGTCTTATTTATGATAGAAAATAGTTATATAAAAGATATGTCATCATATAAAAGGTTTTATACAATCTACTTTGTGAATTATAAATCAAGGGAAGTCGTCTTCAAGTAAATTGACAACATAACCAGATCTATGCTTCTAATCCACAACCTCAATATTTGCATTGTTACGTTGAAGCTTGCTCCTCCTCATTTTGCTTAAAATAAGATCACTTTTAGTTGAAGTGGTAAACAGATAATCATATGGTTTTGAAATCCAATGAATGAACAAATAATCATAAGATTGTATGGAATTAGATATTCTATAATTGATATGTAACATATGTAGGAAGCACTGCCAGGGAAAGGCGCACTAGGCTTTAAACATGCACACCTGAATGAGAACAATGTTCGCACCCTGTTTATGTGCAGCTCTAACTAGCCTGCACCAAGAGCCAAAAGCATCACATAACACGCATAGAAATTTCATTTCTGCCATTGATTAACCTACAAATTATCTCTTATATACTTAAACAAAAATTAGGGAAGAAAAACTGAAGCTCAAAAAGTTTCAGTTAGAAGCAGAAACAGAATCCAGAGGACAACTGAATTAGGGCCTGCTTGATTCCCTTCTCAACATTTGGTTTTAAAAATTGTTTTCTAAAACAATTCCACACTACTTAGTAATTAATTTCTCATCCAAAATCTATTAAATTTTGAAAATTGTTTACAAAACAAATGTTTTAAAAAACCAAAAAATAGAAACAGCTACTAGATGATTTCTCATCTTCTTCTTCTGTTTTCATCTTGTTTAACCTTTCCCTCAATTCCACACTCTGCTTTGTGCCTTACACCACCCTCCACCAGCTGTTTGAGCAACCTTGTTAGTTGCATTTCGAAAACTATAAACAATTTTTGAAAATACAAATCAAAGACACCCTCATCTAAAAGACAAAACAAGGGATCAAGCCCAATACTAATTAAGAGAAATTTGCACAAACATAAATTTCCCGAGCTGCAAACATTGATTTAAGCACGGTTAGGGTTGTCTCTGTGTGCCAACCCTAATTCAAAAACTGTCGCATGCAATTCCGAAGTAATGTTTCCTTTGAATGTGAGCGATGTTCAGTGCATGCAAGAGCTAAAAACGAAATCTTTTGACGTGGGCAGGTCATAAACTTGTGACCCTCGTCACCAAGTTCAGGATTCAGAGTATGAATTAGGGTTGCAAGGGTGAACAATCCGAAATGAATCGAAATTGAAAGTGGGAAAATAAGGAAAGAGGTGAAATTGTCACCTCTCGGCGGTGGCGACATTTGTTAAGACATCATCGGTGCAAGCAAACTGCAGAGCGGAAACCACCACGGTTCTACCCTTCTCCATCTGCAATAGGCTCAGATTGATTTTGCGATGTGGAGATTATTGTCCCGTATTTCCAAGTGGTTGTGAGAGAGAGAGCACCGCATAGAATAGAATTTTGTTCGGCCAACTCTTCAGACTGCATACAAGTACTGTTCCCTGATTAAGATTCGTCGTACCTCATATTTACACCACAGGAGTAATAACAATATACTTTTTTTAACAGATTTTCTATTATTTATTAAAATTTATTGAAAATTAAATAAGAAATACAATTCACAAAATTTTTATAATTTTCAATAAATTTTAATTATTAGTAAAGAATGTATTCAAAAGACTCTACTAAAAAATGTGTTACTAATATTTTTCTTTATACAAAAAGTAAATTTACAACATATCTATCTGTCTATCTCTATATATATATATATTTGAGAATCATTTAAAGAAAAGTTTAGACATATAAAATTATCTCACATTTTATACTCTTTTTTAACAAAAAAAACTATCTTTTTTAGTTTTTCATTTATTTTTTAGAGACTAAAAACCAACATTATATTTAACCCGAAATAATATTTGAGATAAAATATCAAATAAAATAATGTAATGTATCTCAATACTTAAAACGGAATGAATAGTATAAATGAATTATTATTTTAGGAGAAGTATATCAATTTATTGGGTGAAAAATAATTGTAATTAAAATTTATGATAACTTTGTCAGCCAAAAAATTTATATGAATAATTATTTTACATATGCATAACCATTTTCTATTATGAATCAAATTTTAATTCATTTTCATTTACAATCTTTCACATAGAAAACACGGAAAATGACTTTTTTTTAATTTGAACTTATTTTTTAAAATACTTTGAAAGAAAATATTTTTTAAAATTTAAATAAACACATTTTTGCCATCATTTTCTATTTTTTTTATAAAAATAAGACAGAAAATGCTCCAAATAAATCAACCTAAATTTCTTTCTTCACTGTCTTCCCATGCCAAAAAATGGCCAGTGTAGATGGTCAATCATATACAAATCATAGTAGAAGTATGATGGGACAAAAACATAAATATAATTGGTGTGGGGTTATTCATTTTTATGCGACTGCTACCACCAAAACCAAACTGAGTACATACGCCATTGATGTCTATAAATCCTGCACTTCCGGCTTCTTTGCAGAATTGCAGTGCCTTTAAGGTACCACCCTACAGGACCAACAATTGTTACAGTGCCAGCTACAATTGCATAATTCCAGTGCTATTCAAGTTTGTCAATCCTATCATTCTTAAGTTTTGGGGAACGGTACTAGAGATATATCAGTTGAGTTAATTTGAGGTTGATTAGTCTATCAATTAATTTTTATTTTTTTTTGTGAAATTAAGATATTTCCTAACCGAGAGTTAAAAGATATTTTTACACACATCCTTAAACACATGCTTAAGAGACAAGATCATTTGTCAACCATGTCATACTTGTTGGTTGTCTATAAATTAATTAGCTTGTTAGTATATGAACCTTCATTTATATACACTTTTTTCTCATTCCAATTAATATAATTTCAGATTTCTCTCAAATTATTTTCTTCTTTCACGAGGTCTACCATGTTTCATTACAGACGGAACATCCACAATGTAAGAAGCATTAATACTGAGAAATCAGGAAACCAAATGCAAAAATCAGTTGATGAACCAACAAAGTATCAATAATAATCCAATTCGACAGCTAGAAATTTCAAAGAACTGCATCATGTATGATACAAAATATGCTCTGCCTGTGCAATTTTCAGATCAATGATCTTTGGCACGTCGAGCAATCAAAGAGCTGATGGCAAGGGGTTCCGTTAGGCTGATATCTGCTCATGCTTGCCAACAAATTTAAACCTCGGCCACCAATACATAAACAAAACACTATAAAGATATGCGTCACATCGGGATAGCTTTGAGCTAGGGAGCAACCTTTTGATTTCAAAAAGTTTTATAAGTTATAGTCCTGTACTTGATTTTCTCAGGGACATTTATTCAGTTTTTGTTTCAAGTTAGTGGCAATTTCGCATTAAAAAAAAAAAAAAAACCTTGTCCGAAGCAGCAATGTTAAGCTCATATAGATCATTTTTAAATTAATGATAAGTATTAGCTGCTCCAAATGAGCTAATACGTGAAACCTATTATCCAGCTGGATCTGATATTTACAAAGCTCATTCTTGTTATCATTTTGGCTGCCTGCAAAATTTAAGTACTTAAAAAGCTAAAACCAAGTAGAATATGCTCTTTTTGGGGGGATAAAGAGTATGATATAATTTTAGTTCCACCGACATAGCATGGTGCGATGAAATTAGAGTCTTTCTTTTGTTGTTTTTTTCAATGATGGAAGTAAAGATTGAAGGATCTATGGAAGACGGTTTAAAAACATTGACAATATATCTTGACAGTGTTAGGTCTGAGCACGAATCTTCTCCAAAAAAACTGAAAAGTATGCAGTTTTTAATTTCTATCATTAAATGCATGATTTTTTTATCTTTTATATATTAAATTTATTAAATATTAAAATTAATCAAAAGCTGAAATTGCATCCAGTTTTCACATATTAGGTCTTCATGCATTACCAATTTTTGGGCTTTGTCCATGTCTGCTTGTTCGTTCCTAAATATGATGTCTAGATCATTTCGTGACTTCGTACAATATCATTTCGTGTCTAATTTTTAAGTTTCACCAATCAATGCATAGTTTTTATTTAAATTTATTAAATATTAAAATTAATCAAAAATTAAGATTACATCCAATTTTCATATAATTGAAAGGATCTTTTTCCGCTTCCCAACATCCAAAAAGAGATCGTCAGCCACTGTTCAACTAGGGTGTACATCAAAAATACTTTCTACACATTAAGCAATTATCAAATAAATAAAAAAAAAAAAAGCAATTATCAAAGAGCTAATGTGGGCCCGGGGTAGAGGGACAGGCATACAAAGGAAATTACGGACAAAATCAACGCGAATAAAAACATTGCAATACAAGAACTTTTTCAATGTTTATAGAGGAAATCAGGAAAATAGAAGGGATCGAGGGAGAATTTTTTTTCAACTTTACCTTTCTTAGTTTAAAATTTTAGACGAGACAAGAAATGAGGGGACTATAATCCCTTTCATCTAATTTTTGTGTCCCCATTAATATTTGAAAAATTGAAGAGAAAGAAAAGTACTTTATAATTTTTGAACTATTTAGACTAAGTTGTCCTAAAATTTTATTTTGTCTCTTGTTTCCTCTATTACTATAAGTGTGTTTGTTTAACCGTTAGTGCATCCATTTCCCACTTTTTAATAAACTAAACATGACTGAATAAATTTGTTGAATTTTCATTTGACGCCATTTAAATGTGTATACAAACACACTATATATAATATTATACTATTCCTATTCAGCTATGCTATTTCAGCAAAAACAAACAAAACATCAATGATCCTTTTCTTCCGTTTTCAGCAAAACAAACAAAACATTAGTGATTGATGAAAAATTATAAAATTGAAAGCGCGTGACCATTAAATAAAAATATATATCTGACAAGCATGACCATTGAATAAAGTTATTCATTATAACAAATATCTACACACTTATTTTGTGTCTTTATTTTTCACTATTACATCATGCATATATCTTACGACACAATTCTCTCTCTTCTGTGCGTATATATATTTTGTTGTAAATTAAATTTTGATATATAAATAACATAACTCTAAATAATTTAACAAGCTCAACAAAAACAGAATTGATTAAAACTAACTCTTGTTTTTATGTGGTTGGACTTGGTCATGAAGAGCTACTCATCTTCTCTAATAATTCTTTGATGCCTTTCACAAGCTAAATGGCAGAAGCAAACAGCTGCAGACCACAATAAAAGTTACTTTGAAATCTCCACAGTTGTTATAATACGAACGGCCAGCATACAGGGTAGAAAGCCCTATAAATATATATGGTTCCTGGAATTCGAACCACATCATTCCAACCATTGATCTAAGTTTTCATTAGCTCAGTACTTTCACCTCAGAGAGGAAATATCCCAGGCTAATTATAACCATGTCTTCCACCACCTTTAAAGTACTCACACTGATCATATCTGTTTTTGCCATCACGCAAATATCAACGGCCGGTGACCCAGACATCCTCACCGACTTCGTAGTCCCTCCGAACACCACACTTGATGGCAACTTCTTCACCTTCACCGGCTTCCGTGCCGTCTTTTCGCCCAACACAAGTCTCTCGGATTTCAAAGTACTGAAGGCAAGCAAGGCAGAATTTCCGGCTCTTGATGGACAGAGTGTCTCATACGCTGTCCTTGAATACCCAGGTGGCAGCATAAACCCACCACACACCCATCCTCGCTCCGCAGAGCTACTCTTCACCGTCGTCGGTTCCCTTCGTGTGGGGTTTGTTGACACAACCAATAAGCTCTTCACTCAGACACTACAATCAGGGGACATGTTTGTGTTTCCGAAGGGCCTCGTGCACTTCCAACAAAATGCAGACCCTCAGAAGCCTGCACTGGCTATATCTGCCTTTGGGAGTGCCAGTGCTGGGACCGTATCTGTTCCCAACACTCTCTTTAACACCACCATTGATGACAATGTCTTGGCTTTGGCCTTCAAGACTGATGTTGCCACTATTCAAACTTTGAAGAAAGGCTTTGCTCCCAAAGCGTGATAAAGGGGTAGCACTAATTACCACCTTTAGGTTTCACACACATTGTGTCATTTTTATCTGCTTTGTTTGTCACATAGACTTCCAGTTACCCGTGCTAGTATTTTGCAGTCCAATAAGTAGTAGTTCTATAAAAGGGTGCGAGATGTGAAATGCTTGATCTAATTATTGCTGTGCTTGTAATCACCCGAAATACAATAAAGAACTTTCTGGTGTTACCAATTTCAAATGAGTTTTACGATGAATAACTATTTTCTTACATAAATACATGCCATTTTTATGCGAAAAGGTATCATACAACATATACACTCAAAGTTAAAAGACATTGCTCATAAGCGGAATAAAAAGATTTATTAATTTTGTGCTAAATATATTATAGAAATGAAAAATAGGGAAACCTTAAAAATATGTACCCGTATATCAGTTCTTGAAGCATCAATTTTTATTTTTCAAATGTACGAAGACTTTACACCATATTCACAGCGAAACCAACCTTTGTAATCATTTCTTTGATGATAAAAACAAGCAATCCTTTTGTAAATATTTAATGCGTGCAAATAAAAAAAGAAAGAAGAAATAGTACGTAGTATGTTAAATGTGTCCAGTAAAATGTCCTTTAATAGAATATACTAAACACTACTATTCCTATCAAATAGGAACCATTAAGCCACTTTAATTAGTAGTAAACTGATTAGAATTTAGATCATGTATTTATTTATTTTCAAACATTTTCACTTTATCTTATTTTCAAATGCATTTAAAAAACAGTTGACTTATCTTATCAGTTGCTAACAATTATCTCTTGCGGCAGTTAAAACAAACTCGATTAGATCCAACATGAGGGGTTCGCGTATGCATGTACCAAATTCAATTTATTTATTTTATATTTTTTATATTTTTTGTACTAGCTAGAAATATAATAATATTCCACTTAAAAAATATTTATTTAATTAAATTCTCTAATTTAATTATCAAGTAATAAAATGATTTCTTAACCAAAGATTAGAACACTCGTTTATATGTGACCCCATAAGTTTAATATTAAGTTGGTAATACATTAATCAAAATTAATTTACTAATCAAGATAGGCATCTAGCAACACTCTTTGACATCCGAATAGTATAAAGTAATGTTTTTTTTTTTTTATCTTCAAGAACCAATAGAAGAATAATGTAATATTTTCTTCCATCAATATAGCTTTGGATTAATTATAGAGTATGGTATGTCAAATTCTAATAAGTTGACACCTAATATTTAATTGGTGAATAACTTAAAACACTCATTTCTTCATTCATTAAATTGCCTTGGCCAAAGTCTTCATTTTACCATAGATCTCAAACTTATCACCAAGAGTTGATAGATTTCTTCTTGATTAATCATTAATTCTAAACTATTTAATTATATTCAACTTCCATTCAAATTGTACATTAGGTATCCAGAATTAAAATATAATAAATAACTTATTAATTATTATCATAATCTCAGGTGAAATAAAACTATTATATTTCTTGTTGAGTGCTATTGACATACCATCCTCTTTAATGTTATTTGTTTAAATGAAAGAAATAGAATAAAAAAATGAAAATTTATAAAGACATATACACCCTTATAATATAACCCATCTCACCTTCAAACCCACCATAAAAAAAGGATTATATTGGTTTACAAAACCATTTTCATACAATACAATGTTATTGACCGAGGTGTTCATTGGACGAGAAAATCAATTTTTACTTTACCATCAAATGTTTTCTTCTTCTTCTTCTTCTTCTTCATTTTTCTTCTTTATTGGAGAAAAAAAAAAAACCAATTTCAACTTGAACAATCGTTTGTAAAAAGGGATGAATTACTATAGCTTGTATTTTGATTCAAAAATACATGGCAGCCTCTGTTATAAAATTAAACATTTTACCTTAATATATTTTTGTTCATTTTCTAACCATAAATAAACATTAAAAAGGATAAATTGCACTTTAATCCATTATAATTTAATTTTAAAATACTTTTGTCCTCTTTTCTTCAATTTGTGTTATTTGTTTGTCATCTACATTAAAATGAATATAGACTTGCTTGAGTTTCTTCGGTAGTTTCTGAAGCTGTGGCGGTCCATATATTGAACATGAATAAAATCCACCGTTTTGTTGTAGAAGTTTTCTGCAGGAACTATAACCCTTAATTAAAGTTAATTGCATACGATGATTTGGTAATATTCCTTTTCTTTTGAGAGACCATACTTTGTTCAAGGAGAGAGCCTATCTGCGAATCTTGGAGGTTTTTACGAAGTGCATTGGTGTTTGATACTGGTTGTGTTCAGGTTTGAAAACAAATAACGCTGGACTTATAAAGAATATGCTGCTAAGGTGCTACTTCTGTTGGGGTTTTTGAGGCACGTTACATGTGCAATAAAAACTATGCCATGTTACATGTACAATACTATTATGCTACTTAAAAAAGAATGGCTCGGTACGTTTTTGATATTAAAAGTACTTTATTCTTAAAACACTGCTATTTTATACAAATTAAACACGGCACTGGGAAAGGAGGCAATGTAAATTGAGTAACTGAGTAGAGTGGGAGTATGGCATCAATTCCTAACACCCTGTTTAACACCACCATTGATGACAATGTCTTGGCTTTGGCTTTCAAGACAGATGTTGCCACCATTCAAACATTGAAGAAAGGCTTAGCTCCTTAAGCTTGATAATGGAAAAAACTTGCAAACTTTTAGATTCCTTGTTGTGACCATGTGCTTGCTTTGTTACGTATGCTTCTAGTTACATGTGTAGTGGGAAAGAGATACACACAAAGAGGTTAAATGCTAAAAAAATTTAGCACACTCATGTTCTTCTTGATGTATATCTTTCCTACTGAAACTATTTTCAGTACTGAAAAAGATCCACACACATTACATGTCCTTCTTTTTATTATTTTTTCCTCCCCTCTCCCTTATTTTGTAGTCCAATTAGTAGTTCTGAAATAAAAGGGGGTGACAAATGCGAAATGCTTGATCTAACTACTGCTATCACTGTAATCACCTGAAAAGAACTTATGTGAGTAGAGTACCAATTCCAGTACTAAAGTATTATTTACATTTTTATTTTCTGTTATAAATATGAAGTTAGTAACACCGAACTGGATTTTGCTATTGAACGTAGGTAATAACATTACATATAATATGGCAAGTGATGTTGACAATTTTACATTAGTTTTTGACTTTTTGCACAATGACTAACCCAATGTCAATCATTATTAACACATAAGTATATATGGGATTGGTCAAATCTTTTGCATAAAAGGCAATGTTAGTCAGATCAAAGACTTACATACAAACTAATTTGTTTATTTTTTCAGCATCCCTCTCTTTTTCACACTCTCTCTCTCTCAATTTAAGAACATTATAAAGTAAACAAAAAAGTATGTATGACGTTTGATGTTTACACTTCAGAATTCAGATGTCTCTCCTCATCAGTATTTAATTATCTTAGGACAGTATGAATATAAACACGAAATGAAATTCAAAGAAATTATTTAAAATTACTCTAGATTATGCGAACACATAAATAACTCACTACGGATGGTTTGTATGTTAATATATATATATATATATATATGAGAAATGCTAGCAACACTCTCTCAAACACTCTTTTTCTAACACTCTCTCAAATATTAGTTAAAATTTATTGAAAATCACAAATTTTGGTAAGTTTCACTTCTCATTTAATAAGTCTCTCTCCTGATTTAATAAGAAAATATATTTGTTTGCAAATAAAATATATCATAAATTTAAATCACATAAAAAAATCTCATAAAGAGTGCATTTGGTAGGAAGAAAATAGGGGTGGAAATAGGCTAGGCCGCCTGTCAGGAGCCCATGACCTGACCTACATAAAACCTGACCTGACCTAGCTCATTTATTAAAAAGACTAGGCTTAAGATTTTTAAAAAACCTATTTAGATAAAAGGTCAGGCCTTAGGCCTTAAAAAAAGCCTATTAAGCCTAATAGGCTAGCCTATTATGTACATATATAATAGAATGTTATTATATTATATATACATAATTATATATAATACATATGTTACATATAATAATATAAAAAAATATATGTAATTTTTAATAGGCTTTTTTAGACCAACAGGTCTACTTAGGCCAATAGGCTTATCAATTTTTTTATAAGTCTTATAAGAAAGTAGGCTTTTAAGCATACTTATAGGTTAGGTTAGGCTTTTATGCAGATCAGGCTCAGGCCTTCAAGAAAAGGCCTATGACGGGTAAATAGGTCAGGCTTAGGCTTTATATTTTTAATGAAGATCAGGCTCAGGCCTACCAAAGCCTAGCTTGGCCTGGCCTATTTTCACACCTAGAAGGAAAGAAATAAGTGAGAAATAGAGTGGATAAAAATAGGTGAAAAATATAATAAAAATAAAGGTGTTTGATTTAAGAGATAGATAAAAAAATAGAAAAAAGATAAATAGGAAAATGAAAATAGTGAGAAATAGAGTGAAAATAACAATTGGTTCCTACACCTTTTTTATTTCTCTCATTTTTCATTTTCTCTCTACCAAACATACTCACATCTTTATTTGACACATATTTCATTCCTCTCTACCTTATTTCTCCTCTACCAAACAAAAGGAACGGGATTAGATTGATAATTTGATATATAGGTAAGAAATCATGTTAAAAATTCTAATGGCAAAAAATATTTCTACAATCTCTATTACATACATATTTTTCTAATTAAGCACTGTAGAATAGAAGTAATCAAGAATTAAATTGAATTTGATAAACAAGAAATAAGGAATTATATTAGAAATAATCAGGGATTAGATTAATTTAACTTCCTTTTTATGTTCAATGTCTTTCTTATTTTGTGATACATGGATTTTCATATCAAATCAAATCAATTTTTTCCTATTTAATTAATTATCTAATTAAATAAAAAAAATTAGTATCTTAATAATTTTAAGCATTACTTACTTTTTTTCAATAAGCATTAAGCAAGATAAGATATTTATAAATTATCATTCAAATCACATTTTGATAATTACTTTAAATTTTAAATTGTTTTTATTAAGAATAAAATAATTAAACAAATTTTTAAAAAAGTTTAATGGTCATGCACTATCAATGTAAAAAGTTTTACAATGTCAACCAATCAAAATCACCATTGATATGACTCTTAAGTATTTATTATAAAAGTCAACAAACTTACAATAAATAGTGATTTGTGATTTGATAACAGTGTAAAACTACTTTACACTGTCAGTGTATAGCCTGCTTTTTTTTTTAAAATACTTTTAACTTAGTTTTTAGTATTTACATTAATTTATAAACCTTTGCGATGCATATGATATTTATTAGTTTCTACAATCTCATTTATTAAATTGAATATAATAAGCAAGAAATCATGAATTAAATTAATATAATCAAAGATTAAATTACAAGAAATTTAGGAGTAATAAAAATAGTATATCCTAATCTATATTTATATACTATACATTTGCAACTCATTTTGGAGGGAAGTATTGTCACGTGTTATCACTTGATGTAATGTCTTTTAAGGTACTCTTCTTTACGCTTTGCTAAAAAAGGAAATCTACATTAAAACATAATTACAAATAAATATAAATTAATTATCACTAAAAATAGAAATTCAACTCCCATATAGATATAGATATCAAATTAAAATTGGGAAACAACAACCATATATCAAATTTAAATAATAACAGAAAGATGGAAATATGACAATCAAATAATAATGGAAATATAAAAATATATATAAATTGATATCAAATTTAAATTTATGTTTAAAGTCACTTATGTAATTATCATATTTGTAATTATACAAATTAAGATATACAAATATTTATTTTTTTCATTAAAAAAAGATAATGATTTATCTTTTTTCCAACAATAAGATAATTAGACAAAAGAATAATAATATATTCTAATGTTTCTTTTCTTTGTCAAATTCAAAATTATTTTTTAAAAATTTTAAATAATAATAGAACACAACAAAATTTAAATAAACATGTTCTCTAAAGAAAAAATATTTGAATGCAACTTCATATTTTTTAGGTACTAGAAATATGCCTATGTATAACCCTTATATATTTTTAACTGATAATTGAGAAATAACAACTGTATCAATTCAAATAATAACATAAACATGAAAATATAACAATCAAATAATAATGAAAATATAGAAATATATATAAATTGATATCAAATTTCATTGATATCAAATTTAGATTTAAGCCACTTATGTAATTATCAAGTTTGTAAATATACAAATTAGGATATACAAATATTTATCTTTTTCATTAAGAAGAATAATGATTAATAAAAAAATATATATTAATGTTTAATAGGATAATGATTTATCTTTTTTCAACAATAAGATGATTAAGCCAAAAGAATAATCTATATGATAGTTAACAAAAAAAATGTTACATTATTGATTTGTATAAATTAATGATATACATGAATTTATATCAGGTAATAGATTATAATTTTTTTAATTATTAAATGAATTTGTGAAGTGAAATTTATTCCAAACAATTGAAATGTGACGAAGGTAAAATAAGAGTAATGAAAATTAGGATATAAAAATAATAAAAGTTAGGATATACAAATATTTATCTTTTTCTAGCAATAAGATGATTAAATATCTTTAAGGTTTTAAATGATTTATCTTTTTTATTTTAATGGTTAGTTGTTGCACAATTTTTCTAGTACTTCTTTTTTATTCCTCTCTACTATTCTACTCTTTGTTTAAATCGCAATGGCATCTTCTATTAAATATTATTCACTTTCATTTGTCTCTGTCCTGAGGGAAAATTGGACCATCAAGGCAAGATTAGTCTAACTTTAGTTGATTCCAAAATTGAATTCAAATAGACCAAACAATTATCGCTCTATAGAGTTGGTTTTAATGAAGACAAATGTATTTTTGTGTGTTTTTTTTAATATATTGAATCATTTTATATGTATATAAATACCATAATTTGTTCTTATCATTTTTTTCTTCAAGAATGTAAAATTCAAGATTCTATTTGTAAGGCTTTCATTTATCGATTTCAAAATATTATGGATGAAGGTTCAGTTTACTCTATTAATTCATTCAGTGTCACTTTTAATACTAAGGATTTTAGACCTACCTCGTATAAGTACAAGATCAACTTTCAATATGAAACCAAGGTTGTTAAGGTTGATGATGGACCATTGGCTACGGATATTATTCATTTGTTCCTATTAGTTAGATTTGTGATGGTGGAATCAATTTTGATGTTTTAATTGGTAAGTCCCAGAAATTAAATTGCATTTTCTCAATTTTTTTCCTAATCTTCAAATCTCAACCTTATATTTCGTCTTGGGACTGAAAAGGAAAATGAAAAGAAGTCTAAAAAGAATTATATTGTATTAGAGCTTGATGGTTATTGTTTTTGCAAACTATATATTACTTTACATAATTCTATTTTTTTATATTTTTTATTTCTCATGTTTTTATTTTTGTTGTAACAGTTATAAAATATAATGCACTCTATTTGAACATATGTAGATGAGTTCAATGCTTTTCTTGATTCTGAGGATACAACAAATATTGTTGTTATCCTTCAGCTTGCAAAAGCCAGGACTTTTGAAGGTCAATTTTCTTTCATATATACATGTATCTTGCCTTCATTTTACCTTTAACCCTTTTGATTCTTTTTGTGGCTTTGCTACAAAAAAAATTAATCTATAAAATGCAAAATACTATACCCAATTTGTAACAACCTTCTGTCACCACAATACTACAAACAAACATATATATATATATATATATATATATATAGATAGATACTTAATAATAATCGATCCACATGTTACTCTAATATATACAAGATATGAGATAATATTGTATATTGTAACACCCATTCGTATTTAATACAATTCATATTAATTTAGTTATTAAGTTTAAGCAAATGAAAATGCGTGTATTTTTTTTTTCCACTAAAAGCAATTCCAAACTTAACAGAATTCGAAAACGACAGTAAAAGATGAAAGATAAAACTGTATATGCATATATATTATAAAACTGTACATCATGGTTTGAGAAAAAAAAACTAAAAAAAAATACATCACAAGATCCTATACAGAACAGTGTTCATCTACCCTATCTCTCATACAAAAAAAAAATATTATAGGTCTTCAGGTCCTCCCCTGTTGACGTGTCTTCTAACTCGTACTCAGCATCACGGGGTGTTAATATCATCTTCAATAATCACAATTAGTCATACATAAAAGAAAATAATGGAGTGAGGTGTTTGTTCTTAAATCACTTTTGCATGTACGATAGGAAATCTACCATAAAACAAAGATAAAACACAGCTGACAATACAAGGGATCCTAAGGTTCATTCTAAGTTGTATCCGACTATCCTTGACTAGGTATGGATCCATACTTCCCATTAGTGGGTAATAGTTCTCAATAGAACCTGAGAAGTGACTGGGAGTACATATACCTCTCTCAACACCATCACACGGTACAATCTTCCTCATCATTGAGGAACAAAATAACAATTTAGGATATCCATTTATAGAGGTATACTCTCAAACCAATCCTGAAATGCTGAGCAGTTGTCGGGGTTATCAAGTTTGGTTAGGAGAACATCTTGGCTTAAGGGCGCTACCCTAACCATTAGGACCTTCACCACTCAATGCCTACCCCCAAGACCTCCGCAAGTGGGTCCCTGCCTTTCATTCCTCAGCGTACCAAATTGTGGCTTCCCTAACAGGGTGTCATGTCACTGCATGTCACTTGCTTTACATTACTCACTAATTTATCACTTCCTAATTTCTCAAACAGAGGTTTCCCTAGTCTCATTTAATTTAAGCACCAATACAATCAACATTTCTGCCTTATTTTGCAGAAATTGCACTATACCAAAATTTTAACAGAATAACGATATAACAATTATAGTATAATTACTAAAATTTTGGCAGAATAACAACTAAATAAATGCATTTTGATTTTCTAAATTTGAGCAGAGTAACAGCTTAGTAAATGTATTTTTATTTTCTAAAATTAAACAGAGCAACAGCTTAGCAGGTAAAATTTAATAATTTAAATTTGAGCAGAGTAACAATTTAACAATCATGATTTAATAATCTAAATTTGGGCAGAGTAACAACTTAGTAAAAAATTAAAGTTTAACTTTAAACAATAATAACAATACTAAAATTTAAGCCTAAACGGGTTTAGGAGAAAACCCTTCCTACCAACATGCAAAGTGACAATAAATTTAGAACCAACCCCACTCTCCCCCCCCCCCCCCCCCCCCCATTACCTCTAAGATAATTGATAGAGAGAATGAAATTGCTGATGCAAAGCTCTTAGAAAGAGAACTTTACTAGTTGTTAGAAAACTAGTAAAATTTTAACATAAAAACAAAATAAGAAAAAAATTTAGAGAGAGGCTCTCTAGCTTATGGAGGAGAGGAATGGTGAAAATCTTGTTCATGGATGGTGGGGGCTTAGGTGTCCCACCATTACATCATCCATTATGTCATTATTATGTCATAAATCTAATTTTTATTTATTTTTAATCTAATTTAGGGACACATACACCATTTAGGGTGGTGAATCAGCTATTCCTAGGTTGGGAACATGCTCCCTTAGCTGTCCACCTTCTAGATGTCAATTTTGTCTACCGTTAAATTAACTGGTACTGATCAAATCACCTAAACTTAAAAAAATTGACTTTTAATATCAAAAAAATGCCATTAAATGTAAAAACTTTAAAAATACATTATTTTTTTTATCAAAAATAAATTTCTGATAATTAATTTTAATTTTTATTAATTTATTTCGAATTATGTATTTATTTTGTATTTTTAAGCTAGAAAATTCATAAAAAATCTATTTGAATTCAATAAATACAAATTTTTTTATGAAAATTATAAAATTAAATATTTCACCTATAAATAAATTTAAATTACCATTTTCACCAATTTTAGACGTTAAACCAATACCGACTGGCTTATCAAACACCTAGGGGGCATTTTGGTTATTTTACACAAAAATTCCAAAAAATTTCCAAAAATTTTATAAAATTATATTTTAATATATATATATATATATATATATATATATATATATATAACATGATTCTAAGCTCAAACTGACATTTTAATGTTAGTTTAATCTTTTTCTCATACCAGCCTTTACTATTGAGAAATCAGGACAAAATCGTCATTTTCTAATTTTTCTGGGCTTCGGCTCAGAAAAATTATTAAAAATCATGACTTAATAGCTCTTGGAATCTTGAACATAAGGGTGGGGATCAGAATTTTGAAATTTCTTCCCAATTTTTCAGAATTAACTAGTCAATTATTAGAATAATAGTTGAAAAGCTGAAATAAGAGTGTTACATTTTTTCACTATTTCTATTTCAAAATGAAATTTTTACAATTAAAACATACCTAGTATAAAATTTTCAAAATACTTTAAAGTCAAAAAGTCTCTAGTCTGCTCTTGTAGTTAACTAGGGGTATTTTGGTCATTTAACAAAAATTACCTCAATAAATTCCAAAAAAATTTCTAAAATTATTATTAATTGTTCTAAATACATTGATGACTTAAAAATAATTTTTAACATACAAAATAATTTAATATACAAAAGTAGGGGTGTTACATATAAAGGCCCATTTATATACAACACCAAGGGAGAAACACAAAACAAAACTCCTTATAGCTAGTCAGCTATACAACATATACATCA
Organism: Spatholobus suberectus; assembly: GCA_004329165.1. Taxonomy (NCBI): domain Eukaryota; kingdom Viridiplantae; phylum Streptophyta; class Magnoliopsida; order Fabales; family Fabaceae; genus Spatholobus; species Spatholobus suberectus. The sequence goes on from CM014736.1 coordinate 11,435,421, forward strand.
AAAACACAAAGAAAAGAGCTTCCATGAGAACTCCACCCAAAAATGGCCTTCTACCATCACCATGGAGACCTTTATGTCTCAACTATGGGAAACCGGATCTGCAGAAGCTTCACCCTCTACTCCCACGCCAAATTGACGTGATTATCACAGTCACAACAACACAACAACAGCAACAAGACATCCAACCAACAATAAAACAAGGCAAGGGTAAGTTTACGAAACAAAAATCAACATAATATATACAATTCACATTCATACACCATCAAGATGGAATCCAAATCATCAAAGAAATGGGTCTACATACAATACAACACAACACATCATGCTATCAACCCCATATGTCAATATATGAATGATACGACTCCCGAGAGATTTCTACATTTTGGAGGCACTAGGTTGGAGGCCCATCTAAGCCACAGCTCCTGTCAACTAGCCAACCTATAGTTAGAGGCCCATCTAAGTACCAAATTTGGTCACCATCTAACTTACGTGCCTACCCGCACACAACATGAGGCCCACACAACCTCAGCCAACAACATATGCATGCAATGCATGAGTCATCACAACATCAGCGCAACCAAAATCAATCATCATATCATATATATATGTATCAACATATCACCACGTGGCCTACTCAGCACCACTTGTAGTCCAACAATCACCATCAACCCCATGCAGGCCCAATCCAGCCTCTTGCATGGTCAACAGATAAGATATCGCATTATCACAACACTCTACAACTAGTGGAGGTTCCTACTTAGGCAACCTTCCACCCAACTACCACTTTCTTACAAATTCTCCCACAACAAAATAGAATTACATGCTTGCTCAGCGAGTACCTTTTATACAAAGAGCACACTCTCCCTTTCAAAGGTTCTCACTTAGCGAACTCAATTCTAGAGAGTAGCCAAGTCTCAAGTAGAATTCTCACTCAATGAACATATGTTTCGCTCAGCGAGACACTTACAACTTATCAAACAAATCTCCAACAATAATAAAGAATAACCAAAAAGCTGGTTTAGAAAAACATTTGAACATTCAATTATCTTAAAATATACATTTGACAATGTAGAGAAAATTCTAATTTTCTCTAGCTGAGCGCGAATTCCATCGCTAAGCGAATAAGTTACAGAGAGCTATCAGCTTTCGTTGCTAAGCGAAAAATCTGTCATTAAGAGAGACAAGATCATTTGCTAAGCGAGTGACAAACTTCTTGTGACCTCAAAATCTGTCGCTAAGCGACAATTTCCGTTGTTGAGCGAGCTATCCATCGCTGGGTGCGATTTTCAATCGTTTTCTTCATAAATCAATCACCAGCACCCATTTTTGATCAAATCAATTAACAACAAGCATCACAAAACAATTTTAACTACTTCTAATACCTTTCTAGCCAATTACATAACAATTTTATCCACAAATCTCAAATCCCCTTTTCTAAACCCATTTTCTGTCAAAATCCACATACACAAAATATTCACAGAAATCAACCAATTCCAAAGCATTATATCAACATATCAACAACCACAAACACAAAATCAAGCAATAGTAAACTTCTCTTACCTCTAAAAGTCTTTGAATTTGAATTTTTAGCTTCCTTGAGAATTTATTGTGTTGAGTCAAATCTTCCAAGAACCGCTCCTTTTCTCGCCATAACCACTCAACTAAGTTTAAAACTCTTTTACAACCTCACAAGCTTGAGAAATTCTAAAGAGAGATAGAAAGAAAAGGAAGAGACGAGAGAGAAAGAGAATGAGAGAATGGGGAAACTCTTCTCCCTTTTCCTCCTTTTATACTCGATCTCCCAAAGCTCTCCCACGGACTTTTGGCCAACTAAGGCTCAAATCTCACCAAACCACTCCCCTTATCTTAGAACTAGTTTAACTCAACTATTTTCTCTTAAGAACCCAAAATAACACTAACAACACATCCAAATTGGCTCAAGTTCATATCTCAACTTTCCTAAATTCAAACCCGAATTTTAAACAAACAACACACCACTGTCACCACATACTACATACCATACATAACAACAATTCATTTATTTCTTTTAATCACCTAGATTACATATCAAATTTCCACTTTTTAGTTACCAAAGCACTGAATCATGCCTTAGAAAAATAGGGTGTTACACAGTTAATATTCAATCCCAATTGTTAAACTAACTATTTAGATTAACTACAATTCAAGTTTGTTTAAGAAAATTTTTGTTTTTAGAAAAGTTAACACAGGCATTTCATTTTTTTTTAAGAAAATAAAGTAACTACAATTAAAATATCTCTAATATATTTTCCTATCATTTGTATTATGCAGTAAGATAAATGTGATTTTTAAAAAAAAATTAAGCAGCATCGAAATTACAAAAAACCTTGACAAGGAACTATGTAATTTTATCCTGAATTTTATTCAAATGAGATTTTTGAACACAATTTGATTAAAACAATTATAAAATTTTAATAGAAAATGCAAAGCTTTTTAAACTATTTAAAATTATACAAGAAGGAAACTCAAAATACAAGTATGTTTTCTATTTTAACTTTCAAATAGGGATTGGGTTATATTCACTTAGTATGGTCAAGTTGCATTTGAATGTTCTCACAATTATGTTTCTCATTCATTAGGCATACTAATTTCATATAGTGGTTGCTTTGTTTATAGGATGGAATTGGTAGGCCATAAATTAGGAGAATTTTCACCTACTCTAAACTTCCGAGGATATGCGAAAAATGATAATCGATCTCGTCATTAATGTTAATTTTAACATAAATTTTTAAATAGTAATTCATAAATAAATATTACAAAATTAAATTATTATTAAATGAAAATCACATATTTTATAATTAATAATTAAATATTTAATTTATTTGTGAAAATAAACCCTTATGATAAAGAAGAACGTCTATACAAAAGCATAGTTTTTTGGTCAAAAAAGGTCCATGTCTTTTTACAAGACAAAGTAACGATTTCAACACAACATTGGATAAGGCTCTGGGAAAAATTAGGAGCCAACCTAAGCAAATGATCAAATTGTAAATGTTTGGTTGTTTATACAAATTTCTATTAGATAAAATTTTTTTCTCAAATTTCCAAGAAAAAACAATCTAGGAAGGAAAATGACTTCTTTAAAGGGATCTAAGATTTATAGTGCAAGGAATAAGAATTATTTCAAAAGATTAAAAGAATAACAAAATGAAATAAAATTAAAAAGAGAACAAACACCTTATCCTTCTCAAATAACCTTTTGGTCTCACAGTTCAAATGCTTGCAGGTTTTGATGAGATTTTTTGAATATTTGTGCCTTTTCAAAGCACCTGTTGTTATGTTTTGATTATACCTTAATGTATTTATAAACAACTTTCTATGTAATTGTTAATAACTGCTAAACCATCTTAAAATTCAAATATATAACATCCATAGATTTTTTTGCCTAGCTTCGATCTTTATGTTTCTTCAATTCTATATGAATTTTGAGTCTTCAATTCTATCATGTATATTATGCAGCAAGATAAATGAAAATTTTTTTTAAGAAAAATAAGATGCATCAAAATTACAAAAAACCTTGACAAGGAACCGTGTAACTTTATCACGATATTTATTCTCTTTTTGATAAGTAATTTTTTATCATTATTTAATATTTATTTGTATATTCTTTTTTGAAAATTTTCAAAATATTAATTATGTTAATTTTTATACTTTAAGGGTTCTTTTCTTTTTTTTAATTTTGAATTTATTTTTTTAAAATTTTTATATTAAAACTTTCTTTTTCATCTCAAAAATTAGCAATATATACTTTCAAATGATTTTTTAAATAAACAATAATTATAATTATAAAGACAATCTTATTTTTATTATAAGTAAAGTTTATTAATTAAATATTATATACTCTTTTTACGTTTTGTAAAAACAAATTTTGTCCTTTAGAATTATATATTTTTACAACCCATACAAACAAACACTTTATCCCGTGCATGACACGGGTTAACATGCAAGTTATTGAACATGTCTTGCGATAATTCTACCCATTTATCTTGCTAATATACACTCAATTTTTTTTAAGAGAAAAAATAAATTTTGCGATAAAAAATTGAATTATGAATATATACGAGCAACGCGTTTTAACGACAGCCAAAAATCTTTCCGGTTACCAACATGTCTTTGGTCGAAATGAAATTGGTCTCAAATCTCTTAAGTAGGGTTTCGAGTTCAAATTTTGTACATGAAAAAAAAAGTAATTGAGAGAAAAAATCTCACTAGAAGTGACCAGTCAGATTTTTCGAAAAAAATTAGTTATCGATAAAATCAGTAGATAATTCGCACCAATAACATAGTTACCAAAAAAAAATCCAGTTTTTTATAAAATTCACCAACACAATTTTTTGGAAATAGTAAACATTGCACACCAGTACACACGGAAATTTGTACTTAAAATACGCAAGTAAAACTATAATTTTTAAATTTTAATAAATTAAAATCATGATAAATTTAAAATTAAATTAAAAAAAAGAAACATAATCTTAGTACTTTTAGTTTGCATTAACTGCATTACAGTGCCCTTGTTTTTCCACGTTGATCCCTTATTTAGTTGCCACGCCCAATCGTAACCAATTATTACTGCAAACCGAAAAAACAGAAAAAGCATAGCCATTATTATTTCCTGTATCTCCTTCAAAAACTCACCTCACCCTTCTCTCTCTAGCTCCGAACCGGAACCTAAAATGGATCTAAACGACCCGACCCGGTTCCGCAAGCGCAAACCCACCCTCTCCTCGAGGGAGCGCTTCCTCGGCGTCCCATCCCACGCGCCGCGCCTCCAAAACCCTTCCTCCTCCGCCACCGACGACGACGACCTCATCGAAGACGACGTCGTTTTCTCCAACAACGACGACTCCACCGAACCCTCCTCCTCCGTCCCCAACCACCACAAGGCCTTCGCGTTCGGCATCCTCGCTGCGCTGCCGGAGAACGACCACCCCTCCCCCAACGGTTCCCACTTCTTCCACCACAAACCCTCCGTCTCTCTCTCCTCGTCTTCCTCCTCCTCCTCCTCGCGCCTCATCCCGGTGATCCCGAAGCCCCCGCCGGACCGGATTCCGTCGTCCTCGGTCAAGTTCCACCAGTCCGCGCCGGTGAACGTGCCGGTGTTGCCGACACGGTGGCGCCGCGAGTTCGACGAGGACGACGGCGACGCGGCGGCGGAGGAGGAGATGCTGCCGCCGCACGAGATTGTGGAGCGGAACTCGGAACAGTCGCCGATGCTGGCGTGTTCGGTTCTCGAAGGAGTGGGGCGAACGCTGAAGGGGAGGGACTTGCGCCAGGTTCGGAATGCCGTTTGGCGCCAAACAGGTTTTCTCGACTGATTGATCAAACACACACACACTTTGGATTTTGGTTTTCGTTTTCATTCTTTAGATATGTTTGTTTATCTTTTAGGAAATGCTAAAGCCCTAAAACCTCAATTGATTGTAAATGTGAAGACCTGGTCAATAATGGAATGGCTCAGTACTTTGTTAGTGGTTAATTGGTGTTTGATGGAATGGCAGAGCCTTTGTATATCTCTTAATTTAATTTAATATACAATAATTTACTTTTGTTTACAGTGTGTTTCCTATTTTAAATTGATGATCGATAATGAGCCCCATTCGAAGATATCTGGCTGCTTGCTGATAGTTTTTTGAGTTTGTGTGAATCAACTGTGAACTGTGTCGGATTTTTGGGATACATCTTTGTTTAAAGTTTAAACCACGTTGTTTGCAGAGTCCTGTTGAAGCTATATAGTGTTTAGGAAATGTCAGATCATTGGAACTGGCAAAAAAAAGAAGAAGAATTGGTCCTTCAGATATTGGAACTGGGCAAGGTTTTAGGTAGCTCAGTTTTGGATGTTTGGTCATCCAAACACACAGATTTGTCAGCACCTGGTTACCTGCTGTCACTGATTTGAAACAAACTTTGAAAGTTTCTTTGTGGTAGAAGTAGAGTGCAATGGTTCTTTATGGTCTTTGTTCTAGTGGATTGAGGAATTGTGATGATTACATTGTTCGTGGTATTTGGTTTTTGGGTCTATAGTCTGACAGGCTAGAAAGAAACCAGTGGACATGGAGGTAATGTTGCTCTGACTGTGTAAGCCTGTAGGGTAGGGAGTGGCAATGAACCTAGGCCTTTGGGACTTGGGTATTCATTTTGTGCGTGTTAGGAATGGCAAAGGATGTAATGGAAGATGAGTAAAGATGATGAGTTAGTTTCATTCCTCAAATGTCTTCTATGCTTTTCTTAATATCGAGCCCTTAATTGGCATACACTGATAATCCATCCTTTAGGATTGAATGTGATGGATTCTTTTGTACCCTCAAATATGCAAGGTCTTGTACTTATTTTATCTGAATAACTAAATAAGTTTGACTAACATGTCATTATTTGTGAAAATTATAACACACATAACCCAATTTCTTTAACTTATCTATAGTATCTTCTCCTTAGCTTTTATTGAGTACCGTCTATTTTCATTTATGTATTCCATTCAAGCGTATCCAGTGTTTGGATTGATTAAAATAAAAGCATAGTTCAAGTAACACAATCTTTTGTTATATTTGTTGTATGGTGGTCAACTCACGACACAAGTAGTTTTGGAGATAGAACAGGACATTGTGCTAGGTAGTAGATACAAACCTAATTGAGCTTGCTAGTTGTTCTCATCGCAGTTGCATTGAGCCATTGACGGGGTTTGGTCAAATTGATAGATATTTTGACTTTTGGTGTTGTAGGTGAGACTAGTTGTCCTTTGTTTTTCTAGAGAAAATATATTTAGACTTTTGTCCTGTGCTTCATCTTTTGTTTTGTTCTGTCCTCTGACATTTTTTAAATGTTATTGTGTCGTCCAGTCCTTCATATTTTAGCAAAACAAATGCATCCCAAGGATCTTTGGCTTTCCTTTGTTAACTTCTGAAGTACATATGCAGATGATATTTTAGTCCAGTCACATGTTTGTGTGATGTAAAATACTTGATTAGCCACCCTTTTGTCTTGTGTTCTGCTTTCTTCCATTTTCTTTCGTATCATCTGTCTGTTCTTTGTTTAAAAACTTTCAATGATTCTGGCCAACTCTCCCTCTTATTGGGTTTTTTTGGGTCGGGGAGGGGTGGACATGATGTACACGCAGGCCATTCCCCCTAAACAAATATCCAACTTAACTGTCTTGTGTTTTAAATTAAGAATAGGCAAGTCCTATGTAAGGATATTCATTCTATTTATTGCATGCAATTTTGGGTTCTATCTAGGTGTTTATTAAAAACAACGCAACTAAATTAGATCTTTTCTGTTGGAGCAGAATAGAGTTTCCTGCACTTTGGAGTTTGGTCGTAATTTTACTCATGTGCCTTTAAGTACAACATTTAATTTTTTTTTAATTAATGCTTTTGGTAAATGATTTAATGGTTTCAATTAAATCAAAATATGATTTCACTTCATTATTATTTTACTTCGATTGATGAAAATATCCAGACATAAGCATAAAAGTGAAAAAACAAATATAATAACAAATGATTTTTTAATAAGGTTATACTATTCATTTGGTTTTTATAGTTGTCTTTCATTTTAAGTTTTAATTTTTATATGAGAAAACTATAAGTTTTGGTCCTTACACATGTATAAAAGTTAAGTTTTGGTCTTTGGTGTTAACACGGGAGAAAACTTTCCAACAATGCAAAACTGTTATAAAATCTTTCTGGCAATGATAAACCATTACAAAAGATTGTGTAAGGAATAAAACTTACAATTTTTTTATATAGAAACTAAAACTTAAAATAAAGACAAGTATAGGGATCAAATAAATAGTTTAACCTTTTAAAAACATAAAGTTTAAACATAAGGAGTGACTAGGTAGTTGCTTGCGTTGCCTTCTTTTTTCCCTTTCTATGTAATTTCACTCAACATTAGTGTGTACCTACAAAAATTTAGGTAGATGGTGATGGTATCTGCAACAACACTACCGATCAAATTAGGAGGTGGATTACGTGTTTAGAGCATTTAAGGAAAATTAAGTTTATCTGTGCAATGTAACCCTTTATATAGCTTGTATTGTCATTTATTGTAAATATATTTTCAGATAACGGACTGATCGTGTTCCCGTTTTTTTAGGAGATATAGTTGTTGTTGATTCTACCAATATCTGTCATTGATATGTAATTCGCGGGCTATGAGATGGAGAGATTATTTTAATTTTGTCTAATAGCTTAATTGTTTTGGGTGCCGCACTTGGTCAGAGTATGGGTTTGGCTAATTAAGTATATTATTATCATTATTATTAATTAGGAGTGAAAGTTAGTAACAATTGAAGATGGAAAGTTAAGAGAAAAAAAAATTTGATAATAGCATATGAAAAGTCGCTAATAATTATATTATTTGTCTTTCTTACACATAGCGAATTATTAAAGTGGATGATTGAATCAAATTATTATAATAGATAATATCAACATGCAATTTTTTTGTATCCAGGTTCTATCATTTCATCACTTTTCCTTATTTATTTTGCAACATTTATTTATTTATTGTTAGTTATTTATATTTTGTAGAATTAAGTAAAAGAAAATGCCAAATAGAAAGGTATGAATTTGGTTTTGAAAATTTAAAGAAGAGAAAAGTTGAAAAATTAATTCAATCTCAATGTATTGCTATATTGGAGACTTCCTTAAATTTTATCTAAGATCACCAATATTATAAAATATGAATTAGTCATTTTATTTATTAAGAGAGTGAAATGTTAAAATCACTCAATTATATAAAACTTTGATAAATGATTTAGTAGCTCAAAAAATTAAAAAATTAATATAAGAATTAATAATTTATACTAGCCTTAGGTCCTGAAATTTTTTAGACACGATTCTGGTTCGTCCTTAGTTAATATATAAGCTCAGATAATTGAGCTGTATTGATAAATAAGTTCGGGTTATCGAATTATAAGCTTGGTCGGTACAATTAGCATTTTAATTGCTTCAATGCTTATCTTTTAATTCTTGTAGCATCCAAATCTTGCTTGGCTATAGCTTGAATTTAGCCAACATGACTTTACATCGGTCGCCTTCTTAACATTAGCATAAGGTTATGTTTAACACAACCATCTTACTTTGTTTTCTGATAGAGAAGAAATGAGTTGCTCTGCATGAGGAGCTACCATTGCATACATTAGAGCAAATGGCGGATTCTATACAAATGCAGTGCCTTTTCTGCAGAGTTAAAGAAAGTGCGCTCCATATACAATCCATGATGTTATATGGACAAACGTGCTTTAAGAGCAACTCTGATACAGTTGGTTATGTTAGTTCTTAAAAGTTAAACAATTTGATAATACTATTAAAACAGATGAGTTTTTATAGAAGTTATTTATATAAGCAACTACAGCCAAGGTTGCTTAACCATTAAAAACAATTTTCTAAGTCAAAAAAGGGTTTCTTGCATGAATGCAGAAATAAAATATGACCTACTAAAAATAAGTTAAGAACATAAGTTGGGCTTGATAATTGGAGTGATAATTAGTGAGTGTTCTTACATTTTAGGTGGCAACAAGAGACCTATTAAAAAAGAGGTATGAACCCAAATTGAATCTATACATTGGAGATACTTTAAGGACGCAAAACTAGTCAATAATTTCGTGAAGAGAAAAGATCGTGTATCAATTCCTTGACTCAAAAAGCACAACAATGAGGCAAGTCAATCTTACAAATGAGCCTATATTCCATGCTTGATTTCTAATGTGAAGTTGGCTATGATTAAATTAACCATTAAAGCATCCCTCCATTGTAGGGGAAAATCCCTTTTACTCACCCAATGAGGATCAAAGCTAGAACACACACAAAATAACACCATAAATAGAAATAACAAAATAATGCAAATTTAACATAGTTCAACACCTTTTTCTTATATCTTTAAGAATATCTCAATTCATTATTTCAAATAAGATTACAAATTTTCTTGACAGCTTATAAAAAGAATAAGTTTTCTAGACAAACTTGATAAAACTCACCCATTACAAGATTATTGACAAACTTGATAAGACTCTCTCATTACAAGTTTTTTGAACATATAAAACTCTCTCATTACAATAACCCCTCTTACTTGAGTGATGACTCCCTCTTCAGATTAGATGGTTCTTCTCATTTTAAAAACCATTATTTACACCTTGCATCTTAATATTAAAAGATAAAACAAGTTCGTAAAATAAATTAAAATAAATCTTTTAATCTAAATGACATCCTAAAAATTTAAATTTCCACTCACTACATTGATTTGGAAATTTAAATTGTTCTCCCAACACCTATACATCCATATGGGATTGAGAATCCACAACTCGGTCTCCAATGTTGCTAGAACACTTCTTTTTTTTTTGGTTAAATTTAGGATATTTCTCACCCGAGAGTAAAAGATTAATTGTTTAAGATACTGAAAATTCATTTAAAAGACTAACCTTTCTTAATAAATGTTATTTACCTAAAAATCAATACATGACTATATGTTTAAGAGACATGATTATTTACTAATTATATCACACCATGTTAACTTGTGGGAATAGCTACCATGCCATGTTGGTTTGTGGGAAAACTTTTAATGACAAAAACTGGGTGATTTTTCTTTTTGAAATTTTATGGCGCTGAATGCAAACTGGTGATATCATCATGCCATGCGATATTGAAAAATTCCTCGCTTGATGGCGCCATGGCGGCCCCTTGCTCTTTCAAAGCCTAACGCATCACATTCTGTGCCCCCACGTTACAAACTGCTATTTCGAGTGGTATAGTCCTAGCTCGTTTTATAGAGGGACAATAGCAGATGGCCCCTCCTTTGTTCTATTAAGGCTTCATTTCAATATTTCTTTGATAACAACAATCAAACAATGCCTTCTGTAATATGCTTCGTCTAATCCGTTAGCTTCATTTAATACTGTTGCGGTGGAGTAGTTAAGCTGCTTGCCGTGATACATTGGTAAATCGCTTTATTCTGTATCACGTCGTGGAGTTTTTTCTTTCTTAAAGTGAGCTATAAGATCAATGTGCCAAGAAAGCCTCCTTCTTAGCTCGCATATGTGCATTAGGATAAAACAGGTCCTCAAATATTTCTAATTTGTCAAAGTAATTATGCACTCTAATTTTTTAAAAGGTTTAATCACTTTTTTGGTCTCTATAGTTGCACAAGTTTTTTCTTTTGGTCCCTATAATTAGAAATAATCTGTTTTAGTCCCTATACATGTACTTTCGAATATCAATTTAGTTTCTGTCATTTTAAACCGCCACAAACAGATATTGAAAATATATGTATAAGAACTAAAACGGATTATTTCTAACTATAAGGAACAAAAGGAATAATCTGCACAACTATAGGGACGAAAAAGATATTTAAACATTTTTTAAAAATTAGATAAGAAAGCTTGTATAATTTAAGTTTAACTTATAGAAAAAGTTTAGTTTTGGTTTCTTATTATTATTTTCTTGTCTTCTAAATACTTGTTAAAGAGTTTATTCAAACTAAGTTATATTAGTGAGATGAAATCCAGAAGCTGCTTCATCCATTAACAAAACCTTATTAATCATTACGACGAGTTCGCATCTTGCAGTTTTACATGTTTAAGCAACGGAGTAGCTACGGAATTTAATAGTAAAGGCTATATATATGTCTTTAAAACATTCGTTAAAAAAATTATCTTCATACAGTGTAAACATACATGGTCAAATTTCATGTGGAAGAGGTGCATGCCCATCTAAATTTTGATTGTCTCGAACAAAATTATGTCTTATAAATAATACTTATAAAAAATTAAAAAAATACAAAATGAAAATTTTGATTTATAATCTACTTGTTAGAAACACTCGTAGTTAATGTAATTGAATATAAAACAATTATAATAAAATTTATGGAATTTTTTTTATGAGAAAACAAGCCATACATTGACCGTGTAAAGTAATTTTACACTGTCATCCAATTACAAACCAACATTTATTGTAAGTTTGTTGACTTTTATAATAAATACTTTAAAAATCATATCAATGGTGGTTTGTGATTGGTTGATAATATAAAACTTTTTACATTGACAGTGCATAACCATTAAACTCTTTTTTTATATAGACCACAGGTATTTTTTTCTAGAAGCAACCCTGTTCAAGCTAGGGAGGACCACTATGGGCGCAAAAACTCTCCATCCAAATATTTAATATAGCCACACATCTAGTACTCGAACTCGAAACCACTAGTTAAGCTGAAACAATCTTGTGCCAATTAATCCACGCACCCGGTGGTTTATTGGTTATCCTTTTGTCTTAAGTGAAAATTAATAAGAATTTTTATTTTATTTAGAAGCTATATTGGAATTCCAATATTTTTAAGGACAGCACCAACTTATTATATATAGTAAATATATAAATGAAAGAAAAAGGTAAAAGTTAGGAGACCGTAGCTTCAGTTCCGAATGTTTGCCATCAATCGGCTGCTAATTTTAAGAAACTGACGCGTAGTACATTTTATTTACTTCGTTGCACCTTGATTGGCATGAGTTCATGATTTGGCAAATAACTATTTTGTCAATTTTTGTACCACTATTTTCGTACTAAATAGCAACTCTTTTTTTTTTTTTAATAATTCGATCTCAGGGACTTGTGAGTATAATTGTTGGACGTACATACAGTTGACAGAAACAGCGGAAAAGCGAAAATAACTAGCACAATACTTGTGTAAATGTTGGTGGTAAAAGGGGGCCTATAGCCAGCAGTCATTGGTAACAAAATTCTTTCATGTGAAAGCATTCAATTAATCTTGCTACAAAATTTGGGTTGAATATTCAACGGGCAATAGCTAGTGCCAGCTAGTGGATTCTTCTGCTTAAGAAATTTCAATATTGTGCCTCTTACTTGTTTACAATATATCCCTAGAGATGTAAAATGGCATAAAAGTGAAGAAATTGGCTTGTTAACGAGCATGCTTGGTATGTAGTTGGATCGTTCTTCCCCACTCCTGCTGGGAATCACAATAATTTTTTTATTTCCTGTGCTGTGTGACGAGTAAAAAGTTATATAATTATTTATTAAAAATATGGCATATATAATTTGAACAATCTTTGTCATTTTTATTTGGGTATCTGTTAGCTACATGAAAGAGGCGACCATGACTCATCATGACCAACCCCTTACGGTTCATTAATATTCAGAGCAAGTTAGTGTCACCTGTCGTCCTAGGCTCTCCCCCAAGTATCATAACAACATTGAAATGCATGCTCTAGTTCCACGTTGAAGTTCTTAGTTAATTAGTGATTGTTACGGATTCCTTCTACCAGGAGATCTGTCACAACAAAGCTACTTTATCCTACTTAATAAAGGAGCAGGGTTGGTGCACTTGTACTAGGCATTAATTATCCTAAATTTTTTTGTACCAATTTTTTTAATTACAATCGTGGTTATTAAACCAGGGCCAAACTGGTCCATTCCACCGGTTGAATTAATTGAGGATGGATTGAGTTATCGGCATGGCAATCTAAAAAACAATAGAATAAAAAAAAAAAATCAATCAAGAACCCGGCAGAATGGACAAAATTGGTAAATATAGTGTAGAAAATCAGTTTAATTAAAATTTATTATTCTAAAACAATAGTTAAATAAAGGTTTAATTATTTATTTGATTCCTATAATTACAAAAAAAAAAATTAATCTTTATGTTTAAAAACGTGTCTTTTTGATCCATGCACATATTATTTTTAATCTCTTTTAGTCTCTACACATATCATTTTAATTGTTTAGTTCCTACTACGAGGACTAAAAAGGATTAAAAATAATATGTGTAAGGACTGAAAGGAAATATTTTTAAGTATAAGGACTAAAAAAAAATTGTAACTATAGAAATCAAATAAGTATTTAAACCTTAAACAAATAAATCTCGTATATGATATTTACATATAAATTGCTATTATTTAACTATTCATTATATATATATTTTTTTTAAGATGTAAAATATCATTTTTCTATGCTAAATATTGAGTAGCACAGCCAATGTTTTATTATCGGAGAAACCTATGCTGAATGTAAGTTGAACCTGAATTAGTCACGGAGAATCCATTTTCTGTTTTGAAAATTATCACTTTTTCCTAAGAGAAAAGTAAAATTCAGTACAATGTTAGACCTAACTCAATTTTATGAACAACACGTGTTCAACCACTTAAAAAATTAATTAATAAATTTATTTTCAAAAGAGGTTAATCATGTACTGTCTAGGGAACTTGTATTGGAAGGTACCATCAACCTATTGTTGACGTTATTATACACTCATTAAAGGTAGACAATTCCTTTTAGCCTAGGAAATAGAATACATTACAAGTACGGGGCAATGATACATGCAAGACAACAAACCCTCCAAGTCTGAAAATCTCGTAAATCACTGAATCATAGAAGTAGCAGTAATAACCATAATCAGACAAAGTTTCTACATATGCTTTACTGAACTAAGAGGATTATAAAATTCTTATAATAAGTTTTTATAATTCGATCATAATTTTTATTTTTTGACTATATCACTTATTTTAATAGTTCTGATTTCTCAATTAAAAGTCACCTGTTAAAATCACAAAGTTAAATATATTCTTACACGGCTAAAAGCTTGCGTTGATGATTAATTATTAGGATGTTTTGAACTAAAGCAGACTAGCTAGGACTTCTGGTCTTTTGTTGATAAACCCTCCATAAGTAAACATAACTGCAGTTGTTGACACCAACTACTATATCAGCTCTAGGTCCCTACATTTAATATGTTTATGTCTCAAGCTGCCACTATATATAAGCTTCAAGTTATCTTCTTCTCTTCCAAGTTCTCGCTTTCATATCTGATATAAAGCTATTGCTTGCTTCCCTAGCTGATGGCCTTTGCTCAGGTTATCACGGTACTTCTTTTTGCATTAGCTCTAGCCAGAATTGGCCCCTCAGCATGCCAAACGGTAGAGGGCAAAGTCTCTTGCACTGACTGCACTCACAACTACGATTTCTCTGGTTTGTATACAGTCTCAGCTCTCGCTCATCATATTTAATTACAAGCTTTGAGCTTAATTAGTATTATTAACTCCATTTCTCAGCCAAATATTTCTTCGGTTTTAAATATTTAGTTGTTATAAACTTATAATGTTCCTGGTAAGGATCCTTAAACTAATGAGTATGAAAAACTAGGAAATTAAGATGCTCATTGATTACTTTTTCAAATTCACCCTTCCTTGTACGTATTTGTCCAATTCAGACTGTTTGTCCGCTGTTTCTTTAACAAAAGAGCACTGTGCTGTGCAATTCATGCAACAGAACTTTTGTAGGAAATAGCAGTCTGGTATGTGTCATGTGATAGTCGAGAGCGTGAGAGAAATAAATATTAATATCATAATTCAGATAAATGACTAAGATAATAAAAGGAATAATTAAATATCAACCATATAATTCAAATGGATATATAATAATTTTGGTCATTCATGCATAAATATATGATAAAAATTAACGTACGTGTGTGTGATTAAAATAATCTTGAACATTCATGTGAGAGTGTTTTTAGTAAAAAAAATTTAACATGTTATCTCTTTCAATTTATTCTTTTTATTTTTATTTTTAAATTGAATTTTAACATTTTTTTTAAAAGAAATTACTAATAATTAAAAATAATCTTGTGTCATAATTTTATCATAAATATAAAAATATAATTTATATATTGAAAAATATTTATTTATTATGAATTTTAATTATAACATAATTTATATATTAAAAAGTATTTATTTATTATAAATTTTGGTTAAAAAATAAATATTTATTTTGTATATTGTACAAAATAAAATACTAGTGTGTGTATCTTGTATATTGCACACAAACTAAAATGGGTGTGTGAATGATATTGAAAAATAGTAGTTCTTCCATCTCATAATAAGTATTGTCCCAAGTTTTTTTATATAGACCAAGAAAAATAATTAAATAGATAGAAGAGAGTAATAATTTTACAAAATTAACCTTATCATTAATCTTCTTAGTTAAAAATGATACAACACAACAACAACATTCTACAAAATATTATTAGGAATATAAATAGAAAAAAAAAAAGTAATCAATATTGCATTGAAAAGCTAAACTATAACTTATTATTTTGAGACTTATTTTTTCTTTTAATTAGCATGACGCTTATTATGAAAAAGAGAGAATAATTCATGTCTTAGTTGTACAAAATGTCAAACAACTTAAAACCTTTATAAAATTTGAAACATAGGGATTAGAGAATATATCAAAGACACATATAGTGCACCTTGATTCTAGAACTCTTTCATTTCATGTTTTCAGGCATTAAGTTGTCAGTGAAGTGTGAAGGCGTGAAAAACCTGGCTGTAGCGACCACAGAAGATAACGGCTTCTTCAAGGTTGACCTTCCCTCAGACCATACAAAGTCTCCCTCTGCGAACTGCTTTGCAAAACTTGTTGGGGGGCCAAATCACCTTTATGCCTCAAAGAAAAACCAGGTCTCCCAAATTGTCAAGGGAAAAGAGAAAAGCACTTACACCATCTCCACTCCTCTTAGTTTCTTCACATCGTGTCCCCAAAACACAGAATGCAACAAGGCTGCCAACCTGTTCGGTTCATCCAAAACCTTTGATCTTCCTCTGCCTCCGGAGTGGGGTTTGGCACCCACTAGCTACTATGTTCCTTTCTTCCCCATCATCGGAATACCTTAGTGTGTTCCAGTGACATATAATCGCTGGGAACAAAAAATAGACTGTTATATATTATAGTCTTGCATGTTCTTTACAAGTTCATATATATATATATATGCCTTATGTGTGTAACATGAAAGAATGGCATATATAGTTATGGTATTAAATATTAATAGCTGAGTTTCCTCAGTTGAAAGTAGATAAATATCGTGCTGCTTTGTCCATTTATATATATGTCTCTCTATGTTATGCTATTGATATGAAAGCAGTATTCTGAATATGTATAATGATGACTTGAGTAAAAAAAGCATATTCTAACCTCCAGCAAGAAAAGAAAAAAAAAAAAAAAGACAATACTATTAGGTTGAAAAAAAAATCAGCCGTAACAATTCTTGCAAGTGATTAGAATAATTATGGCAGAGATCTTTTTGAAAGAGAAGAAAATGTAAAGTATGCAAATTACCATAACCAAAGGAACATAATTTTAAAAGTAAAATCACTTTTTCAACATAATAAAATTAACCACTGAGTGTATGTTAGGCAAAAATACCAGTTCCAAGATACAGGAGTAAATATGTTCAGCTTATGTGATGTAGAAAGAAAATAACTTAAATTGAGGAATAAGAGACGAAAGTTAGTACGAAGCTTGTGTTCATCAGTCTTAAGCATCCTTTTATATTTCAATCATGAGCAAGGGGGTTGAGGAGAAGTTGCCAACAAAGTGATATAAAGGCCAGGAAGGTGAATATGATTAGATTTTTTCAAACAAATTTTCTCAAACCCAGTAGATTTTTGGAGTTGCACATTGAAGGCCCCGACGCTCACGCATCGTAGAATAGCAGAACTTAAAGGGGATGCTTGCTCATTTTTGTTTTTGGTCCAAGGGATGTTTGCACTTTTAAACTCAAATTCACCTCTAAGACTCCAAAAATGAAACATTTAATTTTTTGGCTTGGGCTTTATGGGTTTTGCTATTTACATCATCTCTATTTTCTAAGTACACTTCCCTTTCTATTTTTTTTATTTTTTATTATCATAAATATTCTTTTTACATACCCTTTTATATAAAAAAGACATAAATCCCATTATCTATACTCCATCTTTATTGTTCTCTAAATATTTCTCATTTATTTTCTCCCCTTTTTCCTCTTGTTTGTCAAAGGTATTAGAATTTTACCTTAATTTTGTTTCATTACACTCCTATATTGAATTTCATCATACAAGGAAAATACTTTAATATCGATATCGTGCGAAACTTATTTTCAATTTTATCATACAAGCAAAATACATTGATCATAAAACATGCACGTTGCATAACTGTGCGAGACTAAGTACGTGGAGATTTTCTTTTTCTTTTTCAATTCCAGAACATATGCTATGTTGGGAACTCAATATAATAACCATCCCGAAAAGTGCTTTCCGGAATACTGTTTTGTTTTTTAACATATCAAAAAGTACTTTTTGGAATATTGTTAGAATGTTAAAAAACAAAACAGTATTCTGAAAAATACTTTTTGGAATGTTAAAAAAAAACAATATTCTAGAAAATGTTAAAAAAACAAAATAGTATTTCAGAATGTACATTTTGGAAAAAAAAATTCCTTCATAATTTTTTTAAATTTTTATTTTTTTCAGTTCATGTTAGTCAGATATCTGAAGTGGTGAATATATCGACTAATGGGGCAATAAATAAAATTATTGATTGTAGGGAAAGAAGGGGGAGTGAGGCACACGACGAGAGGGAGTGGACAAGGTGTGAGATGAGGGCGAAGTGCGTGCGAGAAGTGGGAGGAGAGTTGTTTTGAAAAGGAGGGGAAAAAACAAAGTTAATTAAATAAATTCAAATAAAAAAGACTTAAATATGTTTTTGATCTCTTAAATTTGGGTCAAGTTCACTTTTGGTCCCTTAAATTTAAAAGTAATTTTTTTAGTTTTTCTAATTTAAAAATTGCCCACTTTTGGTTCCTATTTTGTGATCTTTTTAGTTCCTGATAAGAACCTAAAGTGGACAGTTTTTAAATTAGAGGGACTAAAAAAATTACTTTTAAATTTGAGAGGCCAAAATAAATTTGGCTCAAATTTGAAAAATCAAAAAGATAATTAAGCCATAAAAAAATTAAAAGGGAGAGTGTAGTTAGAAAATAGAGACAGTATAAATAGCGAGACAAGCGTGCCGAGTCCGTACCATAGTCAAATACATCACGGGAAAAAGAAAATAAATTTTATAATGAAAAAGAAAGGTACATGTAAATGACCAAGCAAAAGCTTTCCTGCATAAGTATGAAAATTGAGATTCTGCTTCTTTAATATCAAAGAGAATTCAACGAGAAAATAAATAAATAACAACTTGGTTGTTGTGTTTATGATGTATATGAGTTGAGTATAAGTTTGACTTGTGAAATAAACATAACAGTTTAATTCATTTAAACAAATGAATTAAGTTTAAAATTTTAATTTAATTTGTTTAGGAATCTAATCGAAAGAAAAAGAGAAAAATAATTAAAAAATAAATATGAAACATATGTAATGATACTTATATAAATAAAATTATTATTTATTAAATATATTTCTTTTCTTATTTAAAATTAACGCACAAGTAATGTATAAACTATTATAAATTTTTAATATTGAGCCTATAAAATTTGAGGTACAGATGGGAAAAAAATTAAAACCCTACAGTAATAAACATTTTTATATGGTGAACATGTACACCACTTATGCTTTGTTTAGATGTGAAAGAAAATCAGGGAAAAAAATGGATAAATTTTTTTTTAAAAAAAAGTAAATTTCACAATTTATTTGGATGATTAAAAATAGGTAACAAATAAAAATAAAATAAAATTTTCTTTCTACTTATTTCATTTAATGAAAAGAAAAGAAACAACATAAGCAACAACATCTTTACCCTTCTGAAAGTTTTCTGTTGACTATGAGTTTATTTGGATAAACTTCTCAATAAATACTTGATGAAAAAAATAAATAAGAAGAAAAATTAAATTAAACACCTCCCATAAGTTAAAATTAGTCTATGTATTAGTTAAAATCAACTTTTGAAAAAGTTAAATGAGAGTGTTACAAAAATTGAAATACATAAGTTGATTTTAACTTTTGAGAGAAGTTTAATTTAGTTTACCTTTTTTTTTTTTTAACCTGCTTATCGAGAAGTTTATTTAAACATGACTTATATCTAACCCACTAGAGTCAACCTAGTGGTGGAGGTTAGAGTAGTTTGCACAAAATTATAGGTTCAAACATTGTTGACGTCATTGTACACACACACACACAAAAAAAAGAACATGACCTATATCTTTATTTCCATTTTTCTCCCCATTCGTAACCGCCCTACCATTTCTCTATTCCATTTTTCGCTTAAATATGTTTTTGGTTCTTATAAAATGAACAAGTTTTGATTTTGGTTCCTACAAATTTTTTTCTTTGTTTTTCATCCCTTTAAAATTGGAAATTACTGTTTTTGGTCCCTATAAAATAAGCAAATTTTGATTTTGATCCTTATAAAATATTTTTCTTTGATTTTTATCCTTCCAAAATATGAAATCACTAATTTTGGTCCCCAATATTCGTTTTAAGATAGATAAATAACATTTATTTTAGACATCATGAAAAAAATTAGAAGTATCATATGCTAACATGATACTACAGACACTAATGGGTATCACCTAGGATAGACACTTGACCTTCTGTTCAACACATAAGCAATTAACGAGTATCACATAATAATAGGAACCAAAAAAATGATTTCCAATTTTAAAATAATGAAAAACAAATTTTTTTTTACAAAAATTAAAATCAAAACTCACTCATTTTACAGGAATTAAAAACTTATTTAAGCCTTTCCTTTTTATATGATCCTCGCTAGCCAATTTTGTGTGCAGCCAAAACTTAGTAAAATCTCAATCAGTGACTAGTCATTGTACAATAGTTGAGAAAGAGAAAGAATATGATGAATGATTTAGATTTTGACGTCAAAAAACTTCTTGTTGCATAAGTAGGAGAGGATCTTAATCAATAACAGATCTTGGTTATGATAGGGGAGTCATGACTCCCCCAGACTTTTTTTTATTCTTTTATATAAATAGATATTTATATAATCATTAAAAAATTTATTGTTTTAGATGTTGTTGATAAAAGAAAATTTTCACTCCTAACTAAACTATTTTCTTATAAATGAGATTATCAAGAATAGGATTCTTAAGAAATTTTATAAAATTTATTTAATTATTATTCAGCTTATTTAGGAATAATATATTCACATGATTATGACAAAAAATATTTTCAACTATGAAGGTAATCAAGTTTTATTTCCACTTTATTCACAAATTATTCTAAAAAGTCTTTTATAGCCAGAAAATATTTTTTCTTTCTTCTACTAAATATAAGAAACTTTTATTTTCAATTCACATCACTTTTTAAAAAATATTTAAACATTTCTTATATCAAACACATACTTAGTGTTTTTTTTTATGCTAACTCTCTTATGTAAAAGAAAAAAAAAACTTTTTATAAGATTTTTGGCTCCTCCAAGATTTTTAATTTTATTCCACTGATACTAATACTTTCTTTTTCTAACCAAAGCCACGCATGCCCACACTCATTAATTCAAAATTGCATTGCCAAAAATGTCCACCCATGATGGAAACAATTAATTTCCTCTACTACTTGAGAATTGAGTTCCAATTTGAATACCCAAAATTCTACTACTGCGTATTTTCCTCCTTTGGTGTCGTTAACATGACACAGTTGTGGCACATCGATCTACCGTGCATACAAAAATGGTTACATCCCCACGATAGTTTTCATCACTTTCATCTACTCTAGTCAGACCTGGTCTAAGAATAAAGTTATTAAAACTCAAGTTTTAAGCCTACAAAAAAAATAAATTATTTGTTATTAGTTTTTATAAAATAAAAAGGACATATATGTTGATAAAAAAAACTCAATATATAACTCTCTCATTTAAAATTTTAAAAAAAATTCTTTTAAAATTTTCTTTAAGCCTCCACGTTGGATGTAGTAACCTCTCAAAGAATTTCGGTGACTTACATATAGCCTCGGGAGTGACTCATGTTTCCAGTTTCAGATATAAATAAAGTCTAGAAAGCAATACTTATTAGACACGATATTTTGAACGCTTCTACGGTGAAGCATTAGAGTAAGTGCCTCACCGATGAGGCACTAATTTTACCTACTATAGCAGGTTTTTACTGGAATCAAAATTTTATATTAAATTTATAACCTTTTTTTTATTTGCAAAATAGTCCTAAAAATATTTACATGCAAGGGTATATAACTTTAATTATTGCCAATAAGTACTGTAGCTACAAAAATTATAAAAAAATATGAAAATAATAACACTAAATTAATGATAATTTATATTAAAATATTAAAAAAAGAATTTATAGATAATTTTTTATGTGTATTAGTATTACGATCACAAGAAATAATAGTAAAATAATATTATAAAATCTATTTAAAATATCATAAAAATATTTTAAAAAATGATAAGAATATTGATTAATATTTATACTATCACAAATTATATATATATATATATATATACATATATATATGTATATATATATTAATTCTCAATCCAATAAATTAATATTATAATCTTCAATCAAATATAAACTAAATAAAAATAACAGTAATAATGAATATAAAAAATACTAATAGAACAAAAAAATTAAAATAATGTAAAATAATACTATAATCTTAAGAAAAAAAATATTACAACAATAAAATAGTCTAAAATGTAAAATAGTAAAAAAAAATAGTATTATCAAATGATATCAGAAATAAAATGTATTTAATTAAAAATTATAAAAGCATCGTATTGCATATCATGTTAAATTTTATAATCTTTTATTTTTAATTCTTTAATTAATGTCTTTAAAATTATTAATTAATATTTTTATTTTTTCCGTTACAATCGTTTCTTGCTTGAAATGAAAAAAAAAATATAGTTCCAGTTTTATGATTTGATATATCACCTTAGTTCATATAAGATCTGTTACCTTCAAGAAAAAAAAATAAAATAAATAAAATAATATATATATATATATATATATAAGATCTCCTGTTTACAAAACAACCCACTCCAATGATACATTGATTAAAAAAAAATTATCTATACACGTTGTGGAAAGAAAATACTAACATAGGCTAAGCTTATTTTAATCACTGAAAAAATAATATAATAATAAATAATTATATGTCAAAATATTGATAAATATCATAATAAAGCTTATTTACATTGAAAATGCATATTAATGAAACAAATTTAATTTAAAGAGTACAATATTAACATAGCCAACCAAGGTCTGTTCCCATCCCAATCGAAGAATATTTTGCAAAGACACCCAAATGCTACTTTTATATCAGGACTAAATTGCAAATCTCTAACAAAAGTTTTAACAGGTAACAGGTTAATAATCTCATCCGTCTAATTTTTTAATATTTAATCTGATGGTCAAAAAAATTCCTCAAAGTTCAAAACAGGTGGTACACCCATGTACCACCTAATCTGCTGCTTCATCGTAGACTTTTCGCGATATTTTGCCAATCTTGAACTAAATAACTTCATACTACAATTACTACAGTACTACTAATTGTAATTGAATTTACGTCGGCGAGCAAGTGACGCTGTTATGGATGATTCGGATGCATTGACAGGGCCCACAAATTGGGCAGCTAACAAAAAAATAAAGGACTTGAGGCTTCTAAAAGCCCCCCGTCAAAAAAAAAAAAAAAAAGACAAAAGCCAAGTCCAAATAAAAAAACAAAAGGATTTATGGCCTACTCACAATGATACGCAAATCATAATTGGAACAATTCAGTTAGACTTGATGAGGGAGAGTGTTAAAAAACTAAAGTCTTACATAAATAAAATCAAATCAAAGTATATATAGAGATAAAAAGATCAAACTCAATTAGTTTGAATTTTTTAGATAATATATCTCCTATTTTTTATACACATTTAGCTTTTGTTTGGTATATGTTTTGGAGGTCGCTCGTACTTTTGACCTTAAGTCAGCCCCGCAACGCCTGTTCCGGTTTCAACACCGCTAGTCTACCCCGGCCAGTATTTCCATGCTATCCCGAATCAACTTCACTTCAACCTCGGATTCGTGTACGAACACGCCCAGTGGCATAGAACGCGTGTAGTTCACTCAAACGTAAATCACCACGTAACACCTAGCTAGAATGCGTGTAGTTCACTCAAACGTAAACCACCATGCGGCACTCAAACGTAAATCACCATGCGACACCCAGCTAGAATGCGTGTAGTTCACTCGAACATAAACCACCATGCGACACCCTATATAAAAGACTCCACACCTATCAGGTACGGACTCTGAGGCCTTCTCATATTAAGACTAATACTGACTTAAGCATTGGAATCCTTGCAGGTGCCACCACCAAAGACACCAACCACCACCGCGGGAGCTCACCGGAAATACGTCCTTCTGTTTACCACACAATAGTATAATAGAATAGAGAGGAGAGGAGAAGAAATTTTTGAATTTTTAAAAATATAGGTAGTTTGGTTTAATGGAAATGGATGAAATTTTTTAAAATTTTGTGGGTTCTACTACTTATTTTTATTCTATTTTTCATCTACTTTCATTCACTTCTCTATCTTTTTCTTATTTTTTTATCTATTTCTCTTCTACCAAACAATTTAAAATTTTAAATTATTTTCTATTTATTTCTCACTTTTTAACTTATTTTTTATTTATTTATTTTTTTTCTACCAAACAAAGACTTAGGTCCGATCTATACTCTTTCATTGAGTCTGCTAACATGGAACAAAGTAAAGCTGTCCCGAAATGAACCAACACCTTTACGATGTCCGAGGTCGGTAACTAACAATTCCCCGCGGTTCAGCGGTTTTTTAACAATTCCCCGCGGTTCAGCAGTTTTACCAAAAAAGTAAAAAAAAAATAAAGCAGACATCGAGACACGGATCGTTAGATTGAATCCAAACTCTGACCTTTGTCACCTCCACCTTATCATCAAACATCAGTCATGACTTCAAGTCAATCATGTAGCAACCAGGCAGCATTCCCCCTTAACCAAAAGCTAAATCAAATTACTCGTTTATGTCACAGGAGGGAAAAGGAAATAAAAAGCACCGTAACAAACAACAAATAGAAAGCAAAAACTTTAACTTATAGCCTATTGGTCTTAAATTGCTTTCATCCAAAATATAAAATAACACTTACCAAGTTACCAAGATTCATTTGAAGTTAAAATTTTGTATTTTCACTCATTGTGCATCTGAACGTGAAAATTATGAGATTTATGGCAAAATTAATCCTAAATAAACAAGGTGCTAGAAAGTCATCCACTCATGATATCATTCTTTACAATCTCTTTTCTTTTTGTTATTGAATATTACTGTTCAAGAATTTTTATAAAATTAAGAAAATTATTAAACATTTTTAATTTTAAAAAACATATTCATCTGACTACATTAGTTTTCTCTTTATAAATATTCTTTTATTTCACTCAACAAAAATATCAAATAAGATAAAGGCCAGTATCAATTTTAGCGAAAAGGAAAAGCTAGAGAGTTTAGGTAAATTTGTATAGATATGTTTCATTATTCTGCTGGATTACAATGGAGAGGAGTATTTGTGTAATGTACAAATCTGCAACGCTTATACGAGGTTTCTATAACTTATACATAATTTAAAAAAAATAAAACACATACTTATTATGAATTTTGCCCCCACACACAAAATTATAGTGGTTTTAAGAAAAATCATCACAAAACTATCTTAATTGTGACATTTTAAAGGAAAAATTATTACAAAATTATTTTAATTGTAATGATTTTTTTATATAGAAGCAAAATTCGTGACATTTTATAAATTTAGAGGCTAAATTCCCCAAAAAAAATATATTTAAGGACAAAATTTGCAAGATTATATATGAAATTTTGAGAACAAAAATTACAATTAAGTCTTTTCTTTACCTCGATTTTTCTTTCTACCTCATACCACTCCGAAATGGGATGTGCTGTTGTCATTAATTTTCCAAATAGGAATCCAAGTCCATAATCATTTTATAAAGAGATATGAGTGGGATTAATTCATTTTTTATCGTATCTCTTTCTTTCCTCTACTAGCTAGACAATACAATCGATTGAAGAGGGATTTTATAATTAGATTAATACGGCGGTCAAGAAAGGTTTGAAACATTGTTACCCCTGTGATGCCGTGGTGAGAGGGGGCTCTCCACGAGTCCATTGCCTCGACGCGGAGAGGAGTGACGGTGAATGATTTCTGTGGTTGTGGATGACAACACAGTAAAAAAAAACCTTCAAATAGTCACATCTGTGTTTTATATCCCAAACGGACAAACCTTTCTCTTTCATTACGGAGATTGAGTCGTCAGTACGTTAATGAGTGATGACACTATGACAGAGAAAGTATTGGCGTTGCGGGTTTACTCGACTATATACTTATTTATAATTTATAAGAATAATATATAAGTAGGCATTTAATTTTTAGGTAATTTTTAATTAAGTCTTTACATTATAAAAATTTGTAATTGAGTTCTTAATTTTTTTTTAAATTAATTGGGTCCTTGATGTTAAATTATTGTGAATATTTCGTTAACTTAGACAGAATATTTCTTGGTAAAGACTCAATTAAAAAAATATATAAAAATCTAATTAAAAATTATTCAAAAGTTTAAGGACCTATTCAATAGTATAACCTTATTTTTATTTTTTTTATCTTGATTTTGCATTTCTTTTATTTTATAAAAAAGAAAAAATTATAGAAAGGGACAAAGGCATCCTTCAATATTAAAATACTATCGCATTATTATTATGTGACTAAATTACATTTTTGGTCCTCTTATAATTCTCAATATATGATTTTGGTCTCCTTATTTTTAATTCCGCAATTTTAACCCTCTAATTTTTAAAATTCCTTAAATTTAGATCCCCTTTTTTCAATTCTGCAATTTTGTCCCCAAATTTTAAAAATTTTCAATTTTGGTCTAATTATTAAATATTCATCTATTGACTGTTAATGTCTTAACATTGATTATGACGTGATATTAGTTTGTTAAAAATTATCTACCACTTTTTCAGTCTAATGCTACATCATACTTAACGTTGAGGCATTAATAGTCAACAATGAACATTTAACAGTTGGACCAAAATTGCATATTTTTAAAATTTGGAGGACTAAAATCTCAGAATTAAAAATAGGTGCAAATTATTTACTAGTTTTGTCAATGACTAATCTCTTACGGAGAATTTGGCTAACCATTTTTAATGAAATATCTTCTCCCAACCACCTTTTTTTCATCTACAAGTCTTTAACCCAAGATTTTACTGGACTAATATAATATTAGTAAATTAAAAGTTAAACTATTGAGTATGTCTCTGAACTTTTAGGTAATTTTAATTAGATCCTTGTACTATTTTTTTTAATTGAGTTCTTAATCTTTTAAATTTTTTTAATTTGGTCCTTGGAACAAATGGCAATTAGACGGAAGTTAATTCCTAGAGACCCAATTAAAAAAAATTTAAAAATTAAGAAATAAATTATAAATTTTTATAATATAGAGACCTAATTAAAAATTACATGTAACTAGTGCTTATTCCTAATTTATAATATGTACTCTACCCTTCATTTTTTTTTCGCTTTTGGATTTTATATAGGAAGAAAATTAACTACGGCTACTCATATTCATTTACGTTTTCTTTACTTCACTTCAACTAGAAATACTAAGATATTGTATATTACGTCAGCATTGCTAATTGCTATATGCTTTAAGTATTAACCTAGCAAGTTGTTGGTTTATAGCTACTATATAGTAACAAGTATCCCGTTGTAAGCTATTTAATAAGATAGCCAACAACATCACATCTATAAATTAAATAATATATATCTTGGAAACCGTCTTAACAATTTTAAGAAAAAAAAAAAAGAATTGTGCCTTACATAAAATTTGTACTCCCACCAACTTTATTAGATGACAAGCATATTTAAGAATTATATATCTAAATATGTTTTTTTTATCCTTATGAATATCTTGAAATTTAGTTTCAATCTTTGAAACTAATTCTTTTTCGTTTGAACTTTTGTTCTTTTAAAAGAATAGTTTTGGTCTCTAGTTTTTAGTAACTTTGTTAATGGATAAAAAAATTATTTACATCTTATTAAACCACTTTTCTCTTATAATATTTTGGTTATCATTAAACTTTTTAAAAATAATATGATTATTTGAATGAGGTTTTATTCTGACTTTTAATTCAGATAAAATATTTCAATAATATAATTTTTTTTTCGAAATAAACAAGAAGTACTAAATAAAAATGAGTTATCAAGATTTATGGTAAGAGTTTAATAGATATGCACTATTAGTGAAAAATATTTTACATTGTTAACTAATTAGAAATTAACTTTGGTGTAACTTTTAGGATGATTAAAATTAGCAAACTTACCATATATGATAGTTTGTGATTAGATAACTGTTCGTGGCTATTTTGGTACCTTGAACGGGGTGGACACTCCAGGGCGCTCTGGCGAGTGGCAGCACCTAGTTGTCACCTGCAAAGACACTCCGATGCTTAAGTCATTGTCTGTAAAAGGTGAATAATAAGACTTCGGTTTTTACCTGAAGGCATGTAATGCTTTATATAGCAGCAAGGTAGTAAGTTAGCTACCATGGGCCTCGGGTCACATGGCTAAGCCCAAAGGGGGTCCAGAACAGTAACCTCCGAAGTCGGTGGCTCGTGTTGACACGAGCACCGGCTTGTTCTTTGAGTCACATGGTTTTGGCTTTCACTGTCACATTTGCTCTCTTTCTGCAGAATGTTAGTTTAAAGCAAAAAATAAGTTTCTATGTTACCTCGATTTCTCAGTGAGCTGCCGCTTTTTGCTTTGCTTTGTTTTGCTTTTATACCTGAAATGAATTTCAATATATATATTTGTTATGTATACTTTTTGCCTTTTTGTATCTGATGAGCCTTGAACATATCCAACGAGATAGATGTCTTTATGAGCCTTATACATATTCGACGAGGTAGATATCTTTCTATCCCGGCAGAAGCAATCTTCCTACCCCGGCTGGAGTGAATCCACGTACACGGGGTAGTTCACAATGCTTGCTTTATTTTCAATTTTAGCAATCTTCCTACCCCGGTTGGAGCGGGGTAGTTCGCAATGCTTTGCTAATATTTAGTGATCTTCCTACCCGGTTGGAGCGAATCCACATACACGGGGTAGTTCGCAATCATTGCTTTATCTTCAAGTTTAGCAATCTTCCTACCCCGGCTGGAGCAAATCCACGTACACGGGGTAGTTCGCAATGCTTGCTTTGTCTCCAATTTTAGCGATCTTCCTACCCCAGCTGAAGTAGGGTAGTTCGCAACGCTTTGTCTTCGTCTTTAGCAATCTTCCTGCCCTGGCTGGAGCGAATCCACATACACGGGGTAGTTCGCAATGCTTGCATTTGGTTGCATTTTCTTTGTTTGCCTTTTGCTTTTTGTTTTTGACCTGTAAAATAATTGTAAATGATTTTTGTCCGTGCTACGTCCGAGGTTGGTCATAAGTCGGCTTTAGAAGACACTATACCGGTCCTGCACTTTCTTTCAATTAAGAGCAAGCTTTTTGTAATAATAGAATATTTATCAGAGAGCTTCTCGTGATTTAAGCCATGTTTATGACACCGTTTGTAGTCTCTGACATGGTATGATAGCATTTGATAAAAAAGATTCGATTGAACGAACATCATGGCATAATGTGTGTAAGGCATTAAAACCCATCTAAACTTTTAATATGTGTGGGTCCCGTCATGGAATACCAAACTAAGCTTTTAACATCTTTATACATGTCGTGATATAGAATTTGATGCTAAATGTAATATAGCATCACATGTTATGATAATCATTCCAAAGATATGGTGGCGAGATAGGGATTAAAAATTCAATGGCACATTTCGCTTTTATTTATTTCAAGGCTTATTCTTACGTGCATAATGGTATGACATAGATGCAATCATACTAATGAAAAGGAATAACATGGAATTGCCATATATAAAAGAAGTGGAAGGCACGTGGTACCTCGGGCGTGCATATTCGTTACTTTTGATTGGCATGTATTTAGGCTAGAATATTTAAAGCCTTGTACCTTTAATAATCATAGGTTTCTATAGCGCGTCAGATGGCTTTGAGCCGATCTTGGTGACGGCTTCAACGTCTTTGTCGACATTGAAAGGTTCTCTTTGGTTCAAAGGTGTTGAGTGCCGACGTAGTGCAACATTTTGTGCCGACATAGTATTTGCTCCAACAGTATCCAGCTTTAGTGTTGGGGTGGCTTGATGGTCACTTGACTTAGTTCCATTTGAAGTCGTCCATGCTTAGAGGGATACAGTATGTCGATCCTGCAATTTCTTTTAGACAAACACAAAGCAAGCTTGCATGATGGCATAGATAATGTCAGTAAAATTAAATAAGATTGAGCCTATATTTTTATTGACTTAGCCGTCATTTGCTTCTGTGCTAGGGTTCTCCTTGCAAAATTAAACCACACAGGTAGTGTTCCATGCTTACACAGTCGTTTCATCGCTTGCCAAATATTGGTAGCTGCTACAAGGGGCCTCTCCCCTCTTTTTAAAAGAGAAACAACATGTACATGGTGGAGATCGATTGCATATAGTATAATTTAATGTCACTCATTTAAGTGTGGCCTGATAACCTTTGAGTAATGATTACTCATTCAACTTTTAATTCCTTCGGCTTTCAAGCCTACCTTAGTCTAGATGCATGTGTCGGGTGTCTTTTAGAGAGCATGACTAAATGAAGTCGGCGCTTTTACACGGACTTGTCATTGATCTGGATCTGACTTGGGATCGTTAATTACGTAGGCCGGCTATCAAATCTACAGCGTCTCTAGCTTCTTCTTTTTTTTTTTTAAAGCTTTCTAGTTTTTACCTTATGCAGGAGCCATCTCGTTAAAGTTTGGTTATGTCGGTGTGGAATCACTACATCTAAGTCAGCATGATTGTAAGAGCATGCTATGTCGGTGGTTTCACATCCTCAATACACTCTTTTGCTAATGTGAGATGCAAATCGTCTCGAGTTTAGAGCTCGCATCCAGGGATTAACACAAGAGCAAGCACATGCATGTGTTATATAATAAAATCCTCAATGTGGATGGTTACCTCTATTAGATATCCATAATCTGGTTTGAGTAAGTCGGCCAAGTTTGTAAGCGTGTTAGAGGGAAGTTTGTCTGAAGGTTGAATTTTCTACGCACGTCCATGCCGAGCTAAGCTCAGTGACCGAACCCATGTGCAAACTGCCCATGCATATTAGTCTGCATGGGATGACTGGTATTAAGCAGGACGGTGACGTCTTTGCCATGATGTCGTCCTCTCCATGCTTACACGAAGTCGACAGTGCTTAGTATTGCTGGCTTAGAGTCTCCTCTCGAAAACCAACTTAAATAAGAAGCTCTGAACTTATCACGGAAAGGGAATAATGCGTGAGGCAATATATTGCTATTATATGCGTGAGCTTGCAACCATAGGTCTTCACCACGTATCTTGGAAGTCGATGCTTTCATCTTGGTGACGGCTTCAAAGCCTTTGCTAACTTTTAACGTCAGGCTTAACACAGCCAATCAACTTATGCGCAAAGCATCGGTGAGCCGGTGGACCAAGTCGAAGTAGGCTTTGCTGGAAAACTCGCTTAATGACGCCGAGGTGGGTGTGTGTTGGCATTGAACAGCAACCTAACAAGAGCGTTTCAACTTGATGAAAAGGAGAAATAAATACACAAGTAATTTGCCAACGAGAGTATCAGGGTTTTTGTGAGCTGTTTCTAAACGTGCGACATGTTTCATGTGTCCGATGTTAGTAACAGGATTTGCGTGTCGGCACCAAAATAACATGTAAGTAGTTGATCCTGCCCATGGTTAATGTGCAGACCTGGCCTTACATGTTGGCTCGCGTGGGATGACCAACATTAAGCAGGACGGTGTCGCCCTTACTGTGATGATGATCTCGCTTGTTGTGGCTTTGGTGTTGCAAAATCACGTGCAATGAACGGAAAGATACATGCAAGTCTCGATCTTAATTGGGGTTTATGTCGGCATGCTTGCGAAAGAGAGCATTGCTATTTGTGATGATGTCGGAGTGCTTGATCGGGAGGATGCTGCAAGCCTCGATCACGTTCCGAGATGAAATCATTCGTCTTGGATGAATGAGAAATCTCAAACTAGAGGATTGATTTCGAGATTCAGTTTGATGTGAAGGCCTCATCTAATTTAGCTTGAATTGAGGCATTATCCCACCAGACTTTAATCTTGGTTGACTTTGGCTCATGCAGGAGTCATCCGAAGCTTTTAAAAAGCTTTCTAGCTTTTCTATCGTTGGATTTTGGCTTCTCGGTATGAGGTTGCCACGTCTAAGTCGGCACACTTGCAGGGTATCATACGATCTTGACATTTAAGCCTATGTATATTGCTATATTTCCGACATGTTGACTTAACAAGTCTCAAGGCTAACTTGAAACGTCGGATCGAAGTGCTCAAGTTTGAGTGTGCTTGTCTCCATGTTCACAAGGTGCTTGTTCAACAAGGCCTGAAGGTGCCAACTTTGACAAGCCGAGTTGATCCACTCCTTCGGTTGAAGCTTTCATGCCAGGATGAAGCCAGTCTTATGGGCATTATGTTTTCAAAAAACACTTCACAAGTTGCTTAGCCCATCCAGTGGATGCTTGGTTTTTTTACACATGGGTGCTATGCATATTACTGCGTCTTAGGCACATCGAGGCTGTGTAATAGATTTATCTCTATGTGAAGTCTTTTGGCAATGTACCAGGTGTACTGACCTTTTTTTTTTTAAACAAGTGCCTGGGCATCCTAAGGTCGCCCTCGAGGCTAAGGTGCTCATATCGAGGTGTCGTCATTTCTGGGAATCGACTGTGATTGATGACAGTACCAAGGTGTCAAAGGACCTCGTCCTGAAGTGGCTAAGGTGTCGACGCTGACTTTGGCACCGGACTAGTCACGGCTTTGTTGGCCTTAAAACCTGTGTCGGTGTAAAAGTTCATGCGATGTTTACGTCGGTCTGCTTGGTGAAAGTCGGCTCTAACGTAATTGCAACTGTAGACATGCACTTCGAATTTGGCATCAATCTTGGCGATTACACCCCAACATCCAAGAAGTTGATGGAGGATGCTTCGAAGTCGAAAAGAATTGCTTTGACATGGTTTAGACACTTGAAGTTATGGGGCGGTTAATGTTTGAGTGAACTACATGCATTCTAGCTGGGTGCCACGTGGTGGTTTACGTTTGAGTGAACTACACACATGTGGTGGTTTACGTTTGAGTGAACTGTACGCATTCTAGCTGGGTGCCATATGGTGATTTACGTTTGAGTGAACTACACGCATTGTCGCATTCTATGCCACTAGGCGTGTTCGTCCCCGAATCCGGGTTGAAGTGAAGTTGATTTGGGATAGAATGGAAACATGAGCCGGGGTAAACTAGCGATGTTGAAACCGGAACATGCGGTGCGGGGCCGACTTAGGGCCATAAGTATGAGTGACCTCCAGAACAGAAACTTACCGAGAAACAAGGAGAGAAAATGGATTACCCATTGAAGAATCTTAAAACAAGGTTCATGAGGGGGGGACTAGCATGTTTATGTGAATTAGTGTCCGCTTTGGATTGGAGCAGTGAAATCGCTAGGCAAACTCATATCGTGTGACCTTTCCTTTTCTCCTTCAGTTCTTTGATAATCTTAGACAAAAATCGACTTAAGAGTGGGTTGAAGGAGAAACTTGCATGAATCTGGGTCTTTGAGTTGAAGTCATTCTTCAGAAACAGGTGTGATCTCGCGTGGTTACACCCTCGACGAAGGCGATCCAAAACGTCCAACATAACAAAAGAAAGGAAGGAACGTCGATTCCCACAAACAGAGCCAATGTTCGTGGCTATTTTGGTACCTCGAATGGGGTGGACGCTCAGGGCAGCTCCGGCGAGTGGCAACACCTGGTTGTCACCTACAAAGACACTCCGATGCTTAAGTCAGTGTCTGTAAGAGGTGAATAATAAGGCTTCGATTTTTACCTGAAGGCATGTAATGCTTTATATAGCAGCAAGGTGGTAAGTTAGTTACCATGGGCCTCAGGCCACGTGGCTAGGCCTAAAGGGGGTCCAGAACAATAACAATGTAAACTGTAAAGTGTTTATACTTTTTTCTCTTATGGTAATAGCAATGATATTCATGGTAACAATGATAATGGAGAAAATGATAGCAATAATGCTAGTTGTGATGGCACAGCGGTTGTTATGTAAATATTGGTATATCAAAAACGAGTCATTTCTATATGTAGGAAAGAAGAACAATGATAGGTTTGTTGTGTAAATGGGTTGAGGTACCTCTTGTACCTACATCTAATATACTTTTTTTGCTAACAAAAAAATATATATTTACTTAACTTAGCATTTAAATAATAAAGACCAAGGGTCGAAACAAAACAATTTTTTTCCGATCATTAAAATCTTTATAAAAATTAAAAATATATTTAAACCTTTAGATATTTACTTAACTAGCTTTACTGTAATAGTATTACTTTTTCAAAATCATGTAATTTAGCATATCCCCTTGCTACTGTGTTAAAATTTAGGATTTAAATGAGGCTTAAAGTAAACTTTGAAAATGACTTTTTTATTTTAAATGAGAGAATTATATATTAGACCTTTTTGCTAACATATGTGGCCCTTTTACTAACATATGTGACATTTTTGCTTTATAAAAATTAGTAACAAATAATTTTTTATTAGTAGACCTAAAATTTGAACTTTAATAGCTTTACTCTTTGGGCCAACCCTGCTATTGTCCCAATCAGTCTTCATCACTCTACCATGTTATATATGGTGGTGAAGTGAGGTTGTTCAAGTTGATTTAGGTGCCAAAAATCTAAAATGACTGTCACAGACTAGGTAAGAGCATTCCAAGTTATGTTCACTAGTCTTACTTTCACATAGCACGTGGGTCACTTTGAATTTTGAGTTTTAAGATTATATTGCAATATATTATTATTGCGAAACGAAACCCCGTATGTAAATTTGAATTAAGCTTTCAATGCTTTAGATTCCTTCTTAGTTTGTATCACAAAAGGGTGGGGTGGGGGACTGTGTTATACAGCAGGAATAGTTCATCACAAATTTTTTTATTAGAAATACATTCTTTATCTATAACACATTTTACATCTAAGGGTGGCAAGCGGGCCAG
This sequence comes from Spatholobus suberectus, assembly GCA_004329165.1. NCBI lineage: Eukaryota > Viridiplantae > Streptophyta > Magnoliopsida > Fabales > Fabaceae > Spatholobus > Spatholobus suberectus. The sequence goes on from CM014736.1 coordinate 11,470,399, forward strand.
CCCGCTCTGCCACCAACCTACCAAAAACGGGCCCAGCTGGTTGGCCTGCCTGTTGATAGGGGTTGAAATTTACATGGTGAGCTAGCGGGCTAGCTCGCTAGAAATAAAAAAAATATGTGCACCAATTTTGAATTAAGACTTGTATAGTAGTTAGTTGACAGCTTAATAAGGAATTTCTCATACTAGTTCAGCAACAATTTTTTCACTTTTGGTTTAATAAGGAAAAAAAAGGAACAAAAAAAGGCTTAAATATATTGGACAGTCTTTCTCGTATTGTCAACATCAAATCAAAATTATCAAATCATCGAAACAATTAAAGGCATATTATGAATCAAGACTCGTGTATTTGCATTGGTGGAGATTTGTGATTTCATCTTTGCATCGATGGTGATTTCTTGTGATTTCATATTTGCATTAAAAATCCAACATACATATATTTAGAAGAAAAAAATAAAACTGGCCCAGCGAGCCAACCTGCCTAGTGTAACGTCTGTCCGCTTTCAAGATCAAAGACTGTCCCTACAAACCAACACAAGACTTTTCAGCATGCTTTGTCCTCACTCACACGCTTCTGGGAAACTTCCAGGAGGTCCCAAAATTACTCCAGGTTAAGCACGCTTAACTGTGGAGTTCTTAAGTGATAGGCTACCAAAAAGTAGATGCATTTTATTGGTATAAGTAACACTTATTAATTCCTTTAAGCTATCCTAAACTACACAGTCTCATACTTGCACAGCCTTTGGATCCCTCTCGTTCTGGTGTGTATTCGATTCATTCATGTGTCCCTCCCGCTAGAAGCCTGCCAGGAGCCGCTACTTGTCCATGCCTCATCTCTTTTGCACCAGCGATCACTCCCGCCTTTGTCAGCGCCCAGGATGTTACACCTAGCCCCACTAGTAGCTCGCCTAGGCTAACAGGTTGAGTAGGGCGAGTTAAGCGGGCTGATGGGCTAAACCACCTAACCCACCCGATCATTTTCTTGGTGGACTGGTAGGCTGGCCTGTTGGGCCCAGCCCGCTTTGCCACCCCTATTTACGTCACAATTTATTTTCTCAATCTCTTTTTATTATATCATCAATCTTATTTAATATTTCTCTCTCTTCTCTTTTTATTTCTCTTTATTAAAAAATTTATTGTACAAATATATATATATATATATATATATATATATATATATATATTAATTTTTTTAAATGATGTGTAATTAAGTAGCATATTTCTCAACTAAAATAATGTGAAAATTAACAAAAAGAAAAAGAAAATTGATAAGTGACAACGCGAACTCATTTTTAAATTAAAGTTTAATAGAATTGATTTTAATAGAATTAATTTTAAATTGTTGAGTGTAATTGAGATATATGTTTAGAGAATGCTAGCAACACACTCTAATATACTGATTTTTTGGATAACTTTTTATATTGGTTGAAATTTATTGAAAAGAAAAAAAAATGGTGTGTCTCACTTCTTATATAATAAAATTTACCCATAATTTTATAGTTTCTGATAAATTTTAATCAATAATGAAAAATGTGTTAAAAGAGCATGTTATTGACCTTCCTTGTGCGTTTAAATTAATTTCAACCATATATCTATATTAGAACATATATTTTGCATTAAAAAATGCAAGATTGATTTTCTAACATCAAATCAAATAAGAGTTAAAGCAATGCTTGTCTCAACATTTTTTGGGTTCCTTTTTTCCCAAAAAAAAAAGTTTGATTAAATACATTTTTATAGCAAACTCTTAAAAAACCTTAACAACTTAATTTTTTATATAAAAAAAGGAGAAATAGGTTTTTCTTTTAAATGGGTAAAGAAATTTTTGAAAAAAACTTGACTTCTCTCTTTCTTTCTGCCCCCTCTTTTTCTCTGTTTTTCCCTTTCGTCTTGAGCCATCTCTTCTAAATTAAAAAATAAAAAATATCAAATAATTTTTACTTTTTTTTTAAATTTTAATTTTAAAATAACTGTTAAGTTCAAACCAAAAAAAAAAAGAAAGTTAAGTATAACATAGCGTAACACTTCACTTCTTGTTGCCGTAATTAACAGTATTACTTCTTCAAAATCATGTAATTTACTGCTAGCTAGCGCTAATGTGCACCGTAGCATATGCTCGTATGATTGCAAGTGTTAAAAGTTACGATTCTTGTCTTAATCGGTCTTGCATCACCCTACCTTGTTATATTTTGTAGTGTGGGGGCGTTTAGTTTGATAGTAACCAAAAATCTAAAATGAATGGGTAAGAGGATCCCAAGTTATGTTCACTAGTCTTACTTTCACATAGCACGTGCGTCACTTTGAATTTTGAGTCCTAAGATTATATTAGTATATGAATTTAATTAAAACACAATAATATTGTAAATATTTTTTTAGATTGACATTCAATTATAGATTATTATATAATTAAAAATTATTAACTTTTATAATAATTATTTTAAAACTAATATCGAAAATTGTTTCTATTTTAGTTTATAATATAAAGTTTTTTACCTTGAGAAATGTCTTAAAATTAAACTCTTGCTAAGTAATATTACGAGACGTAATGTAGAAGTTTTTGGTCACACAAAAGGGTGGGGGGAAAAATTGTGTTCTCATCACAATATTTGTAGAATTATATTATTAATATAATATGTTTTATAACACTTTTTTTTTTTTATCTCTCCACACATATCATCAATCTTATTTCATTTTCTTTTCTTTTCTTCTTACTTTTCTTTAACAATTTTTTTTTACAAATACAATTTCTCAATTTTGATACAAATGGCTCGTAATTAAGTAATGTATTTTTCAACTAAAATAATGTGATATTAAAAAGAATGTTAATTAACAATGTATACACTCATTTTTTAAGGATTTGTTTTTTTTAATGTTTAACAGAATTAATTTCAAACCGTTAAATATAATTGAGATGTATATCTAAAATTAATCTCAATCATAAATATATATTAACGCGTGTAATTTTCATTAGAAAATATAATAATTAATTTTATAATATGAAAACAGATAATAGCTAAGTCTTCCATGAATGAAAAAAAAATTAATGAATTTAATTCATATACACGATCCATATAAAAAGCTTTTTACATTGACAGTTAATCATAATTTGCCATGTATTACATGTTTGTTGATTTTTATAATAATAACATTAAAAGTGATATATGAGATGATTTTTTAATAGTTGACTATTTAAAGGTCTCTGTATTAATAACGCATAAAAATTAAACTAAAAAATAATACTATAAATTCATATGTTTGCCTCGCAACAAAAAATAGCAATATATTCTTTTCTTTGGTTGGTCATGTCAGTACAAAGCAAAAAATGATTAGCCACATGTATTTTAGTTTTGACAATGGTTGGGTGTGCCAAAACCATGCTCCCAAAGTGTTTGTTGGATAATTTTGTTTTTCTAACTGATTTTTTTATTGGTTTATAAAATATTGGTTAAATAATATCTTAATATGTTTTGGAGCATTTATTTTATGATTATAAATAGATATTTAGAAAACAGATGTAAGTGTTCTTGAATGACATAATTTATAGATATTAGAAAATACGTGTAAGTGTTCTCGAATAACATAATTTATAGTTGAATGAATTTACGATAAGTAGAATTATTATGACTCTTCTTAAATAACTATAAATTATTGTAACTTAGTGTTATAATTAAGGATATTCAATGTTTATAGGTTCTAAAACTCTTAATGTTAATATAATTTTGAAAATTAGATGAAAACATTGACAAATCATTGAGAATGCAGAATTATATTATGTCTATGAAGATTAGAAGCAATTTGAAGCCTCAAATGAACATATCATAAAGAATTATCTAAATATTGTCAAAAGGATTGTCTCTTTTGAAGCTTGTGTTTCTTCATTCAAAATTAAACTTGAGATAATTTTGAATAGTATAATGCCTAATATACTAACATGCAAAGATAACATGAAGAATTAAATTTTTGTTGTACAACAATAATTTTTAGAAAATTTGATTGTCCCACATATAGAACAATTGTATGACAAGACAACTATTATACAACAACTTCATGTATTAAATGAAAATTTAAAATGTTCATCTAACTCCAAAACGACACGTCACAACATTCATTTTCTTGAAGCGTTGTATATAGGATGTTAGTTCCAAGATAATCCAACTCTTAGTTTTAATAATAACAAACTAAACAAGAGACTAGTTATATTTTGATAAAGACTAGTGACTTGCATGTATTGTAGATTATCCTAAACGAATACTCCAAAGTACAACAAACTTGGAGCATCCAACTCACTTCGTCTATCATAGAACTCAAAGCTCTGTTTGTCATAAGTCATTGCCTAATAAGAAGACATTCAAGACTTCAAATCACGAAGAGTATAAGCCAAATGGTGTATCCTACAAGCCTAAGTCTTCATCTTATTTAGAAGAAACAAAAGGGAGAGTTTACCAACTTTTGTACCTCAAAGAACATGACTGATACAAAAGCAAAGTCGACAAGACACTATTAATATATAAAGTAAATGGATAAAAGCACAAGTATGAAAACTTATGTTTATTATGTAAACAAAGTACAAAAAGAAAAGATAATATATGCATTTTATCATAATATACTTGTCAAAAAAAGAAGAAGCATTTAATACAAACATATAATACACCCAACATTCAAAATCGACAAGAGGAAGAACTCTCTTAGACTTGTTGAGAAATATGGTCGAGGAAATTGGAAAAACATTTCAAAATAAGTTGTTCTAACAAAAATCCCAACTCAAGTTGCTATCCAAGCCCAAAAACACTTCTTTCACAAGAATGTAACAATGAAAGAGAAGAAAAGAACAAGCATCCATGACACAACCTTACATGACAGAGGTGATGGTCCCTCCCAACATTGATCAACATAATTGGTTTCCTACTCCAAATTTTTCTATGCAACAACCATAAGAAATGAAACAAGCACAATATATGATACAGTCCAATCTCCCATACAATATGTCTCATCACACAAGTGGATTTGGGTATTTTAATATTGGTCCTCACTACATTGAGCAGCATAATTGGGTTCCTTTTTCAAATCTAGTAATGCAAGCATAAGATATGTTGCAATTCAACCTCCTCAACTATATGGTATATCAAATGAGTGGATATGGATATGTTTATAATAGCTTTTGAATATGAAACTTGCTAGGACCTTTATAGATTTTATTCAACTTATTTTGAACTATGGTTAAGTTCATTATTATTTGTTATAAAAGTGATATTGTTTAATTAATTGACTAAGATTCTTTTATTTGTGGTTTATAAATTCAGTAATCTTGTCCAAAAAATGAACACAAGATAATTGCATAACATCTCTTATAAATTCTAGTTTTGACTCAATAATTAAGTTTAATTTCATCTTCAATTTAAACCAAACCTTGTTCTTGTAAAACATACAATATTCTTGAAGACACAATCATCATCATCGTGGCTACTAGCATGGCAACAATGCGGTTTGGGGTCAAGTTTTGCTTTCCCCTCCTTGTAAAAGGTGGGGTAGGTTTGGGTTTAAAATAGGTAGGTTTATATTTTTAAACCCATCCTCGTCAGGTTTTCGATTTGAGTAAACCTGTAGAGAATTTGCCACATTTTTTTTTACAATTTTAATTTAATTATGTATTTTTAAATAATTTATATCTTAAGTTATTAATTATATTTTAATTCAAACAATATATAAAATTAATATATAACAAAGAACTTAAAAATAAAAAACTTAAGAATTAAATTAGATTTTTAGTTAAAATTATAATTATAAATTTTTATTTAATTATTGTTATAATTTTGAAAGTTTAATTATTAAAATAATTAATTTATATTTTAATAATTATGAAAAATAAAAATATAAAAAAATATTAACTCTAAGATATGTGTGTGTGTGTGTGTGTGTAAAAATACAACGGGGCAAAGATGGGGACAAGGGTGGGGCGGGACAGGGAGTTACATTTGAGCATGAGTTAAACATTTTAAATTGCCAAAGTTTTTATGAACGATAAGTGAATGCGTATGTATGAATTATCTACTCATATACTATAAATTATAATCCTTAATTTAGAGAGTAAAACTCTCACTCTTGTCACTCTCTCAAAGAGAGATTCTCAATAATCTATCTTTTGTCTCCTTGGTAATAAGTACATTTCATGTAACATCCTCTCTTTCTCAAAATTTTCTTTATTTGCGAAAATAAAATAAATTAATATTTTATTTTATTTTTGCTTGTTATTGACTGTTAGTTTAAATAATTGTATTATAATTATATTTATGCTAAATTAACATAATTAAAAAAGTCATTGAAGGCAGTTTAGAAAAATATTAGAAATTTAAATAAATTAAGAGTTTGTACATAGATCAAAATGAGATTTGTGAAGACTAAAGTATTAATCGGAGGTTTAATAAAAAGATCAAAAATTTTAGTAGTGTGAAAATAATTAACTAAAACTAAGTGAATAATTAGTTGATAGTTAAATTAATTACAAGAGTGTAAGAATAAATAAAAAAATAATTAGAATAGAGTTAGTAAGATAATTAGTTGGAAATTAAATTAGAGAATTTGGTGAAGGATATATTAATAAATTAAATTAGTATAAATTTAATTAATTAACTAGGTGGGAATTAGATTAATTTAATTAAAGGAATATATCAATAGATGATTAAATTTGGATTAGTGAAACAACTAATTAGATAATTTTTTTCTCTCTTGGACTATAAAAATCGCAAGCCTATATGTTTGTGTAAGTGTGAGGTTTATTTTTCTTTCTCTCGTTTAATAGGCCCAAAATGCACACACACACTAAAGCCCAATTCGTGTAAGCCAATTGAAAATTTTCAGCCCACTAAATACTCAATCCAAGGTGAGCTTTTATTTGAGATTATCACTTTAAAAAGAATTCAACAGCCAGGAGAGAAAGGGAGTCTCCACCCCTTGAATTAAAATTAAGATAAGAACCCCTATTCTCTCTTAGTTAGTGTCGTGGAGAAGCAAAGGAAGAGAGAACACCGACTTTTCTCTCTTGACTGGTAGTGAGTTGCTGTTATACGTGGAGAAGAAAGATTGTTAGAGTTTTTTTTGGAAAATATAAGGTGGGGGAGGAGGTTTAGGCTCAATTGGTAATTTAATTGTTTATGCACTGTTAAACTTGTGCTATTTTTAAAATCTTCGCTCATTTTTTTCGAATTAACTGTTGGATCTTGTTCTTGTTTGGGTGTTGTTATGATCTTGAAATTGGCTAGTTGTGATAATAGTTATTGTTCTGAAATTGTTAATTTTGTCATGTCCTATTTGGAACCATGAATTGAATTTTTGGAAAAAATTTCCCTTTCCCTATTGCGTGAAGTCAAAATCGAGAGGGAGAAAGTTACAATTTCCCCTTTGTGAAAAACAAGCAGTAACGAACAGTAATTGTGAGAGAAAGGAGGAGTGAAAAATAAAATAAAAAGGAAGAATATTACGAATCAATGGAGGAAGTATTGGCCTCTGCGATCTGCACCTATGTAAGAATGAGTGAGAGAGGGAGCAAATTTTCCTTTTAATGCTAGAGGCTTTATAAAAAGTCAAAACACAATTGTCTCGTTAACCTAGCATTAAATAATAACCAACTAATTTTTTTTTCTAAATCCTGAGGCCCAAAACTGTGTGATATACATCTGGGCTATGAAAAACAAAACTTTAGTCCATAATTTAAAACCATCTTCCTTCACTAGAAGACCTAATCCGTTGGATTAATGAATATTCCCTAATAAAACTTAAATGATACATAATGGTAATAATAATGACAATAACAACAATAGAATATAATTAAATATATGTTATGGGGTCACTTATGGGCTTTTGTGACTTGGACCACATTATTTAGATAAATTGTGAAAATCTCTACAATGACATTTAAAGATTTAAGAATGAGACCCAATTATAGATTTGGACCTTAAAACTTTATTATTGTTAATTCAAGTTAATAGTTATAGATACGTAAAACTTGAAAATTATAAGCAATCTACAAAACTTAATATCAACTTTAAGATACAATTAATAATAAAGAAAGCTGATACTTGAATAATTATTAATGTTAAATATAATAACATTAGAAATAATAAATTATAATAAAACAAATTAAGTGAAATTGAGTGTAGGTGAGGGTTCCATAAAATTTAAAGGAGATTAAAAGTTTAAAATATTTTAATTAGGATAAGTTCTTTTCATAAAATTCAATAAAAATTGTGAATTAAATATTAAATCCTGTTCCTCAAGGGGTGAGTGGAAATAAGGAGGGACAAGAGTAACAAGTGAAGTTACCTGTAGTTAAATTCAGCTCCATACTATTGTTATGATTGATTTCATTCAATAAATAGTGAATATACTGTCATGTGCACAATGATTAGTCTTTTATATTAGAGTTGATATCAGTGAAACTATTGAATTTTAACCTTTAATTAGGAGGATTTTTTATGAAGCCTATTGTTGGCAAATTGAAATTTTGTAGTGAAGGAAGTTGAGACCCTCTATTGAAATACTCAACTGATATCAACTCTATAAAGACAGACTATGATCATATCATTATTGTTAGACCCAAGGTTCTAAAGTAGTTACACCCTATAATGGGGTGCGAATCTTATACTGGAGGCCAAGGAGATCTTGAAGGCACCTAGTGCACGTCATCCCACATATAGCCAGAAGATTGTGAATCTATGTCGTGGTCAAGGCAGGCTTACGCATTAACATTCTTGACGAATCACTATAATTTATCCATAATTAGTGTAGTATACTACCACATACCCGAGATCGGCTGAAAATGGTCGATGAATCTCATACACTATCTAAGATCACCTAAAAATAGTTAGTGATTGTTATGCATATACTTGAGATCACCTGAAATAGTCAGTGAATCTTATGAGTGTGAGTTTACATGCAGAGGTCGATGGAGTACGAGCTCCTGATCTTGCTACTCTATTGTTGGATAGTCCTCCATGAAAATGAGTTAGCATCTATACATTCATGCATTGCATTTGATTGATTATTTATATACGATATAGTATGAACCGCTTGACTCATTATATTTTATTGTGATTGTATGTTAGATTAGGCCCCATGAATGTTATTGCCATATTGATGCCTTTAGATTAGAACCTCACTCTTTTTCTTCTCTTTCTATATATGTTTTCTTTCTTTTATTTTTAGATGGCAGATTCTACGATCTTGACCAACATTTAGATCCTTCTGCTCGTTTCGAACCAACTAGTGGTGTTGGTTTTATTTTGTTGTTAGTACTGAAGCTGACTTCTGTTGATGCCTTATAGCCCCTCACATGGAGTGGTTGATTAATTATTTTGGGCAAACATGATATTGTATATATATTTGTGTGCTTTCATTTTGACAAACAATGATGTAAATATTATATATGTTAGTCTATGTATGATCATATAGTATGGCAAGTGTATTATTGAAAAAACAAAAAAAAATTAGTAGTTTGATTATGTTTTATAGAATATTATTTCCACATTAGGACGCAACATAAAATATTATTATTTATTATATATACATTGTTTAGGGTGTTACACTTCACACATCTTCTTTGCAACTAGCCAACAAATATCTCTTTTAATAATTTGAAACAATTATTCTTTTATCTTTATCTATATATTTGATTTTCTTAATTGCTTATACTTTTTAATTTAAAAACAATCATGTATTGTATTGAAAATTATTTATTATAAATCTAAAATATAATTTATATATTTAAAAAATATTTATTATTATAAATTTTAATTATAATATAATTTATAAATTTAAATATATTTATTTATTATAAACTATAATTATAATTATATAAAAATAAATATTTATTCTGTACAATGTAGATAGTAAAACCATAGTTTTTTAAAAAAGTTATATATTTAGTCTCCTCTATTTTTGAATTTAACTTCTTTAGAATAAGAGATACTTTGGCAGATAAAATAAGAAATTATTAATTTAAAAAAAACTAAATTTCAATAAAATATAAAAATAAATTATGAAATTATTAAAATTTATTTTATTAATTTTAAATAAACGATTATGATCTATTAAGTATGATTTGATCGATTACTTGTGGATCGGAATATGTACGAGAGTGCACCTGGGTACAGCTTTGGTGACATCATTATGGTACAAAATAAATAAATAAATAAATGAAAACAAGACATTAGCATGAAATTGATGACTCGTTCCACCCACAAGATTCCCTGGCCCAGCTAATAAGCAAAAGGATTTTTAAGATGGACGCATGGACAAATACAATTCGCAAATCAAAAATTTATATAATTGGGTTGGGCTTACACAACAAAACCAAGAAGAGAGAGAGATGACCAATTCAAAGGGGACAAAACCAAAAAATGATCATAGCATAAGTATACCAAAAAAGAGAGAACTCTTTTTGGGGGCACAAAGACGTTTTCCTGTCCCTGCAACCGCGTGGAAGTTTCTAACCAATCCCTACTCAATAACTTTTCCCATTTCACTCGGCAAATCTCCCTGCCCCACTCATCTAATAACATGTCATTCGAGGTCCTCTGCATATATATATTATCCCAACCTTATTATTCGAAAATATGCAAACGGTAACTTACCCAAAAACCAAGTAGCATCATCACACACAACATGGGGGATCTCCCACCTGGTTTTCGCTTCTACCCAACAGAAGAAGAACTCATTGCCTTCTATCTACACAACCAGCTCGAAGGGCAAAGACACGACACGAGCAGAGTCATTCCAGTCATTGACATCAATGGCATAGAGCCATGGAGCCTTCCATGTACTGGCGCACTTTACTTTTTCGTAACTCGTTCTTTACTACGTTTCAAACCCACATAAGTTTGCTAAAATGGTTTGCCTTGTTTTGATCAGCACTTGCAGGGGAGCTATGTCGTGGAGACACGGAGCAATGGTTTTTCTTTTCGCCGAGACAAGAGAGAGAAGCCAGAGGAGGCAGACCCAACAGAACCACGGCTAGTGGCTATTGGAAGGCCACTGGTTCTCCTAGCCACGTTTACTCTTCCGACAACAAAGTCATTGGTATGAAGAAAACCATGGTATTTTACAAAGGGAAAGCTCCTACCGGAAGGAAAACCAAATGGAAGATGCACGAGTATAAAGCCATTGAACACTCTGACCAATCCAACACTGCCCCTCCAAAGGTATAGTATATATATATATATTACAAAACTCAGATACAATTCCTTAATTGTTGTATGTCCTATTCTCTAATTAGAATTAAAATTTTACTTTACTACATGAATTATCGAAATAAAACTCCAATTCTGATTAAAAAACAAAATGGTACAAACAATACCTAAGAAACTGAATGTAAGTTTTTTCTTTATATATCATCATTATGATGATGATGATATTATAATATATCCAATGTGCTAAGCTGCTAGTAGTAGTACTAGTAGTTGCCGTTGGTTTCACATTTCACACAAATTCTCATGTTTTTTTTTGGTTCTGAATATAGTTGAGGCACGAATTCAGCTTGTGTCGAGTATATGTCATATCGGGAAGCTTTCGATCGTTTGATCGACGTCCACTGGAGAGGTCAAGCGTTGAGTTACGAATTGATGGGGACAGAGGTGTTGCTTCAACAAGTGGTGCTCAACAGCCAGCACCAGCGGTGGATGGATCAAGTTCGTCCGACACTTCCCACTCTGGAGGAGAAGGTGCTGCTCATGTCCCAGAGGCTGGAGCTGGGTCAAGTGGAACAAATTGGAATGCAAGTGATAGGGTTGAGGAACCATTTTGGGAATGGGAACAACTCAATTGGCCATGACCCCTAAGTCAAGCAAGAACATGCTTAGACCTAACATGACCTCTTCATCGAGTAACCTCGTCTACATTCTACGGTTGGTAAAAGCAGGGCGAGAAATTAGTCATCTAAGTTGTAGGCGTAGTTGGGTTCAGCTTCCTTCCTTCTCCTTGAAGGGATATGTGACATAATCATTACTAGTTGTTGTTTAGCATAGGATTGATTTTTCCCGGGAAAATAAGTTGGGAATAAGATCCATGTATAAAAAGGAAAGTAGCGTGGATCTTGTCATTTTGTTTTAGTGACTTTGCTGATTGCTTGCTGTCTTGTAACGATAATCAATCTCTTTTTCACCCTTTGAACCTTTCTTTCTTATTTAGGAGTTCAAATGAAATTAATTGACACGTGGCAATATCCTATTCAACCATGTCCACATAAATGTTTCTTTCGTTCAATTTGTATCTAGTTCATTTATATCCGTCGTGAAAATTTAGACCACTTCAAGCCATACGATATGGCTTGTATGCTTTCAAGTCTTTAATTAGGATCAAAACTATAAAAATAGTGGTGTCTCTTCAATCGATTCAAATTATTGAAATTTTGATAAGATTTTCAAGTAGAATGCTTGAGCGGGTTCAGATTTCACAGGAATACAGGTAACAGTCAACTGATCTTACGTCTCAATATTGATGTATTGAAAATCTGGTCAAATTCCCTGTGTTTTTCTAACATCTGGGAAAGGGATAGCATGAGAAATGCATAGCTCGGCAGCGATTTTCAAATGCATGTTCTGTTGTTCATATTAGGCCAGTTTCTGTGTAATGATCTTAGAAAATGGTCTATGCATTCAAAGTATAAGCTGAAATCTAATCACAATTTATTATGTACAGTAAGTTGTTGATTTTTATAATAATTATTTTGAAAGTTATATTTTATTATAATTTTTTGTTGGTTAACAATGTAAAATTTTTTATATTAATAGTGTATAAAAATTAAACTTAAATGCTCAACATACAGAAATTAATCGCCTTGTGAATGATTTAAGAAAAAAGTGTATACGAATTGGGAAATTCAAAAATAGAGCTCTTTTGTTGGCTGCGAACATTGGCAACAAAGTAGTTATTTATAAGACTTCACTTATATTACAAATAAAACATAAGAATACAAGTCATCTATTAGCCAAAGTCAAGGACGATTTTACATGTTGAAATTACTTTCTTTTTTAATAATAATTTCCCGTCAATGTCAAAGTTGGTAACGTTGCGTGAACCGATTTCCCATAAGGATTAAGCAGTAACCTAAGTCCGTCATTCCGTACAGAGAATATAATTTAATACTTAATATGTAACATGATGAAACTAAAAGTATATGTACACAAAAAAATGAAATTAAAAGTATAAATAAATCTAAGATACTCATATTTTATGCCCTTTTTTTTTTTTATATAATGATAAATTACTCTCACATTGATAAACCAAAAGTCTACTTCCCAATCACTATTATTAGATTTATTTTAGAGTTTAAATATAACAGAATATCAACTTATTTTAGATTAGATCAATGGTCATGCCGTTAAAAAAATAAATAGTGATATATGAGGATTTTTTTTTGGGTAGATGATATATATTGAGGATTGAATAATAGATATATTAATATAAAAAACTAATTATTAAAAAATTAAAAAAATTACAGCAAAACCTAATTTTATTTCTCTCACACACTTAGCCATGTAATGGTGTGGTGGCAGTGTCGGTGGTGATGGTGCCCAGTGGTGGTGGTAGCTATGATGGCAATGGTGAAAATGTTGGTGGTGATAGTGGCGATGGCAATGACAGCAACGACAAAATAGTCATTGTCAAATGTAGTGAGAGTGTACTTTTTTAAAACTAAAAACCAAATTTAGAAAAAAAAAATTCTTGATTTTGAAAATAAATGTAAAAGTATTTTGAAATTAAGTTAAAAATCGTTTTAACTCAATTTTAGCCAAAAGCATTTTGTTTTAAAAATTTTATTTAAAAACCAAAAACTTGCCACCACCCCAAATAGGCTCTTAGTTGTTAGTTTTTTTTTTGTTATGTGTTACATTCATAAATTTATGTTAAATGAATTTTCAACTCACTGTGACATATCCACATGCAATGGACCAATAATAATGCACAAATTTAAAGTGTTTGTTTTTTAACAAGATAAGAAATGTAAACCAAAACTCAACTCAAATTATAAAGGAATTGTAACTAAAGTTTAGTATATTAATAAAGAACAAAAGTTTATGTAAGTTTGAATTTGAGACAATAATATTTTGTCGATGATAGGCAATAGCATAGGAGTAAATTGAATAAAAATATGATATATCTTTTTGAAATTTGTTATAACTATGTTATTCACATAATATAATAAAACATATCATGTTTAATGAAATTACATGTCTACTTTTTTAATGCAATACATGTTTATATTTTAGACTACTTGTATATAAGGAGCATTATCTATTGTTACACCTTGGGCCTAAAAAATGTCAGAACCAACCCTATTAAATAGCAAAAGGGAATAACATTCTAGTCCTTCAATTGTAGTGTTAGGAATAGGCCACATCGTTTGACAAAGGTTTATGGCCTAACTCATATTAAGTCCATGTCAAGTGAGATTTTTTAAGGAAATATATTAGGTCAAGACTTTTATAAAAACTTATTTAGTTAAAAAAGTTAGACTTTAGGTCATTCAAAATACCTTTTAGGTTTAATAGGCTAATCTATTTTATTAAATATAAATAATAATTTTTTATTAGTATTATTATTGTATTATTTTTTTATAATGTATTAAAATCGTATATTTGTTTATCTTTTTATATATTAAGCACGTTAATCTATATAAAGAGTAAAGTCTATAAGCTTATTAAAAGATAATTTTATGTCCTATTCAGAGACTTAATTACAAAATAGACTTTGAAACAAATTATCATGAATATCAAAATAGACCTTAAAAAGATCAAATTAGACCTTAAAAATATGTATATATTATATAAATAAGTTAAACTCAGCTCTTATAAAGCCTAACCTATCTATTTTCACTTTAGTCCCATTCCTTTAGTAATAGTGGTTTTAATTTTTTTAGTTTGTATTTTTTTTTTTAGAATTTTTCACTATTAGTCTATTAGTTGATTAGTTTATTAGGAATATATTAGACATATCTAAAAACTTTAATATGAAATAATTCTTTAAGTAAACTAACTTACCAAGTCAAACTTTAAAAAAATCAAACTAAACTTGAAAAATGCCAATCACAGACCAAACTTAAACCTTAATTTTTTTAATTCGGACAAACTTGTATAAGTAAAGCCTTGTTTTATTCAACCTATTTTCACCCGTAGTCACTTGTAATTTTGTCATTGTTATCTTTTCTTGGTTAGATCAGATGGCATCATCCATTTACCACAGAAGAAAAATTAGGAGAAAAAAGTAGTAAAAAAAGAATCTCCTCTGAATATTACATTGAATGTTTCACGCCCCAATTCATGAAGTGTGCACGTACAAGTATGCAACATATATTATGTCCATGTTAATATTATCAATAAATGCATTAGATATTTTTGTTTTAATAATAATTGCAGACATATGTTTGAATGATAATTTAGTTCAATGATGCGTCCAACATTTGGTGGTTACTGGTTGTATAATTGACTTGTCTTTCATATGGATCATAAAGAGAAGATGCGGCGGGGGTTGTCAAGATCAGCAATAATCAATTTAGCCACCCCCATCAATAGGGCATGGCGAGTAATTCGACGCAAACACAAACAAGTTCTATTCCAATTATGCATCTAGATTGGCCACCATCTCCATATTTATTACCATGTGATATCATTAACTCATACGAGTCAGATCATAAAGAAAATTCAACTTCTATACATGTTTATTTGTTTTATTAATAATGTGACACTATATTATTTATTATTATTCCATTATAGAATAAATTAACGTTTCATTACATTTTAATTCCGTATTTTATGTTTCACATAAATTTTACAATTTTGTTAGCGAAATAATTTGCAATATAATTTTTTTGTGATTTTTATTTGAAAACTTTTTTGTCCATTAACATTACTTACACCAAACATCAACTCATACTAAAATAAAGGTTGAATTAAGCCTTAATACTTTTTTGGTTGTGAAATAAAGAAATTTCTAAATGTTAGTGAGGAACTAATTTCTTTGAGATGTAAAAAATTTTTGGTATTTTTTTATATATACATGTTCAAGAATCAAATTCTGACCGTATTTAAAGAATTTAATTATTTATCAACTACATCAAGCTTTGTTGATATTAATAATTAATAATTTTTTTCTTAAAATTATATATTTAAATTGAATTAATTAGAATACATCGTCGGCATAAATTTTTATGTCATTGTCTAATCATGAATTATTATATAATTAAAAATTATTGTCTTTTAATAATAATTGGTTTAATTTTTATTTAGTTAATAATATAAAATTGTTTATGCTAACCATTTATTGAAGTTAAACTGTTGGGAAACACGAGAGGGTTAAAACACCGGATGGATTTCCATCAATGGATCATGAACCAACCATACAAGTAAACATCTAACCTAAAACTTTAAGGCATCATTTATCTAACGTGAGACTTATATGTTACTCAACATACCCATTTCTATCTAATGTGGAATTTCTTAGTTACATTACTCACACTTGTATACTAACATAAACTCATTTAAACTTTCATGCCATATTTTCTTATTGTATCAAATTAAATGATAATATAAAAATTCTTTATATCGTAAGTGCATATACTATTTACTTTCTTTTTTATTTTTTAAAATCCAAAATAGGGACTTAATTTCAAAATTCATTTTAAACATTAATTGTATAATGCTAAGTAATTCAATTGTAGACTAAACTATCAATTTTTATTTTTAGGAAAATGTTAACCAATACTCCAAGGGCATTGTTAAGGAATAAAAAATAGAAACTTTTCATTGAAAAATGTAACAATGCACTTTCCTGCATATCTTCAATGCAATTTTTTATAATTTTTTTTATATATTAATTCCTTAATTGGGGCCGGCCCCTAAAGTAAAAAAATTTATTTCATGGTAAAGATTAATTATCAACAAAGTTAGTGAATATTTTACACTTATAATATGGTGACAAAAAAAATTACTTAAATAAATAAAAAAGTATTAAAAATTATGTTTTTTTTATTCTTATAAGTATCTTTTTAGAGACAATCCTCTTTAAAATATTGTCAAACCTTAAATGTGGATAACAATAACTCTTTCAATTAAGATTCAAACCATATATTAAAGGAAATTAACCTCTACCACTAAATTGAAATTTGTTAGTTATTAAATATTAAAAACTCCTTCAAATTATAGAGAATTGTGTTAATAATGAAGTTGGTTAATCCATTTTAAATTAGAATAAGTTAGAGAATCCCTTACCAAAATATGTCGAAATTCAAGCCTATGTTTGGATTGGTAGTAGATAATGGAACGGAATGGATCAGAATATAATAGAGTGAAATGATATGGATTAAAAACTTTGTTCCATTGTTTAGATATTTTATAATTGAACAGAACAAAGATTCAATTTCATCGTTTGGAAAAAAAAAAGGAACGGAATAAATTATAACTTTTAATTTTGCACATTACCCTTACTTTAAAAACATTTTATATTTTATTTATTTTACGTTCTTATGCATTATTTTATTAGAACCATAAAATTGAATGAAAAGATATAGTAAAAAATAACTTAATAAAAGGCATGTGTCATGTTTTAATTTTTGATCTTTTAAAAGTAATATACTCTTATATTATAAATCAGAATCTTTAACTAGGAAATAAATCTCCCACCCTCTCTACTCTTTTAATTATAAATTCTCAATATTTTCTTCTCTTTTTGAGAGGTGCATTTCACATACTATCCCTATAACTAGCCAAAATATCTCCCTCAATCATTTTAACTACTTTCTTTTTATCTTTATCTACATACTTAATTTTCTTAATCACTAAACCATTTCAATTTAAAGATAACTTTATATTATAATTTAAATTATTTATTATAAATTCAAAATAAATTTTATATATTTACAAATATTTATTTATTATGAATTTTAATTATAATATAATTTATAAATTTGAAAATACTTATTTATTATAAATTATAATTATAATTATATACAAATAAATATTTATCCAATGCAATACACATACAAATACTAGTTTTTTTAATATATCATAATACATTAGACTATTTTTTTTTTATCATAATCTAGTTAGCTATTGTCATTGTTATCAAATGTTCGACGTTGAAAACAAAAAAAAAAGGTGAAACATGTGACGAGGCACGAAAAAGTCCGAGCAAATAGGAAAGAATGAGATGAAAAGCAAGAACTAATATACAGAATACATATAATAAGGTTAAAAAAGTCAATATATAATAAAAATTTGTGTTCCATAGCATTCTTCCCAAATTGAAAAAAAAAGAAAAATACTTGTAAATAATATAACAAAATAGATCTAATTCCATCCTTTTTTAATGATCTCCATTTTAATTTTAAAAAACAAACAATAATATCACTTATCTTTCTTTTTCATTTCCTCCTATTCAATCTCTTACCATCAATGCAAAGATAGCATAAATCTTTTTCACCAGAAACTAGATTCTTCAAAAAAGAGAAGGTAACCCTTTCCCGACGAAACTGGTACTCTATTCTTCAACTTAAACCGCCAATTCCCGATGACGATTGTGTAGCATTGGTAGCGGGAGGCACGGCGTTGCTGGGGCAGTTCAAAGCCGTCACCGGCGCCGTGGTTCGCCGGATACTCGAGAAGCTGCAGGCAGAGACCGACTCCAGGTTTTGCTTCTCTCAGGATCGCTACGTCTTTCACATTCTCCGATTCGATGGCCTTACCAACCTTTGTATGTCCAAGACACCTTCGGAAGTGAGTACTTCTTCTCCGTGATTCCGATTACTGAAACGATTTGTGGCTCTATTTATCGTTGTTCCAATAGGTTCGCAGTGCCAAAGGTTTAGTTCACTAGGTACTTAAATGCCAGTGTGGCTGTCATGATTTTGTTTTTTAAATTATGTTATAATTATGATTTGTTTATCAATGACTAGTTTTTAT
The DNA here is from genome assembly GCA_004329165.1 of Spatholobus suberectus. Lineage (NCBI taxonomy): Eukaryota > Viridiplantae > Streptophyta > Magnoliopsida > Fabales > Fabaceae > Spatholobus > Spatholobus suberectus. Next base: position 11,489,340 of record CM014736.1, read on the forward strand.
CAGAAAACTTTAATAAGATATTTTTTTTCCAATTATGTATTTTCTATTTACAAAACTCGACACTTGCTTAAAAAATTTGAGTCTAATTTTACTCGGACCAAGGTAAATGTCATGATTAGTGTGTATGATCCAAATATTCTATTTTGTTTGAAGAAAACAAAAACTGTCAATAATGAGTTCGGTAATAGTTACTAATTACTAATTATTGACAATTTGATACTTGTGCATTTTTATTAGAAAAGTAAATTAAGTAATAAATGAATAAAACAAAATTTGTTTTAGGGAAAAAGAAATTTGTGAAATAACACTTTTCTTTTCAATTTTGCAGTGCTGATAGAGGTCCTTCAAAGTCCTTTTCAACTTCTACTGAACGTAAGGGGCTAACATTATCCAAGTTCGGTAAGTGATAATATTAGACCTCAATGTATCCTTTGTCTTAACTTCAATAAATTGTTCCTGCCTTGTAAAGACAAGCTGTCTTCTATCTCCGTGTATAGCTGTCTGCTGACTGGAAGTTTCTGTGCCTAAATCACTCTTAGATATACCAATCCGTAGCAATCCAAATCATATTCCTCTATTCCTGACTCTGTATAATGCTTGGGGGTTCAATGAGCCGTTACATTTTATAGAACTGAAGCTCTTGTTATGTTCATTGTCCAATAAAAAAAAAGGCAGTGACTGTTTTCCTAGTTGAAAAGCCTCGCCAATTACATATTTGTGCCTATAAATCACAATAATATTCTTCATCTTTACTTTTTCTTAAAAATAAAAATAATATATATATATATATATATATATATAAAATAAAAAAGTTCCTCCATGAGAGAGGTTCATTTATGCATTTTGCAGATTTGCTTGTTTAATTCTTGCTCCTTCAACTTTAGTTTATAGATCATTGAAGCTCTGCTTACTTATCTTGAGCCAATTGCTGAAAACAAACACTACGTAAAATATGGTAATGATGAATTGAAGCTTCCTTTAAGAAGTTGTGTCCATGCTCGTGATGTCCCTTTTTCTCTTTATCCTGGGAGAATCCTGTTCTCCTACTTGGAAGATATTCAAATGAGGTTTATGCAGAGTAGAGTGGCCAGTTACGTACCAGCATACGCAATGAACGATGAGTTTTCAAGGATTACGCATCAGCAAATGGATTTTTCTTTTTTTTCATTAATTCTAGTGCTGAATGCTGATACCCTCAATCGTGTGAGGAGTGAAGTTGACGAGGCAAGTGTATTGAAGCAATCCCCCTCCCCTGCTTCCTCATGTATCCTCACCACTTTATAGTTTATATATCTAGCACACTACACAAGCTAATCAAGTTGCATGATATGACAGATTGATTAATGCAACATATAATCTGGTTTATGGGACCATCAAAAGAAGAAACTATATACTAAACATGAGAAGATTTTTGGAAAACTAAAAATGTTCTCTCTAGTAAATGTAAAGAAAATGATGAGTAGACACCCATATACTATTTAATACCTCGAAAGAGAAAGAGATACAAGAGATAAGTATAAGTATGATAGGTAATATGATATAATAGAAAAAGAGAGAAAAAAATGATAGATATTAATGAAGTGTTTGTTATAGAGAAGTATTCAGATATCAGAATTCCCAATGTGAAACAAAAAACAGAGGCCGTACTAGGAACAACAAGCTGAGCTATGGAGGGAAAATCTGGCCTATCTAACACCGATATTTTATAGTGCAACGGAAGATTAGTTTATGGGCAACACTTTATGCCATAAAACCGGCGCAACCCGCAATAATACGACAGACACTGCAATGTCGTAAAATTAAAATGTTTACATCATATCGAGTATTTATCATATCAATGTGACTAAAATTAGCTGAACACAAATGCAAGATCAATTTTTAGGTAAAAAACATATTTAATAAACACTTTATTTTTTAAGATAAATTTTACAGGTACAATAGAATTATATATATATGTAATGTTATAGACTTAAAGGGCGCGTCTATACCCAAGACATCCTCTGCTTGAGGTGCCATCCTTCGTAAATATTGCTACAAAATACACAAAAATCCATTTTAAAACTTGCGCCAAAGGAAAATGGTGCATAAAAGAAATTTCGTGCTGTAGAAAACTATAGAACACTGTATATGTGTTTCCATCAAGTTCTCTCTCTCTATCGTTTTTTTTTTTTAAATTTATTATTCAGCCAATATTATAGAACCGTGTTAACTTCATGTAAAAAAACTTCGTACGAAAAGTTTTCGTGTTATTCTATTGCAAAGCTCTGCGCCAAAAACGGGTGGGAAAGCATCATGTTGGGTGTGTCACTGCACGATTCCTATTTGTCTGCATGTATCTTCCAATTGCCAAACTTCCTTCACTATAGACAACACAAACAAATCAGTTTCCTTCTTTCTGCACAATTTCCTTGTACTTTTCTCCATCATTCAAATCAGAATCAAAGAGAGACCCTACCGCAAAAATGGGCACTCGTTTCGTGTTATTTTCCCCACCGCCTCCGACAAAGCCTCACCAACCCCTCCACTCAACCACCCCTCCGTCCCTTCTTCCCCAAACCCATTACACAACATCAAGAAAACTGATCAGAGGCAAGAGGATCCACAGCGCCAGCAAGTTTGGAAACTTCCTTGAATTAGAGCCCAAGCACCGACCCGAAGCCTTAGATTTTGACCTTCCATGGTGCCACCCTTCTGATCGCGCTCGTTTTGACGTGATCATCATCGGTGCTGGCCCTGCAGGCATAAGGCTCGCAGAGCAAGTGTCCCTCTATGGAGTCAAGGTTTGTTGTGTTGATCCTGAACCTCTCTCTGTGTGGCCTAACAACTATGGTGTGTGGGTAGATGAGTTTGAGAACCTTGGTCTTGAGGATTGCTTGGACAAAACATGGCCTATGGCTTGCGTTTATGTAAATGACAGCAAGATCAAGTATTTGGGTCGATGTTATGGCAGGGTTAGTAGGAAAAGGCTAAAACAGAAATTGATTGAAGGGTGTGTCTCCAATGGGGTTAGATTTCACAAGGCAAAGGCATGGCAAGTTAAGCACCAAGAGTTTGAGTCTACAGTTTTGTGTGATGATGGGACAGAGCTGAAGGGGAGTTTAATCGTTGATGCCAGTGGATTTGGTAGTACTTTTATAGCATATGACAAGGTGAGAAACCATGGTTGTCAGATTGCTCATGGTGTTTTGGCTGAAGTGGATGATCACCCTTTTGATTTGGATAAGATGGTTTTAATGGATTGGAGGGATTCTCATCTGGGGAATGAACCCTACTTGAGAGTTAGTAATTCCAGGTTTCCTACTTTCCTCTATGCAATGCCATTTAGTTCCAATTTGATATTTCTTGAAGAGACTTCCCTTGTTAGCCGTCCAGTGTTGTCTTACATGGAAGTGAAGAGGAGGATGGTTGCAAGGCTGAGGCATTTAGGCATTAGAGTGAAGAGGGTATTAGAGGATGAGAAGTGTTTGATTCCAATGGGAGGACCTCTTCCAATGATCCCCCAAGATGTGATGGCTATTGGTGGGACTTCTGGGGTAGTCCACCCTTCCACTGGGTACATGGTGGCTAGAACAATGGCTGTGGCTCCTGTTGTAGCTGCTGCTATAGCTGAGTGCCTTGGCTCCACCAGAATGATCAGGGGGAAACAGCTTCATGCTAAAGTTTGGAATAGCATGTGGCCAATTGAGAGCAGGCTAGTCAGGGAATTTTACTCTTTTGGAATGGAGACTCTGTTGAAGCTTGACCTGAATGGAACCAGGAGTTTCTTTGATGCGTTTTTTGACTTGAAGCCTTATTACTGGCAAGGGTTCCTCTCTTCGAGGTTGACTTTAAAGGAGCTTGTTTGGTTAAGCATATCACTCTTCGGACATGCCTCAAATCCATCTAGGTTAGACATTGTCACAAAGTGGCCCGTGCCATTGGCTAAAATGATGGGCAATATCGCCTTGGAATACATTGGATGATGGCAGGTTGTGAAATGCGTGTACTAGTTTTTTGTTTTTCCTCCTAGCTGAAGTTGCGTGCTGATTTGAGTTATCATTAATCTGATAAATTAGATGCAAATTAAAAATTATTTCAGTTCAGTTGAATGTGAAATAGACATCCACTCCTTATACACTTTCGTCATTTGTCTCCTGCCTATAGTTCAGTGTTATGCTTTGATTGGAAGGTTTCCCTTTCTATAATACATTAACCCCCGCCTCCTTCTTTTACTTAATGCAAAGGATTTCCCTGCATTCTGATACGTTAAAATTCGAAATAAAAGAAATTTTAAGTGCTGCACGTATGTCTTATTATATCGATGCATCCGTATAAGCCTAAAAAAAAGTGGAACAATAAGCCTAAAAAAAATTTGTATTGCTACAAGTATAAGCCTAAAAAATTAAAATGCCAAATATCAGCAAAAGACAGAGTATAATAGCATATTAGCATCTATAACGGAGGTTGTTTAAGCTGCTTTAACGACTAAACAGTGATACCAAGTTAGGTTACACTATTTACATTAGCTGAGGACAGTTGCATATAAGAAATATGTAGTGGTAACAACACATTCTTTAATACACTTTTTATTATTGATTAAAATTTGTTAAAAACTATAAAATCATGAATGAGACTTATTAAATAAGATTGAGACCCATAAAAAATTTTATTTCTAATAAATTCTAGTCAATAATAGAGAGTGTGTTAGAGGAGAAATTATTATATGATCTAGGATCATTATGATTCCAATTAATTTCCATGTAACACATAACCTAGTCTTATTAATTTTTTCTCGTAAATTAAAAATATCAGTTATATGTCATGTGAAGATTGGTCAAGACTATAGATATGTAGTGGTCCTAAACTATGTAATAATTTCTGGTGAATGTGTTACTAGCATTTCTCTAAGAAATAATTGTTCAAATAAGTATAGTTGCTTATTTAAAAGAAGAAGTGAAGTGTGAAACTCATTAAATCACATCGTTAGAAGAAATAATTGCTTAAATTATTTAAAATCAAAAAATGTATATATCATAATGAAAATTATATAAAAATTATAAAAAATAGAGTTGTGCAAATTCAATCAATTATACTATTAAACATGCTCTACATATGTTTTCTAATATCAAAGATATTTAAATTATAACAGGACTGTTTGTTACAGTTTTTTTTTTTCATAAAACAATCAGTTCTTTTTAAAAAATAATAACTTTTAAAAGTTTTACATGCGTTTGTTTCAATTTTTGAAAATAACTAGAAGTTGAAAACAATCTAAAATTTGATTAAAATCATAAGCTATTTTGAATAACTTTTCATAAAATCAATTATTTTTTTAAAAAGTTATTTTTACGATTTCAAAGAAACATAAATTATCTTTTGCTTCTTTTTTTTTTTAAAAAAAACTCTAAAAATAATCACTAGATTGTTTTACATCAGAATTACTTTTTTTTTTTTGGTTAATTTGTAACAAACTAGCCCAATATCCTTCTTATGATTTAAAAATTATATTTTTTTCCTTAAAAAATGTTTCAATTAATATATTTTTATATAAATAAATTTTTAAGATATTTTTAACTCTATATATTTCTCGGCATGAATTAATTAATTTAAAATTTTAAAATAAATATTTTAAATAAAATTTCAAATTTAATAAAAATGTTAGGTGTAAAACAATTCAATCTCGAGTTTTGATGATAATAAATAAGACATAAAAATATATATGTTACATTGCAATTAACATCTTCAAAGTTTTGCATAATTGTTTGGATTGTTTGGGTAGAGAAGATCACGTGGAGCATCTTATTGAAGTATTGTTTGTCATAAGTCTTGATAGAGGTTTGGTAAGGGCTTAACTACCATGTTAATTGTCTTTTAGGATGTTTTGTTATTAGGCTTTGTTGGGTTTCTTGTAGATTTTGTGTATGCACCTAAGTGTTGTTTAATTAGGTACTATGTGGACTTTAGTTATATTAGTTTCTAGCTTATGTTTTAGTTTGATTTGTATTGCGCCTTTTAGTTTGTTTGAGCCTTTTATTAGTGGTAGTATAAATAGGCCTTAGGACCTCATGTAAAAAAAAACTTTTGGCATTATTGAATGTGATTAGCTTTTACTAATTGGGAGAGCGTTGCTCCTCTTGGTTCTTACTTTAAACCTTTAGATTCTTATCAAAGAATTCTATTCTTTGTGATGAATCCTCCTCGATTTATCAATCTTTGGATCATGACGTCGTTCCTACCATTTCTCACTTATTTCGCCTTTTCTTTCCTTTAATTTTGGTTCTGATTTTGTTATTCTTGGTGTTGAATTTTTAGATCCACATTTGGGGCTTCATCAAGTCTTCTAGCTTCATTTGTCATATAGTTCATCAAATAAGAAGACATTCATAGATTTCAAAGCATTCGAAGTATATAAGACAACTGTGCAAATAAGTCAGCAAATATTTGCATAAGTATAAAAACTTGTGCTGATCATGTAGACAAATTACAAAAAGAAAAGATAAAAGCACTTCAATGTTCATCTTTCAAAGATAACAAAACTCTCACAACGACTATTTTCTTAGTGGTCTATGAAAGCCTCGAAGATCAACGAATTACAAATATAGACAAATCTACTATTTATTGTGGTCATTTATTTTCAATCATTCAAAAATATTCTTGATAAACATTGTAAATGCTTTAAGTGTGGTTAGATTATTATTTATTGTTACCATGCTTACACAAATGATAGTTTAGGATTACCTATTTTTCAAAGTTTGATTGAACCCAGAGAAGCTTATTGGAAAAATTCTTAGGTCTAGTACCAAAAGAGATAAGCAAAAGAATAAAGATTTATGTAAATATGTCTGTTTGTGAAAATCTTGGTTGTTATTAAAGAGTGAGTGTAGTCTCAGGTTGTGAAAGTACCTAAATTAAGTGTGTGTTTTTTTCTTCCTTTATCTCTTTAACTTTATTGCATTTTCTCAAAAGGAGTTCAATTTGTAAGAAAAATGTTTTCAATTTTTAATTAAGGATTTTATAAAAATCGATCACCATCTGTCGAATGATACATCAATTTCATCCTATAATATTGTTCAGCCTTGGAACAACATTTTCACACCACATCCATTACAAAATTTCCATCCATAGGCCTTAGTGATGTAAAAACTACTTGTTATTGCTTCAAATGGATGTAGAGAATGACGGTCCAGGTTGTAAAATACGTTCTAAACACACACAAAGTTTGTCTGGCTTTTCAATGTGATTGAAAAAAGATTTTTGAGTAAATATTGAAAACATAATTTAACCTCCTTTTTGTATCTTAAAAAAAAAATATTTAAAATAACATGAGATTAATAGAGAAAATCTTACTTTTGACAAATTCATTCATAATTAAGAGTTAAATTGTGATATATTGTTACTAAAAAATTTTATGCTATCAACTAATTATAAATTATCTCTAAATATAACTTTTAAAATAATTATTAGAAAGTGAATAATTTTACTGTATATAACAATCCATGACATTTGAACTAAATTTGATAATTCATGAATATCGTAAAAAGTTGAGCGCAACACAATTTATTTGATCCTAGGAATGCAATTTGCCCTGCATGTTTTGGTGGACTTTGCTCGTTTATTCCCCAAACGTACTTTTGTATCGGCGCAAGCGAGTTACGAAACACGACTATCGTAAAAAGGAGTGTTTGGATAGTTTTTTTTTCAGTTTTTGAAAAAGTAAAAGCTCTCAATAAAACTTATGGTAAAGTTAAAATTTTTAACTTCTCAAATAATTATCATTTTAAATAAATACTTTAAAATGTATCATCTAAATACAATATTAACTTATTTAAAAAAATCTTTTCATAACAAAACTTCTAAATAAGTTCTTTTTCTATAAGTTCTTTACTTATCCAAACAGCCCATAGATTTGCACGAAACTGCAACTTCCGTGTCTCTCTTTTCTTTTTCCATGGATCCTTGAGGTTACTTCCTTCCTTCCTTCCAATTTCCAAGCCATGCGAATGAAGCCAATTCAGCTTCCGGAGCCGCCCAGTCCCACGGCGGCGAGGGGCACTCCGGACATCTTCGAATCCGGCGTTCACACCCTCGTCCGTCGCGCCGTCGTCATCGGCAACGGCTTCCCCTCCTCCGAGAATCATAGCATCGGTTTGCTTCGCGCCCTTGGCCTCTCCAACAACCACCTCCTATACGTACGCACGCTATTTTCCCTCGCAATCTCCCAACCATCTCTCTCTCTCTCTCTCTCTCTACTGATCCATCTCTTTGTCGCAGCGCGTTACGAGGCCCAGAGGTGGAATCGACGATTGGCTCCAATGGCTTCCCCTCTCTCTCCATCAAAAATTTCATTATCTAATTTCCGTGTTCCGCGCCTTCTCCTCCAAATCTCAGTACCTGCCTCTCACTTCGCACCCTAACGGCTTGTCCGCTATTCTTGAAGCCGATGCCAAGCACATAGTCAATTTGGCTCGCCAAACTTATGAAAAGTAAATTTATACTCCACTTCTTTTAACTGCAATTTGAATTTGATGTATTGGAAATAATGAACGTGATTGATATTTTGATTTTTTTTTTCTTGTTTCAGGGAGGGACCATTATTGGTGGTTGCATCTGGACGAGACACCATTTCCGTTGCAAGTTCTATAAAACGTTTAGCTCCTGACCTTGTTTTTGTTGTTCAGGTTTGCTTTCACGTTTCATGCTGATTTTGTTCATATAACTTTGATGTGATATCTTGTAAAGTATGGGTGGTGGTGATAAGCAATGTGATTCAATTCAAACGGTGCTATATGTGTATTTAGTATTTACTTACCCGATGTTGTGCTTCTTTTTTAAAAGCGTAACTGGTGTAATTCAGTACGTTTTTGCTTGATTTGAAGCTGTAAGATGAAGTAGTGAAGTAGGTTAAATGCCTTTAAATTCAACAAGAATGAAATTCAGCATGTGGTTGACAAATGTTGGTGTCGCGACGATTGCATTCTGAAATAGGAGTAGCAACTAGCTACCTACTTTTTTTTTTTTGCATGGCAATTTTCTGTTTGAACTTTCAGCTGTTATGCAGTTGAGCTCTTCAAGTCCATGGCATGGTCTTGAGTCTTGACAGGAGATCGAGAAGACTCTTCGCTTCTTCAATACTCTCTTTCCCTCGTGTGAAGAGCTTGTCTTTCTTTTGCTTTATTTTCTTTGCATGTTACTATTTGTCTTATTGTCTTTCTAATATTTTTGGGCAAATACTTTCAGATGCTAAGCTGAGCCAGACTTTTTAGTTCTTAATTTATCCAGTGAAAATAAATAATATGTGCTTGTTCCTAAGAAATATTAGATTATCTCTTAATCAATCTCAATTTGCACTGTATGTGTCAGTGACGTATTATACTTCTATACTTCTGTGGTGTTTATTGCTTCATTTCATTGGCTTTGATTTGTAACTTTGATTATTTTTTTTTTCCTTCTGGACAGATACAACATCCAAGGTCTCATTTGAATAGGTTTGACATGGTGATTACACCTCATCATGATTATTATTCTTTGACTCCAGAAGGACAGCAGCAGGTTCCTAAGTTTCTTAGAAGGTGGATAACTCCATGCGAGCCTCCAGATAGTCATGTGGTATGTGTAATATGCAGCATATGATGTGACTGCAATTAGATTTTACTATACTGGAGAAAAATGCGATTTTACTTTGATGTTAGCTATCGTCTATTGCTGAGGATTGCATGTGATAATTTACATTAGGTTCTGACCTTGGGGGCCTTACATCGAATAGATTTTGCTTCACTTCGCAGTGCTGCCATTACATGGCATGATGTGTTTGCACATGTTCCGAGGCCATTGCTTGTGGTCAACATTGGAGGACCAACAAGTAATTTCTATTGTACTTATCCTAGTCATGTGTCCTAATTATTTCTCGCAGTTTTCCTGTGGTTAAATTCCAATATCTTCCTATTTGGGATAAATCTTTATATCACTGTAAGTGAAATGCTGGGGTGCGTTAAAATTGTGGAAGTTTGTGAGAAAGAATGACTAACAGTATACCCTCAAAAGGAAAAAAGGAAACTTGTTAGGATCCAATTGTAAGGTATGGGACTTGAGACTCTCATTGGAAGTATGGGATTCTAATGTGGGGTTTATAAGGCCTTCGACTTTCCAATTACAATGGCTAGTTTTCATGGTGTGATTCTCCCAAGATTCTTATAAAAAATCCTAGCAAATTAGGGGAATCAGCAGAGGGAAGACAGAGTACATCTCTAGAAACCATATGAGGACTTTGCAGACAGTGGGATGACATATTGAAATTTACATTTTACTGTACTGTAGTAATGATTTAAAAGAAGACTGAACTTGATGTAGACTAACAGCCTTGAGTCAGAATTGCAGTACTCGTGATATTTTTTATTTTCTATACATAAATGAATTTAATAATTAAGAATGTTAGCGATAGAGCTAGTTTTTGCACACCAGGGAGTGGGGGAGAAAAGTTTGAAGTTTTAACTGGTCTGATTGTCAGAAGGCTACAAGGATAAGGATTTATGTTTAGTAACTTCAGTGGCCAAAAGATATACTAATTTACCTAATTTCCTTTATGCATACAGAAAACTGTCGATACGGTGTCGACCTTGCAAAGCAGTTAGCAACATCTTTGCTCAGTGTTCTTGATAGTTGTGGGAGTGTAAGAATATCGTTTTCAGAGAGGACTCCACAAAAGGTAGTCATACCATGAAGTTGCGTAAGCAGTTATCATTGAACAATTTTTTTCATCGCTGACACACTATTTGTTCTCATTATTTGTCTTTTAAACAGGTATCCAATATTGTAGGGAAAGAACTTGGAAATAATCCAAAAGTTTATATTTGGGATGGGCAAGGTAAATATTTATTCAGGTTTAGATTAGACTATTTAATCAGATTTTTGAAATTGTTGTAACAGATAGAATGTGGTTAATCCCTGTCCCTAACACAATTTTCAGAACCAAATCCACATATGGGGCATCTGGCTTGGGCGGATGCATTTGTTGTCACAGCAGATTCAGTTAACATGATAAGTGAAGCTTGCAGCACTGGGTATGTCTGTCAAAAGCACTTCCATGATTAGATTTTCCTCACTTTGATCTCTAAATGATTTTAATGAAAATTTAGTTTTTAGAGAGTCCACTGGTGCCTATAGATTTGTAGCTGATCCCATTAAGACTTTGTTGTTGTTGTATATTGATACATGTATTTTAATTTCTGATATTTGTTTTTAAGAAATCAGTTTTGTTCCTCCCACAGGAAGCCTGTGTATATTATGGGAGCTGAGCGTTGCAGATGGAAGTTCAGAGAATTCCACAAATCATTGAGAGAACGGGGAGTTGTTAGGCCTTTTACAGGGTCTGAGGATGTAAGTTGGAGTTTTACTTACTCATCAAGTACCTGGATTAAAATTAATATGTGGAAGGACGTTTGTCTTGGAATTATACATCTGGTGTTGTCAAATATCCATGTTTTAATCGGTATATATTTCCTTAAATTTTCAGATATCGGAAAATTGGAGTTATCCACCCCTTGAGGACACTGCTGATGCAGCTAAACGGGTTCATGAAGCGCTTGCTGCCCGAGGGTGGAAACTGAAGATATAGAACACAATTCTTAGTTCACATAATATTCAATTTTTATTATATTTTTCGTGAAGGTCGTAACCAACTGTTGTTTGGAAGATAGTTGCCTAAATACCATGTTTCTTTGAGAGCACGAATAGAAAATACAAATTGGATGTTCTTCATTCTTTCCTCCATAGCAATTTTCAAGGATCTAATGTAATATAAGGTTAAGTGTACGATTACGGCTTGTAATCTGGGAAGAGAGTTTTGACATTTTTGCGTCGATTGTCAATTGACACATTTTAATTAAATAAGGTGAATAAAAAATTTGTTTGTGCTGTAAACAAAATGTACTGTTTTTTTATCCTTCTAATTGTTATGGGCTCCTTTTGCTTGTGATCCTTATTCATTTTAGCTTTGAGACATCGGTTTAATGATAAAATATGATACAATTTATATGAACTGACATCGGCAGTAGCTGAGATTTTCATTTTGAATTAATGTAATGCTAAAACTTGTAGTGTCTTACACACGAAAATGTTATAAATTTATTATAATTTTAAGAATGTATTATAGTGCTATTAACTATAGGCACAGATACAAAGTATAGACAAAACGATTAAATAAAATGATTGGTGGACACCAATAATCTATTGGACACCAAGTGAAAGAAAGAAAGAGAAGAGAGAAATGTAGGTATGATGATAAGACCATCTCCATGGGCTTATCCGAATAAGAATGGTGCTTAGTTTACTTGCAAGCAATCGTTGGATGTTCAGCTTGTTATGCACTGGGTGTTTATTTAAGCACTGATGCTTAACACTGTTAGTGAGCACAACAAACATCTTTAAACAATAAATAATATTTATATAATAAGAAAAGTAAAAAAAAAGATGTATTTATTGGATAAAAAAAATAAGTGACATGTAATGATCTGACTCATTTAAGATATGTAAAAAAAATAAAAAATGCTGAATTGGAGAGGAGTTGTTTAAATTATAAAAAGTAAGAATAAGTGATATGTAATGGCGAGACTCATTTAAAATGTGAAAAAAGTAAAAAAAAGAGATGCTAGGATGGAGATGGTCTAAGTGATATGATATGATAGAAAAATATAGATAGAGAAAAAGAGAAATAATAAATGTTAATAAAGTATTTATGGTGAAGAGTTATTCACCAATCATTACTCTAATTTTATGTACGACCCAAAATATGACTCTATCCGAGTATCTAACCAAAGCCCTTCATATGTACTTGGTTTTAATGTTTTATGGTATTTGTTTTTTCGGGTAGAATCCTGCCTGTATTGTTTTCGTTTGTATTGCACTTGTCGAATCCCTGCACAAAATTGAGATATATGATATACAAATAAATAAATAATTCATGAGTATATTTATTTATTGGTCTTACCATCATTCGTTAGTTTAGCTGGCGATTTTTGTCAGATTCGTGGTAGGAACGTTACAGAAGCAAGGAAAAATGCTTTTGGTACGATGTGGAGCAAGTGAGTTGTTAACAACTCCTTCATTACAAACCTTATCAGCACAAAGCAGCACAGAGCATCTTCACTAACCAACCCCGTTAATTAAATGGCTCAACCTTCTTTATGCATCCTCTATATATACACAAGTAACATCTTCAAGACTACATACTACAAAAAAACTTTCTCCTTCACCATATCCTTCAAAAGAGCAGCTGCAATATCCGGTTGTGATGGACTCAGGGAAAGAGGGTGTGGCACCAGCACCTACCAGCCCAGAATCCAAGAGGACCAGGAGCAATGGCAAAGGGAAAGCCGTTGTTGAGGCTGCTCCACCACCTTTTGCACCTGTAGTTTCCACAAAAGCTACCCCACTCCCAAGGGGTGGATGGAAAAAGGGTGTTGCAATCCTAGATTTCATCCTTAGGCTTGGAGCCACCGGTTCTGCTCTAGGTGCTGCTGCCATCATGGGGAACAATGAACAGATACTTCCATTCTTCACCCAGTTCTTTCAGTTTCATGCTCAATGGGATGATTTTCCTGTGTTCCAGTAAGTTTATGTTCCATAAAGATGGAATCCAATTTTGGATATCACAAAACAGCAAATGCTATGTACTATACATATACCACTTTTATTTGGGTCTTTACATGCAGGTTTTTTGTGTTTGCAAATGGAGTGGCAGGCGGATTCCTCATCCTCACCTTGCCATTTTCAATTGTCTGCACTGTTCGGCCTTTTGCAAGAGGGCCAAGGCTTCTACTTGTGATCTTGGACCTAGTAAGCTTGAATTCAATATGAGTAGAGATAATGCATTGATCAACTTGTTTTGTTCTAACAATCACTTCACACAATACTAACTAGAAAAAAAAATTGACTACAATGTTGCAGTTGATGATGGCTTTAGTCATGGCAGCTGCTTCATCTGCTGCAGCTGTTGTGTACTTAGCTCACAATGGGAGCCAAGATGCAAATTGGATTGCCATTTGTCAGCAGTTCACTGACTTCTGCCAGGGTACCAGCATGGCTGTGGTGGTTTCTTTCGTTGCAGCGGTTTTCTTAATTTGCTTGATTGTGGTGTCCTCTGTGGCCCTCAAAAGGGGCTGAAAAGAGAAATTGGATGGGAATGGTGGTGCTTGATAGAAGTTGCTCTAATATGATTATTATTGTAAACTTGTATGAGTTTGTGGTGTAACTGATGTTTTTATTACATTAAAATGAAAAAGCATGTTCAAGGTTTGTGGTTTCAACAAATTCTATGTTGCAAATCTGAGCCCAAGAATATTTATTTCAGTTCCTCTATTCTTAAATTTCTTTTTATAGAGAATAATAAAACAAGAGAAATTTACATTCTAATACACTTTATTTATTTATTAATTTATTTAACAAGTATGGTCTAAATAAAAATGTAAAACATTATCTATTACTATCCAGCCAGGATGCAATACCAGTAACACTTGTCAATCTGCTATGTCAAAACTTTTTTCTTTTAATATAAATTACAGGTATCTTCTACGGGATTTTAGTTTGTTTGTATCAACATTGGTTGGTACAAGTGATAGTGGCTTGTGTCTCTTAACCAAGTTATTTAGAGTTCGAATCCTGACTTTGGATATGGAATAAACTATGTTGACAAGAAAATATCCACCTGGTGGATACTTCGTACCAATGCTATGGTATAAAAAAAAAAAGTTTGTTCGTTTTTTTTATATATTTAATTATACTTAAGTGTTGTCAAAATTTGTATACATAAATAATTTTTTTAAATTCACCTAATTTTAAATTTTTTAAATTCAATAAACATTAAACATTTTTTATTCTAACATTTATTAACCAAAGATATATCAAAACATCCCATACAAATATATTACTAATGAGTGATAATAATTTGTAAATATAATTTATACATTCAAAAATATTTATTTATTATGAATTTTAATTATAATATAAGCTACATTTAAAAAAATATATTTTTATTATAATTTTAGTTATATAAAAATAAATATTTATCCTATATATTGTACAGACTAAAAAGACTATCTAAAAAAGATTCAGATTTAAAAAATATTTTCGTAACCTTTGTAAACTAGTATTTTAACCTATGTAATATATATGATAAATGTCTAATTTTTTAGAGTTAGAGTTTATAATAAATAAATATTTTTGAATATATATATATATATATATTATAATTAAAACTTGTAATAAATAAATTTTTTTAAACATATAAATTATATTTTAGATTTACAATAAATAATTTATATTGAGATACAATGTTCTTTTCAATTATTTACAATTCTTTTAGAAAATTATTGAAATTTAATTTAAAAATAAAAATGAAAAAAAAATTGAAAAATATAAGTGATTAAAAAAATCAAGTATACAAACAAAAATAAAAAATGGTTTAAGATGGTTAAGAAAGAAAATTTTTAAGTTAGTTGTTAAATTAATTTAAATTTTAAAATAAAAATAAAAAATATATTTGAAAAATATAAAAAATTAAAAAAAACTAAATACTCAGTATATAATATTATGATAAAACATGTGCGAAAAAGTGTGTTAAAAAATGTATTGCTAACTTTTCTCTTTAGGAATAATTCTTAAAAATACTTTCATTTAAAAATAAAGATTCAAATTTATAATATAAGAATAAATAAAAATAAAACTAAAATAAAAAAACTAGTCAAATCTAAACCATTTTAAATTAAATTAGATAAAATTTAAATTTTAAATCAAATCAATTTTATAATAAATTTGACTCTCAAAAAATTAAATGACAAATTAAAAAAATCAAAATAATTAAATCAGATCATTTTTCTTTACAAAATCGATTAATGCAAATCCTCGGATTCATGTAACATATATATCTTTTTTTTTTTTTTTTTTAAGAGGTAACAAACATATCCTTAGCAGTGGTAAAACAAATGTTTATGAACTAGTTACAAGGCTGTTTTAGTCATTTAGCAAGGATTTTCTTTGGGAAGAAGCTGAGTCTGATCGACTCAAACTCAAACTCAACCTCAACCTGCTTCTCCTGCATTCCCTTGCGCTCTCCGTAGCTTCCAGAAACAAAGAGGACCCTAACCCCCAAATTTCTAGGGTTCGACGCAGAGAGGAATCCAAAAATGTCTCAGAACGGGAAGTTGATGCCGAATCTAGACCAGCACAGCACCAAGCTTCTCAACCTCACTGTTCTCCAACGAATCGACCCTTTCGTCGAGGAAATTCTCATCACCGCCGCACACGTCACCTTCTACGAGTTCAACATCGACCTCAGCCAATGGGTTCGCTCTCTTTCTTCTCCCTTCATTCTTCAATTTCATTCCCTGCCTCTCATCGCTCTCTTTTCTCTGCGATTGCTTTGCAGAGCCGCAAGGACGTTGAAGGATCTCTCTTCGTTGTCAAGAGGTTCATTTGCTTCCCCTTCCCTTTTTATTTTTTATATCACGCGGGGATTCATCGCTTCCGCGATCCGAGTGTTTGGATTCAAAGCTTGTCTTATGCCTATGGCTTTGTTTAATTTCAGGAACACGCAACCGCGATTTCAGTTTATTGTGATGAACCGTCGCAACACTGGTTAGTGACTCTGTGTGCTTGTGTTTCTTGTCGTTTGGTCGTTTAAAAAAATGGAAAAAAATTATTCTGTTTGTTGGAAACTGGGCGTAATATTCAATTGATCTTCGATGATAGTATGAATCTATGACACCTGATAATGTGGGTTTTGGATTTGGTTTTGAAAACTTCTCATTTTGCTTGTCCTGTACAATATATTAAGTGTGTTAGTTAGTTTATTCCTCTGTATTTTATTGTGCGAGGTAATATGATAATATGGTTTTAGTTAGTAGGTGCACAGTGTACTTTTAACCTTAAAATTATAGGATTGGGGCTTGGGTGTTGGCTATCGGCATTCCACACTCAGCATCTTGCACACAATATTGTGAGTATTGCAAATTAGTAAATGCGTAAACTGTAGATGTCTTTTAAACCTTGTTTTAAGAATGAAATAGATACTGTGGTGATACTAGACTTGGTGGTGGAGAACTGCCTGATGTCCGTGCATGTAACTTGCATTTTACTCTTTTCCATGTTGGCATAAGCAGAAAATTTGGTGGAGAATCTCTTGGGGGATTTCGAGTATGAAGTTCAGGTTCCATATCTACTGTATAGAAATGCTGCTCAAGAAGTGAATGGCATCTGGTTCTATAATGCACGTGAATGTGAAGAGGTTGCCAATCTTTTTAGCAGGTATTGCTCTTTGTATGGATTGAATTATGGAAATGCCATGTGTCATGAATTTTTTATTTTTTTTTTCCATAATGCTAAATTGTCAGATTTTGGCAAGAATTTGTCATTTTGTAGTGTTTTTGAGTAATTAGGGGAGTATTGTGCATCTTTGGATTACTTTATTTTGTGCTCAAAATAGTTTATAAGCATCATCTTTATGAGAGTTTTTGAAAAAAAGGAAAAAGGCAACTTTTTCCCCATAGTTTAAGCAAATCCTGACATGCTTGTAGTGTATTGGTTTGAAACTTGATGGGTGTAAAGTTTAGGTTTTTAAAGTTACTGAATGAAAGTTGATTTGGGAGAACACTTCCTATTAGGTATTCAATTGATCAGCTCTCCCCATGCCAGTTCCTAATGGATGTTTAATTCAACTTAAGGGTTCCTGACCAAAATATGGTGTGTTTTGTATGACAGTCAAATTCAATTTTCAAGCATTAGTTGAAGCATTGAAGGAGTCCAAAATTAGTTGATGATATACCATAGATAACATATAAGCTATGTGCAACAATTAGCTTTGTTCTGTTTAATGATTTGCTTTGCTTGTCTATTCTTTTGCACATTACCATGGATTTTAGTTGTATTTCCTATGTACTGAGACTTAAAAGTATGGTTTCACTTACTAAAAATGGGAAAACTTGGATTAAACAATACTGATACTCTATTATGTAGATGATTTTCCTCATAAAAACTGCAAGAAAATGTTCAAAATATTGGACATATACAAAGAATGTGAAAACAGAGTTTGAACTAGCTGTTCCATCCATTACAACTATTTCCCAGTAATGTGTCTGAGAAACTGTAGATGTTACCTGTGGAGAGTAAGGGTAGTGGAGAACGAGGAAACTATCCAAAGAAGTCTCCCTGTTTCTGTCTCTTTTTTTCTTCTTATTATAGATATGGTTTGCAAGACATAAGTTTGTTAGTGATGGCTTTAGTTGCTGATGTTAGCATGGAGATCTAGATTTGTTTGGAATTTGTAAAAAAAATCATGTATCCATATGATTCATGTATATTTGGTTAATTTTCAGGATCCTTAATGCATATGCCAAGGTTCCTCCAAAGTCAAAGGTTTCTTCTACAAAGAGGTAATAATATGCTTCTAACTGGTTAAGTGGCTCTGTGCCAGCATCTACTCACTCCCCCATGAATGGTGGGACTGGTTTAATCCATCATATTCTATTTTTTGTTTTTTAATTCTAATCCAACTTCTTTTAGTATTCATTTCCATGCTACTGACAAATCCATGGATTTGAAATGATCTTGATGGATGTGTTTTCTCTCTCTCTCTGGCATTTCTGTTGCAAGCTCTGTCTCGTCTCTATCTCATCTGTTTCTGCTTCCATGGGCTACCACCTTTCTTTCCAAAATACTATCATGGATCATTCCGTCCCTCTTCTAGTGGAGATCACCACTTTTAGCTATCTGGAATTTCGAACCCTTATTTTGGGGGGATCAACCCCTGTATTCCTAGTTTACTGCTTGGATTTATGTGGGATATGATGAGTATATTTATACTGTACATGTTGATATGTAATGACTAAGCAACTTACAACTAGTCATCTTAAAATATAAGTGTATTATTATTTTAGTTGGGTAAGGGGATAAGTTCCTCTATTTGCCTATTATTGTTTTGTTTTTATAAAATTGTGTACATTGCTATTGCACAGGATTATGTTTTTACCTTTTCTTTGGTGATCTACCAATGCCCATTTCAAGGGCATTTCCGTTGTTCCCGTCTTTGATGCAGAAATATTGGGCGGCATTGTTTCTTTCTTAGTTCTCTTCTATTTTCTTTTTATTTTCCTAGGCTTTGGAGAGTATTTTACCCTCATCGTACTATTCTCATTTTTTTCTCTGAAAAAGGCATTTTTCTTGTGTGTCACCAATAAGTGATTATTATATAGTTGACAGCTTAGCTAGCATACCTTAACATTAGCCATTTATTTTTGCACATTGTATACATTGAATTTGAGTAAATGAAGTTCTGCTTACACTTATTGCAGTGAGTTTGAGGAACTAGAAGCAGTACCAACTATGGCAGTTATAGATGGTCCTCTTGAGCCATCATCATCTACGACATCCAATGTGGCTGATGTTCCTGATGACCCATCCTTTGTAAATTTCTTTAGTGTATGTACCATTGTGAACATGTTGTTTGCTTCTAATAATTTGTTATTGTATTCTTTTTATCCATTCATTTATTTCTAAACTTTCTTGACAAATAGCGTGATGACATTCATACAGTGGAGATGGATAATTGCGTGTATGCTTAGCTTGGTTGTGTGCTTTGGTTACTGGTACTTAGGTGCTTCTTTTTTAATAATGTAACATTGATATATAACAGTTTCAGCTATATCCTAATAGTTTTTCCTGATGATTTCTATTGGAGAACACAGGAACTGAATTTAATTTACAATGACATACTGGATAAAACTATAAAACTATGGCTTATTCCATCTAATGTTTTGAATTCTTCTTCCACTGCATGCTCCAATTTTAGTATCTCAGATATTATAAGAGACTCTTTTCTTTCATGCATCTCTTGAATTCAAACTTCATTTGGTTGTCCATTTTTTCGGTGTTTTCTTTGATAGACTAGTTTAGACATCTTGAACTTCATTTGGTTGTCAATTTTTTCAGCATTTTCTTTGCTGAACTGTAACACCCCCTGATGACTTTGGTGCTTCACATATAATCATTTATATGTTATTTTAATCAAATTGATATTGCAATGATTGTTTTTCATGATAAATTAAATATTTGTAAATGAGTTCCGATGAGGTTGATTTTTCCTGATACTTTATTATTGCAGGCAGCCATGGCTATTGGGAATACTTCAAATACTCCGATTACTGGACAACCTTATCAGTCTTCTGCTACAATTTCTTCATCTTCAGTGCCAACTCATGCTGCTACACCCACTGTGCCAACCTTACAGATACCCTCTCTTTCAGCATCTACTCCTCTAATACCCCACCATGATGCTCCTGAATCCATCAGCAGCAGTAACCGAACCACAAAACTTGTGAACCCTTCCTTTTTCGTCCCTCCCCCTTCTTCAGCAATGATGATACCCCCTGTATCTTCATCCACACCTACGGCCCCTCCACTTCATCCTGCTGTCAATGTACAACGCCCATATGGTGCTCCACTGCTACAGCCATTTCCACCTCCAAATCCACCACCATCACTTGCTCCTGCTCCCTCTCCTAACTATGGTCCAGTTATTTCCAGAGAAAAGGTTCGAGATGCTCTTCTGGTACTTGTTCAGGTTAGTCTCTCCTTGTTTGGTGCTTGCATATGATATTCTGTGTGGGGAATACAATGATCTTAATTGACTGTCAGGGAGTGGATAATTTTGTATGATCCTGTCATGTTCTATTTTCTACTAGGGACAGATTATTATTATTATTATTATCATCATCATCCTCTAATTTTTTATTTTTTATTTTTGGCTGTCTGGTAGGACAATCAATTCATTGATATGGTCTATAGAGCCCTGCTGAATGCTCATCAATCATGACTTCCAAGAGGTGTTTAATTATCATCTTGCTGGATGAATTGTTTTTTGGGGATGAATTACATTTGCTATTATTTTTAGGCCAGGCTTTAATATGTCCTAAACCCTGAATTGTTTCAGTCATTTTCAATTTGTAAAATTGGTTGTGCTTTGTGGTTGCCATTTTGATCTAGCTAGTTTCCTATACCGTCTTTTAGACAGGACATTGCAATTTAACTACTATATCAACTATTGTAGTGACGTGACATGGCAAGGAAATGGTGAGGTCCGGATGAATGGTGAGCAATTTGGAACTGATTTCACAAATTGTGTTGATCGACTGAAACAAATGTCCAAATTATAGGGGTGCAAAGGTTGTTATTGAGCCTTGTTTATTGTGTATTTTATTAAATTGTTATATGTCAAGAAGACTTGGTATAGCACCATTGGTCAGTGTTTCAAAGAAATTGGACCGTGCTACATAATGCAAGTATATAATCAGCCCGATCTTTTTGATGAATTACGAGTAGCTGAGAATCAATCTTCTGATGACAAATCAGTTCCTGCTTCCACACGATATTGCAATATTTGTATGTCTATCAGCCACAAAGTAGCACTCGACTGTCACTTGAAAGTGAATATGCACTTGATCACTTCGTTTGGGATAAAAAATTTAACTCATGTTGTAAGTGTTTGTACTGAAAAATTGAAGCTGAAGTAATTGACAACGTGTTCTCTAATACAATGCACCGAACACAAATTTGCATTTATTCGAGGATTTAGGGAGGACCGTATGGAGTAGAGACATATATATTTTAGTCAGTTGAGCCATCTATGTTTTCTGAAAATACAAGTTTTAAGTCTTCATTGTCTCTATAAACTTGCACTAGAACGGCAGGCTTGTAGAAACACATCCCAAACATGGCTGGCACGAGCTGAGGTGAACAAGAGACAGTAACATAAATGACCAATGTTTTTCGTTAGAGTTGTATAATAAAGATTTGTGGCTCAAGCAAAATAATCCGTAGTAGACAGCTTCCGAATGTTACCTGAAAGTCAAAGAAATTGTTGGTAAAATGCTGACGAGACAGAACCCAAAGTCCAAAAATTGTTGCTGGAATCACAAGCCTAGGAGATGAAAGTGACATAATGCAACCCATGATCGACAGCGCAAACAAATCTTGAAGGTCCTCACTTCTTATACCAGTTCTGATTTAAAAAAATGTTTATTAATAGAAACAAGGGATGAAAGAATATCAACAACAGAATTGGCATGCAAAGCACAAGTTTTGATTTGTACTTCTTTGACTTCCTTTTGTGAATATTTGAGGAACAGTTTCACTGGATAGGTTGTCTGCATGTTGATAAAAGAGCTGAAGATACAAGCAACTGCATTGGGAAATGATATCTAAATTTAAAATTCCTTTCTTTTTTCCCCCATCTTCCTCTCTGGTTAATTATTTTGTTGGGGTGGGGCGGGAAGTGGACTCAATCCTGAGAAGCAACATATGAAAAAGCATCTACTATATAAGCAATCAAATTCACTTCGCTTTTCAGAAGATACAACATTTCTGAAAATTTAGTAGAAAGATAACAAACTCCTTGGAAGTGATATTTGAAAAGTTTTATTATCATGAGCCAAGCTCAAATCCAGTGAATCAGTAAGGTCACTACTGACCACTTTAGCTTATTGACCATTACTTTATCAAATCAAAAGCAAGGCAAACCTGAATTAAGGCACAATAAAAGAGGGATAATTAAATTACGGAATTAAAAGGACGGTCAATTAGGCACAATACGGTGGGACTCAGAAGAGGGATAGTTACGGAATTAGATAATTCAATTAGGATAGTTGGAGAATTAAGGACCCATTGGATTAACTTTTATTTAGCTTATGAGAATGTGTTGTTAGCATTTCTCTTACCTTTTATTTAGCTTATGAGACCTTTTTAATTGAAATAAGCATTTGATTCCTAACATACAAGAACGCTCTTATAAGTTTCATGGGAGAGCTTATGCATAAAATTTGAATTATTTTATCTTTTAATTCATATTATTTATTTTTTCTTTTATAAGTGATTGCTGAGAAACTCATTGTTATGTAGTTAGGTGGTTCCACTTGTTAGGGGCATAGCTTGAATGGATAGGCGGAAAAGAGGGGGATGGTAGTCTAGGATTGTGTGGTCATATTCAATCTATATGTGGCACACATTTTTTCAATTTACGAAAAAAGTTATAACATATCACATAGAAATAGGTCAGGACTATATGGTCGAAGACCATGTAATAATTTTTGAGGCAAGGGGATAGAGATTGGTTATTATTGGAGATAAAGTTATGGCTCAATTGTATATTGGGAAACTCTTAAAAGGAGATATCTTTTTCTCTTCCATACCATCTCTTTGTTTTCTCTTTCGTGGGTTCCTAACACAACATGCCCAAACTGTTTATTAATAGAGAAAGAAAATAACATGCTTCGAACTGTAGTTTTGACATGAAGGAACTAATTTGGAACTTACATATAGTAAGGATTAAGGTTAAATCATTGCGGTAACTAACCTTCGCATGCGTCCGAAGTTGGTTGAGGAATATTCTGAGTTGAAATTTATTAAAAATCACAAAGTTATTAGAGAGTCATTAAATAAGATGTGAAACCCACAAAATTTTGTAATTTTCAATAAATTTCAACTAATAGAAAAAAGTGTATTCAAAAGAGAACGTCAAAAAATATGTCACTAGCATTTCTCATATTTTTATCATGATAAAAATAGAACATGATTGAGTGATTAGAAGCAGTAGGTTGGCACGGTTATAAACTATAATAACAAGTTAGTGAGACGGTGTTTTTCAAAGCATTGAGCAAAGCAATAAAGGGAAAGTCTACCTACATTGACAATGTTATCAAACAATATCCACTACAAGCCAGTCCAATACCCACAGATTCCTCGCAATATTTCCCTCTTGAGCTACAATAACAAAATAATAAAGAATCAGCAACTTTGATAACAATTGAACGACAATAATTAATCAAAGCCTGGCTACAAGTCGTGAGGGAAGAAAAAACTGTTGTCCTTAAGCTAACAAAGAACCTACTGAGTTTCAAGATAAGTATCATACAGATTCATATTTGAGAATGTTCAGTTTCTTCCGTCTTGCACTGCTGTCTTGCAACATCTGTTCATATATGAAAGTAAGCATCAGACAGTATTGAATAATTATTTACCTATGAAGGAAGCTGCACTTAAAAAACATATAACAAAAAAAATAATGTATTGAAAAATTCGAAATAAATCAATTTCACATCCAATTTTTCACTTACGTGCCAAGGGATGATGGTGTAATGAAGAAGAAAATTTTCCACTTTCTTGTTTATTGGAGCAGACATGTCACCTAATACCCACTCTTGGGTTCTTGAAAGTTTCAAAAAACCGCCATCACTATTACTCTCTATGATCTACAAATATAGAAGCATCCCATATACGAATGCATCGGCTAATCAATGAAATCATGTACTTGAGAATTTGCAATTGGAGTGGTTTAAAATGAAACAACTTCGAAAACATACGGCACTACTGGACAGAAAATTAGTACAAGGAGTCTGCTGCACCTGATCTATTTGCTGAGAAGGGTTGTTGGTGAGATTGCTAATATCAAAATCAACAGAACTTGTGAACTTTCTATGCCATAATATATCAGAAGCTCTTGTTATAAAATCTCCATTTAATTCCCTCTCCTTGAAAAATATTTGCAAGACATCCTCATCTGCATCGTTCACTAATAATCAGGAGTTTAGTAGCCAACAAGGATACAGAATAATGCCAAACAAAAGAGGATTACTGAAGAATAGAAGCAATGATGACAGAAGATATACTTAATAAAGGGCCAATAATATAAATTATTAAACTTTAAAAATGGACAAAAAGCTATCTAATGAACACCTTGAATATATAAGGTAAGGCCCTTCATGAACTTGCTCTCAATGAAACCAAACAAGGGAGAATGAAGGTAACCTGAAAGGGAAGGAGGACCAGCACTTGAGACCTTAACCAATGTTTTAGAGGAAAAAGCACGTGGGAAAGGAGACAAGTCATAAGTAGTAGGAAGGTAAAGGTTGTGTAAGAAGCAGGGAGGAATCTAATTCCTGAAAGGGTATATGGAACTGTCCAAGCTCCTTCATTATCCATTTAAACTCAATTGTTCATTACAGTGCAAGCAACGCCAAGCCAAAATTCTTTTGGCAAAGGAAGCCAGTCAAATTATCTCAGTAGCTGATTGCTGTGAGCGACTGTAATATATCACTTGTCGCTTAGGAAACCAACATTATCTGGACAAATTCTTCTAGAATTTTTTATTACATACTTAGTTGTGATTATTTTAAAAAAATTAGTAAGTTTTTAATTATAAAATATTTTTTTAAATATAAAATAAAATAATTCAGTAAATCACTTTATTGTACTTTTAATTCACCTTTATATTATAATACTTCTATTTGAGAATGTTTTTATATTTTGTTGTATTAAGGAATATAATATAAGTTTTTCTTAATTATTTATTTAAAACTTCACGCTATTTTTTGTATCTATTTATGTATACATTTATTTAATTCAAATATATTTTAATTGAAGCGTTAATGAATTTGAAATAAAAACTTATATAATACAAGTATTTGGTAGTACTTTATAACTGGCATAGTATTTAACAAATTAATAATGTTATTTTTGATTATTTTTACATTACTATTTTTTCTTAATAATGAAAACCAAAAGATGATGATATAAACATTAATAATAATAAAAAAACC
The DNA here is from genome assembly GCA_004329165.1 of Spatholobus suberectus. NCBI lineage: Eukaryota > Viridiplantae > Streptophyta > Magnoliopsida > Fabales > Fabaceae > Spatholobus > Spatholobus suberectus. Next base: position 11,514,953 of record CM014736.1, read on the forward strand.
CTTCTTTTCTCATTGTTTTCAATGAAAAAAAAGAGTGAAAATAAGTTTAAAATATTTATTAAGAAAAAATAAGATTTATTGAAAAAAATAAATATTTTACCCATGTTTTAAGATTTGTTAGTTTTTAAAAAAAGTTTCAGATTACCGCACATTTTGCAACTTTTTTATTTTTTCATAAAAAATAATAAATATGAAGTGTGATATATATTAGTGTAAAAAGGTTATTGAAAAATATTTTATCTTATATATAAAAATTTATTTGTTGATAGACAATAAGATTTCATGCTTTTAGAATAACTAGGAGTTTTAATAAAAATGTATTGTTTCATTAATTTATTTGATAAAAATTAAAATATTAAATTCGGTTTTTTCTTAAAAAATAAAGAGTAAACACCATGCTAGTTCCTAAGATTGTAAACACCAAAAATTATTTACTTTAATCTTTAATATTTTTTGCTGAAACTTTAATCTTTAATATTAATAAAAAGTAAGATAAAAATTTAAAATAAAAAAATTGTTATAAAATCATATTTAGAAGAAAAAAAAAATACTTCAAGGCCAATTCGAAAGTTTAGAATTTCTTTGATTTATTATCAAAATTAATTTAATATATATTAACGTATATTTTAATATAAAATTTATAAATAAAATTAATTTAACCATATATTTTTAAAATAATTTGATTAAATTAATTTTACCAGAATTTAAAATAAACCAGTAATTGATCAAGGATAACAGAGGAAGGAAAGGTAGGGTTTTTTGATGCGATAGAAGGGGAATATATAGGTTAGAACTTAGAAGTTTTGCTTACGCTTAGCAGTAGTTGCAACTTGAACGAGTGAGAGAGAGAGAGAGAGAGAGAAGAGGCAATGACTCGCCTGAGCTCCGAGCAGGTCTTGAAGGACAACAATGCCGCCGACCCAACTTCCGTTACAACTCTTCACCTCACTCACAAAGCTCTTTCGGATGTGAGTCTCAATACCCTTTTTTTTTCTGTGCCCCTTTCCAGTTACAACTACCAAAAATTGTAACTTTTTTAACTTTGGAAATTACCCAGATAACGTGCTTGCCCAACTTCATAAACTTGGAAAAGCTTGACCTCAAGCTCAACAATCTCACTTCACTTGAGGTACTTTATTTCTTACCTCTTTTTTTTTAAATTATTTTGTATTTAAAAAAAAACTATTGGCATTTGTGATTGATTTGTTGTGCATGCTACACCAGGGGTTGAGATCATGTGTTAATTTGAAGTGGTTATCCGTTGTAGAAAACAAATTAGAAAGCTTGGAAGGAATTCAAGGACTTACTAAGCTCACTGTAAGTGTTATTTTGTTACGTTTTAGTTTAGCTGTTAATCCTATGATGTGTAATTTATTTTGAGTGGTTTAATTAATAGTAAATTCAGTGGCAACTTGAACGGTGTATTTCTTGTTAGTTTATTTCGTGCTCTTACTGGTGTGTTAGTTGTGAGGACAGTGGTACATCTTTTTTCCTTTCGACAGCTAAAAGTTTCTTTTTCTTTCTAAAATTCGGCGTTTGAGATATCTTGGCTATCTCTAGGACTAGATTGTTCAAACTCAATTGGAAAAACAATGTTGTAGTAATAAGGTCTTGGAGAGTCTTCTTATCTTGAGATTGAGATGATTGTAACCTCAACTCCCAAGTATCATCATTCCCCCCTTGATGCTTAATTGCTTATTATACTGGAATTATAAGCACAGAATTGTTTAATTTGAGATGAACAAGCTGTTTCCTTATGGCAGTCACATTACACTTGGTTGTAGTTCATGTGTATTTTGTATATGTACTATGTATATCCTTGCTGAAAATATAGGTATGTCCAAGAATTCAAATTTCTAGTTTTTGAGATTAAATTTGCAAGAAATCCTTCATTTCACAGGGAATGTCTAATTGTTTGATTAAGTATTTTGTTCTTAGTATGAGATTACTATCATTAAAGCTTTTAGAAAGAGTGGTATTTTGCTGTGTTGCTGAAACATTGATTCTTCTGTCTTTTCCTTGATGTGCTTGTTTTGTTTGTGCATGCATATGTCCAGATTAATGAACTTATTTCTCGTCAAATAATCTGCCTATGCTTAATCCTTTTGATAATATTCATCAAATTACATGAGAATTTAGGAGTCACTTTTATATGAAAATATGAACCAGGTGCTAAATGCAGGCAAAAATAAGCTTAAATCTATTGATCAGGTCACATCACTTGTTAGCCTCCGAGCACTGATTTTGAATGGTGAGACTTCTTACATGATCACTTGCTAACCACATCTATTTTGAAGGTTGAACTTAGAACAATGTGAATATTAGTACTGAATATCTCTATTTGTTTATATCTTTCTTTATTCTGCACTATTACTCTTCTTTTGGTTTTGGCAGAAAATGAGATTTCCTCCATTTGCAAACTTGATCAGTTGAAAGACTTGAACACACTTGGTATGACTAATTATACCTTAAGTTAAAAGTTCTAATGCTTCCTGCCCCTACCTAGTAGGATAAGACTTGGTTGTTGTCTATCATTTTTAGGGACTGATATGTCTTGGATGTGGTGCTTCCATCAAAGATTCACAATAGGCTATATTTTATTTTCTATTTAGTTTCTTAGTTATTATCTTCTTATTCTTGAAGCAAAGCACACTTTTCATGTTAAAAATGGTAACTGTTAATTTTATATATAAATACATATATTGATGCTGATATGCTCCCTCTCAATCTATATTATATATATGAAAACCAATACAATACTACTTGTTGTTTTACTCTCTGTCTGTTGTATGTTTGGAATGCATAATTATTTTTGGCCAATAATATCTCACCGACTCACGATGGTTTGAACTTGAATATGTACAAAAAAGTGTTCATATTCATAAATGTCCTAAAAACCTTGAATAATCTTCAAATATCTCTAACTTCTGCTAGTTCTATCAAAAAATCCTATTTGTAAAATTGGTGAGGCTTTGATGAAGGTGAAATCTGTCACAAAGGTAAAAGGTACCCCAAGATGTTGAGCTCCTTTGGTGCTTATTTCAGTATTGTATTCCTATTGCTTATGATACCTCTCCTGGTTCCAGCTTTCCCTCTCTTATTGCCAGCTGCAGGGTATTGACACTTCACTCAAGTCTTGTAGTCGAGTTGAGCGAGCTCCGCCTTGCTCACAATGAGATTAAGGTGTGCTTTAAATATGTAACTTTCCTTTTGATTCCACTGACAATTTGTCATTGGATCCATATGTTGTGTTCATATTTATTTATGACTTTATTGCTTAAGATTTTTTTGTTTTAGATTGTTTATAACATCTTACAAAATTTTGGATTTCAGTCTCTCCCAGATGAATTAAAGCTCAATTCAAAGCTCCGGAATTTAGATTTGGGGAATAATGTGATCACGAGGTGGTCAGAACTAAAGGTTTGACATACATATCTGGAGTTTTCACTTTTTCCAACATTTGATAATTGTCTAGAACTCCCTTTAGCTTGTAATATTCATCATGTATTACAACTATAGGTGCTCAAATCGCTCACAAATCTGAAAAATCTTAATCTACAAGGAAATCCTGTTGCCACAGTTGATAAAATTACAAGAAAGGTGATCCCACTGGGCTTTTTATTTGAAAGTGAATTCGCACTTTATTATTAAATTTCATCCTTACTGTGGGTTTAATGTTACAGATTAAGAAAGCACTGCCAAAACTACAGATATTCAATGCTAGACCAGTAGATAAAGATGCTGAGAATAAGAAAGGTGGCATGGTTGATGGAACTCATGATTTTTCAGTAGACCAGGCAGGTCAAAACTTGAGAGATAGCACCAAAGAAAAGAAGAGTGCAAGATTTCATCCAACAGATCAAAATGAGGATGATCATCTTAAAACTGCTGATGATATTGACTCGGAGAGAAAATCAAGTAAGAAAAGGAAGAGAACTGTTGATGTATCCGAGAGGGAAGACAGGGTCCTTGATGAGGAAAGTAAAGGTCATAAAAAGGATAAGGCAGAGAGAAAGAAAGACAGTCTTAAAGTTACTGTTGGTCCTGACATGGAGAATAAATCAACCAAGAAAAAGCTAAAAAAGGATGACAAGCACTTGGACAAGGGTTTTGCTCTTGAGGAGAATGTTTCTAAGTTTGAGAAGAAACTGAAGAAGAAACGAAAGAACGAGGAACAAAGTGAACTTGATGTTATTGATGATGCAGAAGCTTCATTTGTGGAGCTCTTCAAAATCAATGATGCAGAAAATCTGAATGATGATGATGAAATGAAATCACAGGACAAAGTGCCTAAGGATGTGAAGTTGGTGGGTAGCACAGTGACCTCATTTGCCAAAGGTAAGAATGCTAAAATGCAGAATATGGAGTCTCTATCATCTCCAGTAGCAGAAATTGGGATGGGAGGGCCATCAACATGGGGTGATGAGTGATAATATCTGGACATGTACTGATGCATCAAACCTTGACTACAAGGAGTTGAGGACTAATTTTCAGTCTGACTCTGCTGTCAGATTTCTCATTGCATTTGTCGATGTTTCAGGCGAGCTCCTCAGCTATTTTCTGCTGCTGAATAACTGGGAATTTTTGCTATGCTTTAAGCTGGTGGTTATGTTGTTAATCTGTGAATTTTTTGTCAGATTCAGGACTTTCCATTCACACATTTTATGCCCTTTTCTAATGAGTTGTTGCAACCAGTTAAAATAATTTCTTGATCTGCCATTACGTTTTTGGCCTCTTTCCCCTTTTTTACTCGACATATGAATTACAGTTAGTAATTGTTATTTTACCTTTCAATGTGAGCTCCATGTTTGATTTGCTTGTAGCATTGCAAGGTAGATTTTGATGGCATTATTTATTGTACCATGAACAGAAAAGTATAGTTCGTGTCTGAGACATAATTAGCTAATGTTAATAAGAGAATGTAAATACTTCTTTCAGTTTCAGACTCAAATATAAGTTTAAAAAAAAAAAAACAATATATGGTGGTTGAAAATATAAGTAAATTTTAACTAATTTCATCTTATTTAATGATACTATTTTCAAAATATTTTTTATTTAATTGAGATTTTATTTTTAAGGACTTTCTTATTCTTGATATCAAGTTTTAATAAAAGTAGTTTAGAAAAAAGTGTATTTTATATATGATGTTAATAAAATTAAATGTTAATTATTTTTTAATTGGCTTGAATTAATTTTTTTATATTTAATTGTACATTTTGTTATCTATCTTTTAAAATTTCACGAATTTTGCCATCTAATTATTTTAATTACATATTTTGCACCTACTTTTAAAATTATGTATATTTTGTTATTTAATTATTTTATTTGTACATTATTACTCAACTTTTAAAGTTTTGCACATTTTGTCACTTTTTGTTTGATACCATTGGTTGACTGATGACTTGAGATTTTAATTGTTGATATAGCAGGTTGATTGTTGACGTGATAAGTTGATCACCTGATGTAGATTATTGATGATGTGTCAAATTGATAATGGACGTGATAACTTATTATGTTAGACGAGGTGACAAAATGTGTGAAATTTTAAAAGTTGATGTGATAAGTTAATTACTAACGTGACAAGTTGATCACTAATGTAAATTGATGATGTGTCAAACTAATGATGATGTGACAATTTGCCAAGTCAGATGAAAGTGACAAAATGCGCAAAATATTTAAAGTTGTATAACAAAATATACAATTAAAATATTAAGTGACAAAATTTATGAAATCATAAAAGATGAGTGATAAATATGTAATTAATTTATATATATATATATATATATATATTAAGTTTGAAGGAAATATTCTTGTATTTCTTCTCCAAGATATTATGGTAAATGTAATATTATCTTGATGTCGTGTATAGTTAAAGATATTTTTGGTGCTTCACAGTTATTCCATGTGTTATCTAATTTAGATATTAATTCGTCTTACACACTTGAGCCACCCCAATTGGCCGGCCTCCAATTTGAAGGTGCCATTGCAAAATCTGGATATCTGTAATTGTCAGGAGCAACGTTGACCCCAATTACCAACATATAAGGCTCTGACTGTTTATGCTGCAAAGTCCAAACAGTTTTACTCGAAAGAGTTGTGGTAGGGATAAACTTTCTATTTTTTAAAATATATTTTTTTATTAGTTAAAATTTATTAAAAATTATAAAATTAAGAGAGATAATTATCAAATAAGATATGAGACCTACAAAATTTTATAATTTTTAACAAATTTTAACTAATAAAAAATATGTTTAAAAGAGTGTGTTACTAATATTTTTCATCTTGAAAATATTCCGCCTCCATTCACCGTGCTTCACAACTCATGCCTCAGTTGATCTCAATCGTCCATCTTTGTTCAAAGTCATGCTGAGTTGGATTAACTTTTTTTCTTTTTTTTGGCATAGATGCCAAGTCAATGTTGAAAGAAAAAGTCCAATGCAACAATATGCAGCCGAAAATGACAATTTCTTTTTGCGCAAGGCGAGTGTGCGTGCAGCATGGCTTCTTACTGCTCTTTAAGTTGCCTGCTGCGCGTGACTTCCGCGTTTTGGGTCTGAATTAGTGTTTCATTGTTTTAAAATTAAGTAGAATTAATTTTAATCAAATTAATTTTAAATTGTTAAACATGATTAAAATGTGTGTTTAAATTAATTTTAATTACAATTTTGTATTGGATCGTATGTACGGTGTAAAATAAGTGAGCCTTAGTCTTTAGTTGATTAAAAAAATCTCTAATTTGCACCTTTCTATTTATTTATGTTCTGCTGTTTGTAGTTCTAAAGGTCATCTCGACCTCCAAGCTCTTATGCCGACATTGTTTCCGCCAAACAATGCCAACTTGAAGATGTTTTGGAGGTCATCTCGGCCTCTGGGCTTCTAAGCTGGTATTGCTTTTTTCAAGCAAATGCCGACTTAGGGACAACTGTTATAGAATTTATTTCTGTCTCTAGTCACTTAAGTCGATTTTGTCTTCATCAACCGCCTTTGAATACTTAAAGTTGGTACCTAATCCTAACTCAGCTACATCGGGATAGAAGCCAATACTTCATGAACTTGAGGGACTCAACACCCAAATACATTTAGCCACGTGACATTCCATGTAATACTTAAGCAACCTCAATGACTCTTTCTGTCAAAAGCCTCTATATAAAGGACTCCTCCTAACATGTACACATCTAACTACTCATTCTATAACTTCTCTCTCACTTTTTGATTTTGGTATCGAAATTCTTGTAAATGCCACCACTAATGACGCCAAACATCGCCATTGACACCACCGTTGGAGCTTATCGAAAAATTAGTTCTTACATTCCTCATGCTTACCTCACAACAGTATCCATAGATTATTTTACTATCATATAACGGCTATATGAGTAATGATAATAGTAATGATATCTAGAAACTTATATATCACACACCCATTTAACACCATTTGTTTCTCTTTTTCTCTTTTTAAGATGTTATGGGTATTTATGTGTTTTTATTCTTTCATTAAGCCTGCCATTAATTGGATATTTAAAAGTAAAAACGGAGGTGAGTCCGTAAGCTACTAGCATTCATTTCCCTGTCAATTCAGACTTCTTGAGTTAGTTGCTTTTCAAAACTCGCCCATGGTCAAAAGTAATTCATTGACTATTATATGCGCACGCTCGTAACACAATTTGAGTTGCTGTTACAACTGGCTAGGTTTTTTTTTTTTTTTTTCAATTACATAGCAAGGAAGAGGACTCGGTAATGTGTATATATAAATTAATTATTTTCAGAATTTAACATTAAGATATATTTTAAACAATTAAAAGTATATTTTTTTATTAAAAAAATATTTATTACATTTTAAATATAAAATATAATATGTCTTTTAATTAATAAAACCTTTTGCTTTTACTTACTTTAAATAAATTTTAAAGACAGACATTTACGAAATAATTAATTTCTATACCAACAAAATTGTTTATTACTCCCTTGTCCCATTTTATTTGACCTTTAAGATTTTGGTACAAGAATTAAGAAATGCAATTAATATTTTAGATTAGGTTAAAACTTTTATGCAATTTTCTAATATATTCATTGTATTAATTAGATTCTCTATCATCTATACTTCTTTTTTTCTCACTCTACAATAAATGGTTAAGGATATAATAGAAAAAATATTTAATACTTCATTGATATTATAAAATGACAGTCAAAATGAAATAATTTTTTTTTGTTAAAACATCAAATAAAATGAGACGGGGAAAGTAATATGATATTTCATATTCTTAATACAGATTTAAAATATTTACATTAATAGTTTTATTTTCATCAAACAAAATTCATATAAACGAAAATAATTCGAATGATTATCCATTAGTGCGCGTAGTGTTCACAGACTTGCTTGGCATTGCCTGTTCCCGGAAGGAATACATTCAGCCAAGTAAATACTATTAGGGATGAGAGATTTGAGACAGTGCCGGTAAGTGCAAATTAAACGGTTTAGTTCCAAGTCTATTTTACAGCATTAAATTTTAAAAGCGTTAGCCGATAGGTTTGAACACATGCGAAAAAGCAAGCAACCGTGTATTTGTGCCCAACTTGAACCACTTGCCACACATGTTTTAGGACAAAACTTAAGTTTAGTTCCTTGAGTGTTTTTGATGGTGTTTTCCAATTAAAATTAAAATTTTATTTCGGTAATCTAAATGCATTAAAGATCAATGTAGATTATTGAGGTGAGACTCCAATTTTAATTGAAGAACAATACCAAAAACATCCAAGAAACTGCATTTAAGTTTTGTCTAATGGTTTATCCACCAGAGACATGCATGCATAAGATATTTGAATGCACCGACATAGCATGTTTAAGAACACATTTTCGGTGTTTTTACTTTTTATAGTACTTATTCCTTTAATAGTTAATGTTTTTAACTTGATAGTTTTTTCTTATTTTAAAAAAATACAAATAAAAAATAATTATGCGTTACTAAAGTGTCATGAATTTAATGAGAGGAGCACACATTCATCAATGATTGAATTGTTTTTTCCTAGTATTGGTAAGCAGGATCAAAATCGTATGCAAATTGCAAACAGTTGACGAACTAGTTTGGACACGATCAGCCGGCAGGAAAAAGAGTCTCCATCTACAAATTAACTACCACGAGCAAATTGCGTTCCTATCCAGGTCTATATATCGTGCGTATCACTTGTGTTCTGACGTCTTCCAACCTTTATAATGACGCAATAGCTAGTTGCATCAACAGTGCCATTGACAAAAGCACAGTTTAAATAATTTTCTTAATAAATATTTTTATAAAAAATGAAATAAAAAAATACCAATACCTATAAAAAAGAAAATAAAAGTAAATTAAAACATAAAATAAATTACATTTTTTGTATTAATTAAAATTAACTTATATATCTCTTTTTTTTTATTTTTTCATCTAAGTTGTCTATAAACATCTATAAACTTATTTATAAGTCAATATTTATTTCCATTAAAAAGATCTTAATGACTTAGAAGTTAATCTAAATTGGGTTAAAATGCCCAGCTTAAAACCAAGAGCAATTTACTGCAAAACAAACACATGAATGTAGGTTTGTAACTTTGTATATATTTTTCTACCAACATGTATGAAGTTTGTGACAGATGCCATGTCTTTTTTTCTAATGACATTTAAATAAGTGAATATCGGTTGATTATATTATAGTATATTTGACTCTTATTAAAAAATAATTTTCAAAATGATTTAATTTAAATACTCAATGTAAATTATTTTTACATTGTCATTCAATCTTACATTATCTTGTATGATAAAATTATTAACTTCTGTAATGAATATTTCAAAAGTTATATTGACGATAATTTCTAATTAGTTAACAGTACAAAACTCTTTTACACTAATAATACATAAAAGTTAAACTATTTTAAAATAAATAGTCTATTCATAGATAATATAAAGAATTTCTATATTATCATTCAATATTCACAAACTGTTATATATAATAAATTTGTTAATTTTTATAATAATAATCTGAAAACTCAAATCAATAATAATTTCTTATTGATTAATAGTGATTTATTTTACTAATAGTATATATAAATTAAACTTAACTTTTTTTATATTAAGAAAGATAATATAAGCACGCGTGCATTACATGCACTATTGAATATTGTATACGAGGAAAGTTTTCAAGGACATGAGAGGACAATCACAGCTTTTGTTGATCTGTTAACTAGAAGGATGATGCAAATAACATGTAATGCTACTGTTCATTGTTCAAAGAACGATAAAGTGGGATTCAACAATTTTTGGCGGTAGACTAACCACGTTTTGTGTCAAGCAAACTAGAAAAAGCTCATGGCTTAACTTAACGATGGAGACACTTGAATAGTGGATGGGTAATTTGATTCCTAATCCAAACACCAATCTGGATAAGATTATATTGGAAACATGTAATGTTACAAGGGGCGGCTTGTTTGTATTGTTCAAGGATTTATCTAACTTATTCCAAATAAAAATAAGGTTAAACAATCTCATCAAAAATGATTGGTGTAATTTTTATGTACTTAAAAATGGTTGGTACAACATAAAAAATTACATCAATCATATTTGATGAAGTTGTTTAACCCCATTTTTATTTGAGATAGGTTAGACAACTCTATTGTTCGAAGGTTTATTTTACGTTAGTTTTTTCAAACGGCGATACCTTCATTAATTACTACTTATGAAATCAATTTGGCTGACCCAAAAATTTTACTTATCTCATCTTTGACTTTTCATTGGTCCACACCTTAACCTCCGGCCTGAGCCTAGCATGCAAACTCACCACTAGGTTCAGAATTTACCAAACTTGGTTTTGTATTGTGGCCAGATTGTAAACAGAAAAATAGGGGTTCATAGTTGTAATTTGCTTGCTTGTTTATATTATGTATAATATTTTAATTTTACCGTATTCATGTTGCAAATAGCACTGAGCCTACCAATAACAATTTCCATTTTCTTTGTCATTCAAAATTTGGGTTATAATAGACAGCTGGGTGTACAACGTGAATTTTGACACGTGATTTTCTCCTTGATTAAAGTATTCAATCAGATTAGATTGTTTTTCAAATTTCTTCGTTACGTCAAAATCTGTGGTCTTGATGAATCGATCTTGATAAGGAGTCTGTGTCAATATAACAAGCCACGAGCGTGACATATACTATTGAACAAAAGTGTTACAATATTATTGAATAAAATTTAGAGTAAATTACACCCATATTTTCTGAATTTTCAAAAAATACGTCTGATACCCTTTTGTAACTTCGCATTACTTCCTTCAGCAAATGGTGCTAGTTAATGTTTTCATTTAAGGGTTGAATGACGAAAATAACCCTTGTTATTGGACCGCAAAACTCAAACCATCTCATTCATTTGAAGGAAGAGGCTCAACGAAGTTGTTTCCAGGCGAGAAGAAAAGGGCCGCAGATTCTGAGGAACCCTTGAGTGATGGAAATGGCGGCACCAGCGACGATAATCGACTTCGATGCTGAAAACTCTCCTCCTCCGCCTCTTCCTCCTCAAGATCCATCTGAGATCCAAAAGCGAATCGCGGCAAGAACACCACGCGGAAGTGGAAAAAGGTTTCCTCACTGCTGCAAAACCTAAAGAGCGCCAAGGAGAAGCAGACGCACATTAAAACCCTTGAGAAGGAGCTCGACGCTTTGTTCCGGTACTATAGGGAGGCCATGGCGCAGAAAGTGTGTGTCGAGCTGAGCCAGTGCGGCGGCTCAAGAAACGCTGTTGTCACAACGCTGATGGAGGAGAGCAACCTTCAAGTAGTTGTTACTTCTACGATGCTAGAGAAAATATAGCAGACAGGGGTGGGGGGTATAGGACGACGACAACAAGTGGAAGTGGGGGTTGATGTAGGAAAAGATTAGTAACTGCAAAGGGGCTCATTATTTTTTGTATAAGGACTTTGTAAGGAAGTGGGGTGGGGTGGGGTCAATTGGGATCCTAGAAGCTTGTGTATTATAAAAAGGGGGTGCTGCTAACGTGGGGCAGAAATTGTAGTGGAATGAGTTTTGATGTACACATTAGCACACCTAGTGCTAGAATTATTTTCTGTTAATAAAAGTCTTTGGCTCATTAAAAAAAAAAAAAAAGTAGCTCTTGCTTCTCAGTCAGTTGTGCAAGTTGGATTTTTTTGGCCTTGCCTATGTTGATGGAGATTGGCTTGGAGAGGGGATTTCGTGAGGCATTAAGCTTTGTTTCGTTTGAAGGAGAGGGAGGAAAAGGTGAAAAAATTATTAAAGTTTGTGTAAATTTCACTTGTTGTTACAAGAGAAATAGAGATAAAATTTTGTACTATAAGGGTGAGTCTCACTACTTATTTCTACTTTATTTTTTACATATTTTTATTTACCTCTTTATCTCTTTTATTTTTTTTTATTTTTTTTTTACCAAACAACCTAAAATTTTAAATTATTTCTTATCTATTTCTCACCTCTTAACTTATTTCTTATTTATTTCTTTCCTCTTTACCAAACAAAGGCTAAGTAAAATTGTGCTTATGCAACTACAGTCGGCTTCTCATGTTTTTCACATTTTCGCTTGGAACAAAAACACTATTATGGAAAGATATTGCTTCATGGAGGTGCACGGTGTAGAGTGGCTCATTTGTGGTGATTTTGTTAAAGGAATTGAATTGATGATTTTGCTTGTGGTCTACCATATATTTGGCCGTGCATACAGAGCAGTGGTTGCCTATATTTTAATTACCATAACCATATGGTTCATGGTAGGGACATGGCTTTTTGCTCCTTTCCTTTTTAATCCATCGGGCTTTGAGTGGCAGAAGATAGAACATTACAGTGAGCTATTATGTTTCATACACTTTTAAGAGGTTTTTTGTAGTGTGAATCGGGCATATTTAAAAAAAATCTGAGAGGGTGCAAGTGTATTTACTCTAAAATTTAAGTTTACTTTATTTTTAAGTGATGCATGATAAATATGATTAACCCTTTATCTATTAAATAAAGTAAATATAGTTTACTTATATTTAAACAAATATCATTATAAATTTGAACCTAAGGAAATGATCTGGTGGTTAAAAAGGTGTAATTTTAAAAACCAATGGAGTTTGTATGATAGTTAAGAAGGTGTACACCTCTATCTTCCAGCATAATTCATAGAGAATTAACTTTGTTAATTAACTACACTATACACTGATTGAATCCTTAAGTAACTCAATGGATATTTATTTTTAATTGTCACGAAAATTGACTAAAACACTACAAAAAATTATTATGTAACGACTAAAAATTTCAGTCATTATATGTGTCAATTTAATCGTTAATTCATTTAATGATTAAAATTGTGACCACTTTCAGTGGTCACAATTAATCTAATTGTTAATGTATTTAACAAATGATTTCCAAATCAGTAACTTATAGCGACCAATATTTTCAGTCACTAATAATCCTGATTTTTCAGTCGCTAATTAATAATTGGGTTAGGTGCTAACATTTTTGCCTCTTTTTATTGGGAAAAAAATATTAGTGATTAATGATAACTGCAGTCACCAATTTAATTGTTAAATGTTGCATTTAAAAATATAAAAAAGAATTTACGGTGCACAATCGCCAATTGGTCGCTAAATGAGTATTATAACAGTTGAAGCGATAGTGAAAAATTTAATCACTAGTTTTATTTTATTTAAAAATTTGAAATCTATGATTTAATGATCGTATGTTTCTTTGATTGTTGATTTAGTTGCATTTTTTTAAAAATAATATTTTATTTTTTTAAAAATGATTATTTTTAACTAAGAATAAATAGTATTAGAATTCTTTTCAAATTTATTATTATTAGCGACAAATAAAAATATTAAATATATATAAGTTGTAACACAAATAAGAGATGAATCATATAATTTATTAATAAATAATATATTGGTGTAAGCCCTAAAGACTAGGGGTGTTCATGGGTACGGGTAATCCGTTGACCTAAACTAACCCAAATCGATCCAATTATTTCGATTCATTTTATTTTTTTTGAGTGTTTGGGGTCATATCCGTTCAAACCCATTCAAGAATTGGTTGGGTAACAAGTTTTGATTTATAGACCTGTGAACCCGACCCGTTAAAGGTAAAATTTAAAATAAAAATATTATTTAAGAGATAAAAATTACCATTGTTAAATAATGACAATCACTTATCGTAATATAGAAATATAATAGAAGTCTTCATTGTTAATAATAAAGATTTTATTTTGTTAGATAAAAAAAATACCATAACACTAAATACAATATTTTTATGTGTCACAATTTGTAAGAATTAAAAAAAAAAATTAACAAAATTTTAAATACACGGACCCGATTGACTGGCTTAAACCAACCGTTAATGACTGGGTTGGTTTGGTTTGGGTCTGGCAAAAAAAAAGAAGCATAAACCCTACCCATACTATTTTGATCGAGTTGGGTAACGGATTTAGCCAAACTCATCCTAACCCGACTTGTGTACATCCTTACTAAAGATCAATGCTTTATTTGACAATTTGGCTTACATTTTCATCTTGTTTTCCTTATTAATACACGACATTTTATTTATTATGTGTTTATTTGTTAAAACATAATAAAGTTTGTACATTAATTTATTCAATGCTAATGAGACATCAAGTATATGACTTGATCGTGAGATCAAATTAGATAATAGAATACTATTCTTAAATATCCTTAGTCAAATATTATTAATAATAAGGACGACAATAATACATTAAAACTAATATATGAGTAGATTGATAACCACATCTCCCAGGTCACGAATATGGGATGTCAAGTCTTCACATGACCCATGGGTACATGATTAGAGTAATGATATACTGGATTGAACCATCATGATAACGCTACATAGAATGTTGTGTGAGTGTCATAAGTGATTCTTATAGCAACCATAGTATATGTAGTCCTTCACCTAAAATCACTATGATTTTTACATGAAAAGTTGTATGTTTTAATATATACTATCAAACATCACATGCAAAAGGGTGATCATAAAAGTAGTAATTGGATATATATATAGTAAGCCATGCGAAGGAGTGTGAGTGATCTAGATTAGATTTGTTCCTCCTACATAATAGGAGTTATATCTTTGGGCCTCTTCATAGGATAATGTAGTAAAATGTGTGGCCATATGAAAATAAGTCAATATGAGATATTAAGCTTATTTATTACTCTATGTTTACGCGAGTATCGAGAAACAAATAATTAGACTATACAAGAATGACACATTCTATATCTTCTATTAAATTAAGATATTGGACGAAAGGACAAAAAAAAAACTACACAATATTATTGGTTGCAATAAGGTTAAGTCAAATCACTGATTTTTTTCATTACTTAAGTAATAGTGATGTTGTGCTAGATACCACTCACTATTTGTAATATTGATGCAAGTTGTTGCAAGTTTGAGTTGTGATTTTTTACAGATCTAGGTGGCAATTTGTTGCAAATCTAGGTTGCGATTTGTTGCAAGTTTGCAAATCTAGTTCGAAGATGATTTTGTGTGTATACTCTGAATTTACAAAAGCATAATGTGTGTATACAAGAGGGTTCGAAGAGGTTTGCGATTTCTTGTTGCAGATTTGGGTTGCTTACTTTTGAAGACCAGGAAGAGGGAAGTGTTTTACAAATCAGAATCAAACCTTGAGTTTGCTTACTTTCAACCCTTGAGATTGCTTACTTCAACTTAGAATCGAACATTATTGCAGATCTGGGTCACTTAGTTTTGTGCAGTAAGAGAGAAGGGAGGCAGGGACAAGGAAGATGGGGGTAAATTGGAAAAAATAAAAAGAAAAGCAGAAAAGAAAAAAAAAATCTGAGACATAGATTAAAAATTTAATATATCCAATGGTAAAAATTAACTTTCTTATAGTAGGAGACTTTCTCCAGTTACCCATGCTAGCATCCGTCTGTGCTTGTTTGTTTATATTTTGTGTGTTTTATTATATTCAATGTTGCGAATAGCACCGTGGCCCTCCAAAAAAAAAAAACCGTTGCCAATAGCAATTTTCATTTTCTTTGTCATTCAAAATTTGGGTTATATAGGCGGCGTGTACAAGTCTACAACGTGAATTTTGACCTGTGATTTTTTTTTTCCTTGATTACAATATTCAATCAGATTATATTGTTTTTCAAATTCCATCGTGATGATGAAATTTGTGGTCCTGAAGAAGGTATACTAACTACAAACTTTAATATTCATAACGATTATATGTCAAATTGTCAATATAACAAACCACAAGTACGTTATATACTACTACTCTCTATCGGAGAAAGTGTTAAAATATTAAAAATTATTATATGTACCTTCTCAAATTTAAGTTTGCATTTTGTTGATTTTTTTAAGCGATCATGATAAACATGGTCAACCCTAACCGAAGGAATTGATGAGGTGATTAAAAAGGAGTAAATTTGAAACCTAAGGAATTTTCATGATAGTTAAGATAGTGTGCACTTTACTCAAACTTCTAATTACATATATCAAAA
The DNA here is from genome assembly GCA_004329165.1 of Spatholobus suberectus. Lineage (NCBI taxonomy): Eukaryota > Viridiplantae > Streptophyta > Magnoliopsida > Fabales > Fabaceae > Spatholobus > Spatholobus suberectus. The sequence goes on from CM014736.1 coordinate 11,531,459, forward strand.
TGGATTGAACTAAATAGATCATCTCATTTAATTCGTTAAAACAGATTGAATTAGGTTGTGTAATTTAATCTTTAATGTACATAATCCAACCCACATAATCCACCAACCCAACAGGTCAAGTGGTGGGTTAAGTTGGGTTGACCCATCAGGTTGAGTTTTTTTTTTTTTTGTCATCATGGAATTTTTCATGATTATTATGGATTTCATTTTATTTTGTTAGTTTGCTCTCCATTTATATAACTCGTGATGCTGATTTCTAAAGAACATTTATGTTAAGACAATTTAGTAAGATAATATTTTTGTAATTATGACATTATGTTTAGATTATTTATATTTATTTAATTATTTTATTTATTTGATGAGTAAACTTACTAGTCATCCATTTTTTTTATTTTTTAAAAAAATTTGCATGTCAATTCAACTCAACCCGCAACCCACCATGAGAATTGGGTTAAAATTTTCAACCCAATCTCAAAACGAGTTCAACCAAACTCTTCCCATTTTTTGACAGGTTAAAAGCAGGTTGGGTTAGGTTAACCCATTTGACATCATAATTGATAGAGAATTAACATTCTTAATTGAATACATTACATAAATCTTTAAGTAACTCAATGAATACCTTACTATTAATAGTCACGAAATTTGGCTAAAAATATTCTCATAATTAGAATTAGGCGTATAGGCATTGGTATGCGAATTGATCTATTTAACTTATAACCTGTGCAGGTTGGAATTTGGGGTTGTTTGACCCATTAATTTAAATATAAGTTTATACGAGTTAACTTGTTTAACTCGCATGTTAAACAAGTTTGATTTATGAGTTTGCAAACCAACCCGTTTTAACGTGCATATTATATTTTAAAAAAATTGATTAGTTTTTCAAATTAAAAAGTGAAACCCTAAATTGATTATTTTTAAAAGTAAACTTAATGTGTTTGAGATATTTTGAATATTAGATATTTAGCGGTTAATTATCATATATAAAGTGTTTGAATATTTATTATTTATTATTGATTAGAACATTGAGTCTTTGACATTTTATTGAATGTTTAGATGATGGGAATTTTTTTTTAAAGATTTTTTTCATTACTTAATAGCTAAAAAATGTCTTATTTTAATTGATTTTATTTTATAATTTTTTTTTTAGTTTTTTTTTTCACAATTTTTAAATATTTTTATTCGGATTTACGGGTTAGTCTGTCTACCGACTCAACCCTCAGGCAATGCAAGACGAATGCGAATCATCTATTTCACATACCTGTTTCTTTTGGGGTTAATTTAACCCTATTATTTATTTGCAGACCTGTACAAAGTGGACTTATGCATATTGGTCCGACCTGCATACTCAACTCCACTTATAATAAAAAATGATATATATTTGTTAAGAAAAATACTAAGTTGAAAACTAATGGTATGAAAACAGATGAAGGGTTTTGATTAGTTAATATTATCTGTTTAACCTTCTTAATTTCCGTCAAATCCAAATAATTACTGGTTGGTTTTTTAAAAAATTACTCGATACAACTCGTGGAAATCATTCTTCGTACCAAAATAGCAGTTCTGATTTGTCAAACAAATACCATAGATTTTAGTTGACTTATATTTGTTTGTTAGAACAAATTATTCCAATAAAAGCCTATCAAGGTTAAACAGTTTTTTTTTGTATGCTCTTATGTCCAAATTAAAATAAAAAAATGTTTATAGATTTTACAATGGAATAGTTAAAACAGAACGTTTTAATTCAGATATAAAAATATTTAACTATTATTATGTTCACACTATTAGAAATGGTTCCAGTCTCATAAAAATAATAATCAAATCATTTATTTTATTTTTTCCCTAGTCCTTCTAGAACACTACAAGAGTAGTTTTCTAGTTTGTTTTTAAGACAAGGGCTAGGGAACAATTTAAAGATAAATAAACTAAAAACGAAACAACTACCGTGGTTCGTTCCAAATTCCTAAAAAAAGAAAATAAAAAGATTTGAATACTATCTACGCTGACGTGACTAACAGCCAGTCTTGACTGTACTCCCAATTGGTTCCCCCAAGTTGTTTATCTTTGCTACACAACACAAAAAGTCACCAAAACACGAGTCTATCTGACTCCAAACCCAATCCCAATCCCAAGCCGTCGTCACGACACCTCACACACACCTCAAACTATGAATTATCCTCATCATATATAAAACCCCACTCGCTCTCCCTTCCTCACTCGCCACTTAGCTCACACATCCATTCCATACATATTCAATTATTCATCCTTATCCTTCCCAATTGAAGCAACCAATTATACAACGTTGTTCAAGAACTTCTACTCCATCAATATTACTTTGTTTTATGATCCCACCCATGGATACGACTCCATCCTCATCAGACATAACCACCGTCCACCCCGACATCATCCAATCCCACATCCTCACCCGACTCGACGGCGCCGCCCTAGCCTCCGCCGCCTCCGCCACCTCCCACTTGCGCCGCCTCTGCACCGAACACCACCTCTGGCTGAACATCTGCGCCGCCACGTGGCCCTCCCTCACCGAACCCCTCGCCGCCGTCCTCATCGCCACCTTCCCCGCCGGCCACCGCTCCATCTTCTCCGACTCCTTCCCCTCCCTCCACTACTCCCCTCCTCCCGACCCCAGTCCCCACCCAACGCCGCCGGAGACGGCGGCGGAACTCGTCTCCGCCGTGGACCTCTTTTATAAGGGCAAACCCGTCTTTTCCCGCGTCATCCGAACCGAAACCGGCAAGGGCTGGTTCCTCTGCTCCCCACTCTGGGTGGACCTCCTCGACCCCAACGAGGTGGTCCCCACTCCCTTGAAATTCGCGCAAAACGACGAAGACCGGTGGCTGGCCCACCTCCAGGAGAATCTCGCTCTCAGCTGGATCATGATCGACCCGACCCGGAAACGCGCGGCGAACCTCTCCAGCCGGTGGCCAGTGGCGGCGCGGCGGCACTGGCTGACGGGGGAGCTGGAGGTGCTCTACGCTGTGGCCATGGAGACGGTCCAGTGCGTCGTGAAGGTCACGTGCTGCGGGAAGGCCGGGGGAGCGGTGCACGTGAGGGAGGTGAGTCTCACGATGGAGGACACGGAGGGGAGGCACGTGATGGGGAGGGACAGCGTCGTAATCTTGCGGGACGCGATGGAGAATGGGAAGAGAAAAAAACTGGACGCGAACGAAGCGAAGGAAGGGTACGAGAAGTTCTGCGTAATGAAGAGAGAGAAAAGAGAGAGAAAGATGAGGAGAGACAAGGCAATGGACACGATTGCCATGTTGGTCGCTTTCACCGTCTTCGCGTTTCTCTTCTGGTTCATGGCCTTCGGTGTTTGACGAAACCTTTGGGATTTTGGGAATTTTCTTCAATTTGGCCAGTCACCAATGTGCCTATGATACCCTTTTACCTACGCAAGAGTGCTTGTGTGTGGGGGTTGGTTGCACTTACGTAATCTACTAATGGAAGAGCAAAAAATTCAATTAGTAAATAGTACAAAAGAAAAAAAGACAGTTGAAAAAGAAAGAGAGAAAAAAACAACACACATATACAACAGAACAACAACGTGTGTATCTTATTCCAGTTTGTTAATTCATTTTTTCATTTGACCTATATCGTGTTACCTAACTCGGTTATATAAATTATGAATTCGATAATTTTTTTTTCCCTTCTAAATCCTGGTTCGTTAACGGTTTTGATGTTTGCACATTAAAGTTTGTATAGTAATTTTTCTTTTTTGATAAAAAGTTTATATAGTACTTTTTATGTTGGTTAACAATCGCTGAATATATATTTGGTCGGCAGCATGTGCAGTTTGATTATAAAATAATTTATACATACTCTTAATTGATGCTTTAATCATTATTTTCAGTGTGAAATTAGCACGAGTAAAGTGTATGTTTGTTTTGGATTCAGTTCCCCACAATTGCGCTATTGTCCTGTTACGAGCCTTTTTTGACCGGAGAGGAAAATTCTCCCTCCGTACAACGGGAATTGGCACACGAACAAATAGTGAGCTGGTCTGCAAGAAACTAGGAATCATATTCCTTTCCATAATGCTGATCATGATATTTATGGTCGTAATTCTGACTTTTATTTGAGTGAAGAGAAAAGTAGAGAAAGAAATGAGTAGAATGATAATTTTAATGTGTTTGAATTTAAAGAAATATGAAAGAGGTAGAAGAGAAAGAAAAATTGAGTTTTCTCTTTATTTATTTAGTTGGATAAAAAAGTGGAGAGAAAGATAATAAATATTTTTTGTAAAAACATGTTTATTCTTAATATATATGAATTTTATGAGATAGAAAGAAGTAATAAAGTTAAAATTGTAATTATGAGTGAGTTTTACAATTTTTTATTCCACTTATTTCTTCTTCTTTTTTCTCCAATAAAAAAGAGATTTTTTTTTTAATAAGCCCCACATTTATATTTTCTCTCTTCTCTACTTCTCTCTTCAAACAAACAACATAAAATTATATTTTCTTATCCACTTCTCTCTTCTCAATTTTAACATAAACTAACAATGGGTAAAACTCGAGCCAATTCATTGATGAATACGTTGTTTCTGGAGTATGATGTTTGAACATGATCGAAAATATCAAAGAGAACGTCAAAAATAAATGGTTGTGTATAGTGGATCATTATGATGTCTATAGCTAGATAGATAGTGGCATTCGAATTAATTGTTGTAGGCCTGACTTATCATTGATTTTTTTTCCCCCACTTTGATTAAAGACGGTTTTTATCAGGGTATCTATAAATGATTGGATAGATCGGCCATCACGTGCTCATATACAAACAAAAATCAATGGATCAAAAGTGAATAATTTTTATGAAAATATAATGTACTTTTATCATAATTTTAATAAAAAAATATTTATTAATTCCTTAAGTGGCTTTAGAACTTTTATTAAGAAGATTTTTAAATAAATTAATAGTTAAAAAGTATAATGTAAAATTGTAAATCGTATACTGGTATTTAAATGATGAGAATTAGTGTATAATGCCTATATATTGAATCGATCAAACTAAGAGTTTGTGTGGTCTTGCTTATTTTTACCTTAACTTTTCTTTATAAGTAAATTGGGTCAAACACTTTTTAATAAAAATTCTTAAAAAAATAAGTATCTCTTTTTAAAGAAGAAAAATAAAATTAAATAGCTTTTTAAAAAGCTAATGTGAGGAGCTTATTTTAAAAGGTCACCTCTTTGATACCCAAGTATAACAAAACCCACATTAAAATTGATAATAAATAAAATAAAAATAAAAAACACGAAGCGGCAATTTAGCTGAGCGGTACAAATGGGTCAAAATCCACCATGCTGTGTAGAGGGATGTGCATTCGGAACCCACCATTTTTCAAGAAACTCTCACGTCATTATAAATAAATTTGAGAATTACATAAATCATTATAAATAAATTTGAGAATTTGTTCATAGGTTCAGATTATACGTGCCAAATTAAGAGTAACTTTCAAGGTTTTGATGACATATATCATTTATAGGGACGTTCAGATGATGCGTGTTGTTATATGGTACTTTATAAATAATTGGTTCGGTTACAAATCATAATTATAATCATTATAATTATTACATTAATGAGTTTTAAATAGGTATATTTGAATTTTGAATTTGAAAATCATTATAAATAAATTTGAGTATTCATTCACAAGTTCGGATTATATTTGGCAAATCAAGAGTAATTTTCAAGGTTTGGATGACACTTGTCATTTACAGAAAGGTTTGGATGACATGTGTTATTATATGGTACTTCGTAAATATTTGGTTCAATTACAAACCATAATTATAAACATTAATGAGTTTTAAATAGATATATTTGAATTTTGAATTTGAAATTTCTATTAAAAACCTACCTTCTAAATAACTACCTTAATTATAATTAAAAATTCTATTGGTCATTTGACTTAATTATTTGTTAATAACTAACGAGAATAATTATATAGTTTTCTTAATTATTTTCGAAATAAAGAACAAACTAACGAGTATTTTTTTATTTTTTTTTTAAATTATCTACTTAATCAATAATTTTTTACTTACATTTTCCCTAATTTTGTCCTAAATAGAAATCAATAAATAATTTTTACTTAATCAATAACTTTTTTACTTACACTCTATTATTTATGACAATAATTTAATATAAATTTCAAGGACCAAAATAATTATTATTATATATTTTAAGTATAATTAGAGAAGATATTAATGTATAATTATTATTATATATTTTAAAAGTATGAATGAAGAAGATATTCTATACTATGCTTTAAAGCGAATGTGATCATTTCCGGATGATTTTACACAATAGACTAAATTTTGAGCCATCAATAGGGGGTCGTTTAATTCAGTGTTCATGTATTATTAAATATATATATATATAATTAAAATTAAAATCGTTACATGTAATTGTCATACATAATTTATGTAATTGTTATATATAATTTATATAATTGTAATGTCCATTTAAATTATATCCATATTAAATAGGAAAGTTCCATGTGTCAATCTCTAAGGTAATTTCACATAGAATCTTATCCACTTGGCAACACCAGAACATTTTCCTCTATTTTCTTGCTTACATGCTGGCCTCACATTCATTATCACACAAATTAATTTATGAACAATTATGACACAATTATTTGCACACAAAATAATTTATGGACAATTATGACATGCAAAATTAGGAAATTAATTTTTATTGTATATTCTAATTGAGCACAATTTCGCAATCACCCTTATATGGGAATTATTAGTACCTACAATTGCTATTTTGAAATTCAAACAAAGTTAGAGAATAAAAGGCAACCAAGGAAAGAATAAATGAGAATGAGATGCTTATTCGAAAGAGACCCAAACTCTTCTCTTATTTTTCCAATGATAGTATTTTTTTGTTACATGTTCTGAATAGTCACCCCATTGCGCCGATTCCGTCTATTGTCTTTGTCTTTTCCATGTCTTTATTAAGGTGAGAAAATATATTGTCAAATTGACTTGCATATACATTAGGTAATTTTTCTCTTTTTCTTTTGATTTTTGCATTTTCTCCATTTGAGAAACTTCTATTTTTTTTTCACTTTTTTGTTTTATTGTTCCCCTTTCATTTGTTTGTTTATGTTGTTTTTGCTTAGTATATAGACTAAAATGAACGGTCAGGATAATGACATTAAGGATGCAAGTGAAGATGGTGCTCAAGGTCCCAACTTACTATTAACTTCCTCTTTATTTGAGTTTTTATTATTTTGTTTTTTTATTGATTTAAATTTGATCTACTAAGATTTTTATTCTTTTTACATGTACAGGTTCAAAAGAATTTAGAAGAGAAATAAAAGTGTGGATGAAGAGGATATTCTAAATTAGGCTTTAAAGAAAATGTGTTCATTTTTATATGATTTTACTAAATAAACTAAATTTTGAATCATCAATTGGGAGTCATTTTATTCGATGTTAATGTATTACTACATATATATGATTAAAATTAAAATCATTACATGTAATTATTATTTTTATCAGCAAAATTATTAATATATTAAAAAAGAAGCTAATAGTAAGCACAAGAAGTACTCATTATTAACTAACACTGAGTTTGACTAAACAAGATTACAACACCCCTAATGAAAAACATGCAACAACATTCTCCAACCAAAACTAAGACCCCCACCTAACCAAATAACTATTGAATTACAAAATAGGTTTACACCCTAATACTCCCTATTCAAAATAAAGATAACCACAACAATCAAGGATGCCATATGCTACAATATACCAATTATAAGTAATTATTATATATACTTTATATAATTGGAATGACCATTTAAATTACATCCATATCAAATTGTTCATTTATTAGCACATTATTATTTATATATCATAAATGTTGCCAATTTGAAATAATTTAATAGCATTTTAATGGACAAAAATTTAAAATGGACAATTAATTTGCTTAAATATGCAATATTCAATTAATTATAAATATTCAAATCACTAAAAGAAATATGAAATATTTATTTAAATAGAACAAAAATTTTCATTAACTTTTATTTATAAATAGCATTTTAAATAGAAACAAATTAATTATTCCTTCAAATCCACCAAAATTAACATCCCTGTCAATTTAAATAATTATAATAATTAAGGTAATTTCAACCTGTATATATTCTAATGTGAATTAATTAAGATAACTGTGACATATTTTTTTTAAAAAAAAATAAGTAAGATTATTTCAAATTAAGGTAAATATATTATGTTAAAATGTAGAATTAAAGTAACTAATGTAAATAATAAACAGATATAATTAAGGTAATTGCCCATAATTAGAAATAAGCTAACTTATCAATATTTAATTAGATTTAACATTGATTGAAGAAACTTAAATATTTGAATAGAAAAGTAGAAATCTCTTTTATTTGAATAATAGATTAAGAAAAAACTAATTTTGATTTAATGTGAAAATTCATGACACATAATAAAATGAGAGACACATGACATGTATATATATAAATTAGTTTTTTATTTAATGTCTTATAAAATTTGTTGAAATTTTTTGTTGATATAATTAAAGTAATTATTAAATATATATAATTAAGATAATTACATGTAATTGTTATATATAATTTTTTTTTATGAAATATAATTATTAAATAATTCCAAAAAATACTATTTTATATGGTAATTATGAGTGATTATATTGTGATATTAATTAAGGTAATTATGATCATTATATATTTTAATTAAGGTAATGAAAATTATTTTAAACAATGGTAGTTAGATTATTTAAATTACATAATTAAATTGACTATTACAATTTTAATTATTATTATATATAATTTATCGAGTGAATATCTAACTTTGCGAGAGCTCCTTCTTCTATTGTAATGTATCTTCCAATTTTGACTCTAATGGAAACATCATTATTCAGGATTATTTATCTGTGTAATCTTTAAACATTAGAGATTTTATTTTTTTAATTTTATTTGCTTCATTTTTATTGTATATTTCTTTTTTATTATTATTGAATTCATTTATTTTTTTGTTTTATAGTTTCATCCTTTTGTATCTTCCTTGTTTAATTAAGTTAATCCTCTATCTTTTTTATTTTCTTTAAATATTTTTAAACAAATATAATATTTAGTATTTGAAATAGTTTGCATCCTAAGTTAATAACATTATTTTATAAATTTTGCTATTTCAATTATTAAGATGGATCAGAGTAAAAGACACAAAGCTTTTTTTTGTAAAAAAGAATCTTATAGTGAAGCAAAAATAATCTTACTACCTCCATCTAATATTTCACACATTATATGCCAAATAAATATGTATTGCTAAATGTATTAATGATTTTTATATGATTATCTCTTTATTATTTAAATTTTTAAAATTTGAAAATATTTAAAGAATTTTTCTATTTATTAAATCCTATATGTCACTTATTATAGTCAAAATAATTCTTTTCATCCAATTTAATTAATTTTTATCATTTTAATTCATAACAAAAAATTAATAAACTTTAAGTAATAAATAATATTTTTGGTTTACATAAAATTTAATTTTATTACATTAATTTGTAGTCAAAACATCACACTCAAATTATAAATCTAATATAAATAAAGTAAAAAAAATTCAATTAATAAATTGAAAATAACATATAAATAATTTTACAATAATTGTCACTCATAATGGTTCTATCCAGTTCGATCAAGATTGTCTTTAGTAAAGAATATATATGATATCTACCCAAAAATAACAAATAAATTGTGAGAAATATGATTTTTTAAATTAATTTAAATCAAATTTAAATTTATTTTAACTTATATATGACAAAAAATTAAATCAAATTAAAACTTTTTTTTGGTAAAAAAATTAAAACTAATTTATTTCAACATATAACTACATAGTGTATTATGATATATATCCATTTTCTTCAAAGTGTAAAATATAAATAACATTTTTATATTATTAAAAAATAACATTTTTACGTAGTATTAATTACGTTCAATTATAGACAATGTATACTTATAATTTTGTACTCAATATATCGTGATCAAATTAATTATAATACTTATACAAAAAAATTAATTTGTTATAAAATTAAAAAGAAAATCACAGGTAAATCATCCAGTACATTGTAATTAATTGTGTATTTAATCAAATAAAATAAAATAATCCAATATAATAATAATGATATCGATAATAATTTATTATGTTTTTTTTTCCAATTCGCATATATATATATATATATATATATATATATATTCCTCTATATGTAATTTTCATTTTATTATCTTTTCAATGATTAATAAAAGAATGCTTTAATAGAACAATACTTTTTATATCTTGAATATTATGTTTGGAATGAGATATGACATAATGCTATCAAATCTTTTAATTAGTTTAAAATTTTAAAATGATATCCATAATAAATAATTACTATACATATGAAACAAAAATAATAAAAAAACATATACTTAAACATCAATAATTTATTCAAGTACTTGTAAATTTAATTAGTTTTTCATTTGATTGATGTTATCTTTCTCTCTTATTTTTATTATTCAATAGAAACTAAGATTTAAATGATAAATCAATTATTACAAAATATAATTACATATAATTTTTTTTTCATATAAGTATTAAGATAAGATTAATATATATGAATGTATATAAGTCTACTCTATATTCATACATATTTATAAAAAAATAATTAGACAAAATGTAATATTTAAGATCTAAAGCAATATATGTAGTACCTCATACTTGGTATCATACAATAATGACAAGAATGATTGATTCAAAATATTCAAAAAATCAATGTTAGGACTATGGCACATTATATATTTCTTTGAAATTAAGTAATAGTGTCCTTTAATTTAAAGGAATAGATTTGATGTAGGACAAAAAAATAACAAAACAAATATTCATTGTCATAGAAAAATATCCTAATTGGGTGACTAACATTAATATATATATATATATATATATATATATATATATATATATATATATATATTAATTAGTTAACTATGTAGAATTTTTACACTAACATTGAATGCCTATTAAACTCATTTTTAAAGAAAAAACTAATAATTGCAAAATTTAATTTAAAATATTTTTTAATATTAATGTCTCTTATTAAAATTCTATATAAATCAAAGTCATATAGAAATCAAAATATATTGATAAAGGTAATATCTTTTAAAATACCCATTTTCATAAATTAAAATAATGTAAGATATAAAAATTATTTGAATTTATATTAATATCCATATATATATATATATATATATATATAGGGTGGGGATCAAGTTACCCCAAGAATAACTCTTGGAAAAGTTACTCTACTTAATAACTCTTGATATGTATTAAGTTTCAACTATCCAACCATTGAATTAAAAAATTATATTGAGTAGATCAAATATACAAATTTTTATAAAATTTGAAAACTATTTGATATTTCATTTAATAGATTCAAATTAACGCATAATATACTTTTCTAAATTACAAGTAAATGTCGATAATAAGATTAAGTAGCTACAAATGTCCGATTTACCTAAAATTTGGCATACATGATCATTGACATATAATCTTTTAATTCAACAGTTGGATCATTAAAATTTAATACATATTAAGAGTTATTGAGTGGTGTAATTCTACCAAGAGTTACTCTTGGAGTAACTTGATCCCCACCCATATATATATATATATTAATATACATATTTACTAGTAGATATTTTTATAAAAAATAAACTATCAATTTAGTCTCTAAAGTATCACCCTTTCTCTTAAATAATCCTTGAACTAATGAAATTACATAAGTAATCCCTAAAATATTGAATATCCACCAATTTAGTCCTAGTAAAGGACTAATTTGAAGAATTTTCCAATACTTGAAGGACTATAGAACATGATTTCTAATACTTTAAGGATTATTTATATAATTTCATTAGTTTAAGGACTATTTAGGAGAGAGTGATACTTCAAGGACCAAATTAATAGTTTATTCTTTTATAAAATTAAAAAATAATTAAGAAATATATTAAATAATTATAATATTATAAAAATTATAAATTATAAATTTAACACCCCATGCATTGCACTGGTTATTATGCTAGTTGCTAATAATGTTCAAATCTTACGAAAAGAAAAAACTTTTCAAATGTTTTAAAGATGAATGAGGGGCTATACCAAAAAAATATATATGAATGAGATTGAGGGGCAACTGTAACTTAAAATTAATTTAAAACAGCTTTTAAATTAAAAATAAGTTTTGTATATTCAAACAACCTTTAACTTAAAACTAACTTATAAGTAATAAAATAAAAATTATCCAAATAGCTTTAACTTAATTTTTAAAGTTTAACTTAAAAGCAACTTATAAGTTAAAAAATGTTAGGCCAAACGCGCTCTAATTTTAATATGTGTATATTATCAATCAAATCAATTTTTTATATAATAATTTTAAGTCAAGCTAATTATTGGAATTTCTATTGTAAGAATTAAGTTAACTAAACAAATATATATTCAGTAATTGTAGATATAATTTTTATCATTCTAAAAATGAATATTACCATTTATTGATTGATTAAAACACAGTTAAGTCTCAGGAAAAATACAAAATTTAAATTTCATTTTTAGGAAAGCTTAATTACTTGTTGATTTATTATTTAAATTCTTATTTTATATATGTTATATATGGACCTAGATAATGTGTCTAAGACAAAATAGTAATAATAATAATAATGATAATAATAATAATAATAATAATAATAATAATAATAATAATGATGATGATGATGATGATGATGATGATGATGATAATAATAATAATAATAATAATAATAATAATAATAATAACAATAAAATGTTAGAGCTTTACTTTGGACTTGGGCACATTTCAATGATCCAAGCCATGAAGCTTGACCTACCGATCTTAGATTTTGACCCAACTCGAGATATATACTTGATTTCTAGATTATGAGCTTATATTTGAAGCTCTCAAATCCCACTATCCTGAGATAGTCACACACATTCAAGGCCTTGCTTGCCTTATTTTCAAACAGATGCAGCTCAGTCCTATATAAGGAGACTGACTCTCCTCCAAATACATATTACATTTTTCCAATATTATTACTCATGCCCAAATTGACTTAAAAATTGCATTTATAGGTACTACCTTAAATTTTGTTGCCATCTAGTTTTGTCCCATGAAAGTAAGAACTACATTTGAAAGAGTTTGACTTGTTACTCAAATTTTGATAATGAACAATATACTTTTGAGTAAACTCTCATATTAATCTCAAATACTGTAAGTGTTAGTCACTTTGGTTCTTAAATTTTCCAAATAGTAATTTAGTTTTTATCTTTATAAAAAGTTATTCACTTTAATCTTTCTCTATCTCTTTTTTTACTGATATAAACAATTAAAGAAAATAACTTTTTATAAAGTTGGGAACTAGATAAAGATTTAGAATTATCAGGAACTAAAGTGACTTACGTTTATAAGTCGGGACTAATCTAAAATTTTACTCATCTATTTTATGGACTTGTTAAATTAAAAAAAAAAAATGTGAGGTACGTAAACTTCCTTTTAGTAAACAACTTCTGTTTGCATTAGCCCACCATTTTTTTTGTCCAAGGAACAATACAGAGAGAAAGACCCAACATAGTAAGACTTAAACAGGCCCAATACGGCCCAACCATGTCCAAAACGGACGAATCCAAGCCATCCTTGAAACGGGCCTGCAATTCCCACCTTTTTTTTTTCACTCCTAAATTTTCAAAAAAGATTAAAAAGACTATTTTGCCCTCATTCTCTTGTATTCTGTCTCTTCTTCTTATCCACCCCCTCTTTATTAACAGAAATATATTTTCATTGTATATTCCGACATAACCTTGTCGAGATACACAACGGAAATGGACAAGATCTTGTTGAGATACACAACGAAAACACGTTTTTGTTGTGTATTTGAACAAGATCTTCTCAAGATGCAGAACGGAAACATGTTTCTATTGTTTTGTTGTATATCTTGACAAAATCTTGTCTAAATACACAATGGAAGCATATTTTTGTTGTGTGTTTTGACAATATTTTGTTAAGATATACAAAATAAAATCTTATCAAGATATACAGCGAAAATATATTTTTGTTGTGTATCTTAACAAGATTTTGTTGAGATACATAACAGAAACATATTTTTGTTGTATATCTTGACAAACCTCCTAACACAATGGAAACACATTGTATATTTTGTAAAGCAAAAATGTGTTTCCGCCAAGGGGTATTTTTGGAATAAAAATAATTTAACTACTTAAACAACTTCCACACCAATAAATATGTAGTTGCAATTTTCATTTATAAATTTAGGTTGCAAGACTGTGTTTTTATATTTCTATACGATTCAGATAAATAAAACAGAATTCACAATTGAAGGAGCTTCTATAATGTCAAAACTTTGATCAGACAACAAAATAGTTGTAGGTCTTATAGTTTCTGTATTCATGAGAAAGGAGAGCGGAGAAAGCAAAACTTGAGAATGAAAGAAGATATTATTTCAGATCTCATTTCTATTACATGTGTTCTGCTATTTATAGAGATGGCAGAGACTAACAAAGTCAGTTACTAACCAATTAAGCTAACAAACTCTTTAACTAAGCTAACTAACTTCCTTAACTCCCTTAGTTACTGCTGATGCATAAGACCCCCCCGCAAGCTGAGGATGGTAGATATCTAGCATCCCAAGCTTGGCAGTAAAAGATTTGAACAAATTGGGATGAAGAGCCTTAGTGAAGACATCAGCAGTTTGATCACGTGAAGACACAGGTAAAAGTTTCATGAGGCCAGCCAAGTTCTTTTCACGAACAATGTGGCAATCGATCTCTAGATGCTTGGTTCTTTCATGAAACACCGGGTTGGCAGCGATATGGAGAGCACTTTGATTGTCACAAAAGAGAACCGGTTGGCGTGAGGCAAAAACTTGTAGGTCTTGCAAAAGGTAAATGAGCCATTGAAGCTCACAAATGGCTGAGGCAAGAGCCTGATATTCAGCTTCAGAGGAAGATTGAACAACGGTGACCTACTTCTTGGATCTCCAACAGATAAGGGAATTTCCTAAGAAGAAACAGTACCCAGTAGTTGATCGACGTGTATCTGGACAACCTCCCCAATCAGCATCTGTAAAATCGGAGAGGTAGAGAGAGGAACTGCGAGGGAAAAATAAACCTTTCCCAGGGGTTCCCTTTAGGTACTGCAAAACCCGTTTAGCAGCAGTGAAATGAGTAGTGGTAGGATGAGCCAGGAATTGACTGAGCTGCTGAACTGCGTGGCAAATATCAGGACGGGTTGTAGTGAGGTACAGCAGGCGACCTACTAGGCGTCTATAACCAGGGATGTCAGTGTGAGGTGGGTTGTCATCTTGGTATAATTTGACAGTAGGCTCAAGCGGAGTTGCAACAAGCTTGCAACCAAGCATGCCAGTGTCAGACAACAGGTTGAAACAATATTGGCGTTGGCATAAGGAAATTCCTGTAAAAGAGTGAGCTGCCTCAAGTCCAAGAAAGTATTTAAGTGTCCTGAGATCCTTAATCCCAAAATGTTGGTCTAACATAGACTTGATGTCATGGGTAAGGGAGATAGAAGTTCCGACGAGAACTATGTCATCCACATAGATAAGCAAAGCTACAAAAGAATCTGGTGTGGACTTGGTGAAGAGAGAGTGATCTACAATGGCTTGTTGAAAATTGGATTGTAAGGGTAGGGAAGAGAGGCGTTCATACCATTTGCGGCTAGCTTGTTTCAAGCCATACAATGACTTGAGTAGTTTGCAGACCTTGTTAGGACCTTGGACTTCAACTCCTTGAGGCACAGCCATATAGACATCTTCATGTAATTCACCATGCAAGAAGGCATTATTGACATCAAGTTGATGTATAAACCAATGCTTAATGGAGGCTAGAGCAAGAAGTAAGCGAACTGTAGTTAGTTTTGCCACAGGTGAGAATGTGTCAAAATAATCAATGCTCTCCGTCTGTGTATAACCTTTTGCAACTAGACGGGCTTTATACCGTTCTATAGAGCCATCGGACTTCCGTTTCACCTTATAAACCCATTTACTGCCAATAGGTGTTATGCCAACAGGTGAGTCAACAATATCCCATGTGTGGTTGGCATCAAGAGCGTGTAATTTTGTCTTCATGGCATCTACCCAACATTGGTGCATGCTAGCTTCAGCGTATGAGGTGGGTTCGGATACAATTCCAAGGGATAAGGTAAATGTCTTATGAGAAGGAGATAAGGCTGCAAGGGAAAAGTAAAAGCTAATGGGATATAAAGAGGTGGACGTGGAAGAGTTGTAGTAATAATCAGCTAGGTGAGAGGGTGGTCTTTTAGGACGGGTAGATTGTCGGATTGTTGGTGGGGAGGAAGGGTGTGGTTGTGGTTCAGCTATTGGAAAGTCAAGGCAGGATGTAGGTGGGTTGGAATCAGGTGATGTGGGAATGTCATAGTATTGCCATGATTGTAGTTGCCTCGTGTCCTTCTCTGATATACATAGCAATATCTGCTCATGGAATATAACTTGCCTGGATAGCAGAATTTCTTTCGTATAGAGATCAAACATGACGTAGCCTTTAACTCTTGGTCTGAGGCCTAGAAAGACACACTTTCTAGACCTTGAATCAAACTTTGAGCGCTGTATAGGATTGCTGGATGCATAACACAGACATCCAAATACTTTAAGTTGATCAAGATCAGGTAATTTTTCATGAAGCACTTGGAATGGTGATCTATCATTTAACACCTTTAAGGGTATCCTGTTGATGAGAAAAACTGCATGTAAAATAGCATAAGATCATAGATATTTCGGTAAAGCAGATTGCATCATAAGAGCTCTGGCTACATTCAAGATTTGTTGATGCTTCCTTTCTATTTTTCCATTTTGTTCTGGAGTGTATGCACAGGATTTTTGATGTAAGATACCTTTTTCACCAAAGAATGATGGGAGAGCAAACTCCATCCCATTATCCGTTCTTATAGATTTCACTTTCTTGTTGAATTGAGTTTCAACCAGAGAAATAAATCTCTGTACTTGTATCTGTACCTCATACTTCCCTTTGAGTAAAATTACCCAAGTGAAACGGCTATAATCATCCATGATAATCAAAAAGTATTTATGATTATGAATAGACGGGATAGAATATGGTCCCCAAACATCCATATGAATGAGTTCAAAAGCATATGATGTTTTGGATTTGCTAAGAAAATAAGGAAGTTTTCGTTGCCTAGCAAAATGACATATATCACAAATGTCATGTTTATTCACATCAATAAGGGGAAAATCCTTAGACAAAGTAATCAACCTAGCTGGAGAGACATGTCCAAATCTAAAATGCCATAAAGCATTTCTAGGTATACAATGCTTATTTGAATCTATATTACTCACAGTTGCTTCAGCTTGAAAAACAGATTCCAAATAATACAGTCCATTGGCCAGTTTACTCGAACCAATCTTCTTCGAGGATGCATCCTGAAAGATACAAATGTTATCAGTGAACACAAATATGTGGTGCATGGATTGAGCAAGCTTAGAGATAGAGATTAAGTTGAAATTGAACTGGGGCAAACATAAGACATCCAAGAGAATTAGTGAGTGTGTAACACGAACCACACCAGAAAATTCAGCAATTAATACATCTCCATTAGGTAATTTCACAGAAATAGGAGAAATCCTATTGTATGATTGGAACAGCTTCAAAGAGCTACATATGTGATCTGTGGCTCCAGAGTCAATAATCCATATAGCATTTGTACCTTCAGCATTATCTGATGAATGATATTGGTTGGAACTTGATCCAATCGCTAACTGGTTCACAGTGTGTGAGGCTTGTCCTTCAGTTGGAGATTTCTGAAATCCAACTTTCTGCATAATATTGAGAAGAGTCTTATAATCCTCCTGGGTGAAACCCGAAATTACTGATGTTGTATCTTCAACCTTTGAATTGTTCTCTTCAATTGCAGTATTGTTAACTACTGCAGTATCCTTATTTTGCGGTTTAGGTGGATATCCATGCTTCTTGAAACATGTATCCACTGTGTGTCCTATTCTTCCGCAGTATGTACACTGCTTCCCACTATTAGATTTCCACTTTCCATTGTATCGTCTGCTATCTGCAGCATTTACGAATGCTTGAGTCTCATCAAATGTATCTTGACCACTTTGCCTTTCATGCTGTATGATCATAGAGAAAACACGGTTCATCGAAGGTAGCGGATCCATAAGAAGGATTTGCAACCTTACAACTGTAAAATAGTCGTTTAATCCCATTAAAAACTGGATTATTGTGTCTTGCTCTCTGTACGTCTTCACGTCTTTGATGGATCCACAAGAACATCTCACATCACATGAGCAATCCCTGATTGGCCTGTAATTGTCTAATTCTTCCCACAGAACCTTAAGTTCTGTAAAATATTCAGAAACAGACAATGAATTCTGTTTAAAAGAATGCAATTCACGTTGTAATTCAGATACTCTTACCAAATCTCCTTGTGAGAATCTTTCTTTCAAATCTTGCCACACTTGAGTGACACTATCGGTATAGACCAAGCTTTGAGCAATGAATGGTGACACCGAACTCAGAATCCACGAGTGCATCAAGTTGTTACATCTTTCCCACACATCAAAAGTCGGATCGAAACGATCAGGACAGGCGATACTTCCGTCGAGAAATCGAAACTTGTTCTTCGATATCATGGCTCTCTTCATCAATCGAGCCCAAAGATGATAATTCTTCCCGTTTAATGGCGGCGAAACAAGAACTGCCGCTGGATTTTCGCTAGGGTGAATGTAGTATGGACTGGTTGGAACTTGCACTAGATCCATTGCTTGATGATGGCTATTATTTCTTGGCATTTGGAACGAATGAGTTGCGCAGCAGAGCTCCTAAAGAGAGCTCTGATACCATCTTATGGTTTCTGTATTCATGAGAAAGGAGAGCGGAGAAAGCAAAACTTGAGAATGAAAGAAGATATTATTTCAGATCTCATTTCTATTACATGTGTTCTGCTATTTATAGAGATGGCAGAGACTAACAAAGTCAGTTACTAACCAACTAAGCTAACAAACTCTTTAACTAAGCTAACTAACTTCCTTAACTCCCTTAGTTACTGCTGATGCATAAGAGTAGGAATAAATACATTTTAGTATTTCAAGTTGTAATTAGGCTCATATTAAAAAAATGAAAAATTTTGTATAGAAAAATAAAGGGTTAGTGAATATAATAAGTCATTATCTAATTTCTTAAGCATCGGTGGATTAGTTTGACCAACATAAGGTCATATATTCTGTTAGACTTGTCACCACCGTGACTTGGACCCATTTTGCTATATTAGCTTATATAAATAAAATTAGGTTAAGACTATGAAGAACAAGGACATAAAAGAACTTGAAAATGATTACATTTGACATAAAAAAAAAAGTTTGTGACTCATGCTGTTCAAAATAAAATTAAGGTACTACCAAGTGCCAACAGATATACATAAAAGAAAATAAAATAATTTAATAGTTCAAATGATGTAATTCAAACGGTTCTAAACCCTTCTAGAAATTACGTAATCTGACTCATGCCGTTCCTTGTTTTTTAATGTACTAAACCTTATTAGAGTTTAAGTAAGACCTCACCAGTCACCACTAGTTGGTTAAATTAGAAATACCCCACTAAGAAATTCAATAAGAGAAAGAAAAGAAAGGAAATGAAAAATAATTATTTTACGGTGTGTTAAGAATTGATAAGTAAATTTTTGACATATAAAATTAATTTAAGTAAATATTTAAGACATTAAATTAATAATTTAATTTTTAAAAATAAATTATAGCATTCAATTTTAATAAATATATATTAATTTAAATAATATCAACCTAAGTCGTATTATACTTAATATTTTAAATTATTAACATCTTAAAAATAAAAAGTTCATACTTGGGTTCAAGAGTTGATTATTCGTAAGGAAGGTGTTAAAACTCTACAATGTCCATCCTAGAACAGTTTATCTCTAATTAAATATATAAATTTAAAAACATTTATTTAGAGATAACTATTGACATTTTCTTAAAAAAATTATTGAAATTTAATTTAGAGATAGATGTAAAAGAAAGTAGATTGAAAAAGATAGATAGTTAAGAATATCAAATACATAGATAAAGATAAAAAGATGATAGTTTAAAATGATTGAGAGAGAAATATTTTAACTAGTTACATGAGTGGTGTGTGAAATGTACATTTAAATAAAAAAATATTGAGAATGTTTAATTAGGAGAGTAAAAGTTTTACTATCCATGTAGTGTGTTCTAAATTATAATATAGGAGTAAATTGTTTAGTTTTTTAAATCGATTTCATTTATCTCTATTCTAAGTCTAAGTTAGTGTGTGTGTTTGAGTGAACATTTACAAAATTTTGAATGAAAAATTAATTTTGATTAAAAATTATTTTGAAGTGAAGTGGTTAATGTTTGAAACTTTTACTTAGAAAGCAAGTCTAATGAAAAAGTTACTTTCTATTCTTTCTTTTTTTGATAGACTATTTTTTTTTTATATAGCTTTCTATCCTTTCTAATTAAACTGAAGTTTGAAGGCAAAATTAAATTCACCTAACAATGACTAAATAAATGTATCATTTTTTTTTAGGTTTAAATAAATGTATCATTGCTAAATTCATGTTTGACTGCAAATAAAATCAAATTTAATACTTTACTGTGTGAAACCATACACACACTTAAATGGGCAAGTATGGATAACAAGTCTTGTAAAAATATCTAATAGCAATAGCAATAGCAATATCACACTGCATATAGGCAATAAGAAAGCAATCTGTTTCGAATTTAGATTCATCAGTAATTGAAGAATCTCTGACTGCTGATGAGTTGAAGTACTGAAGTTAAAATTTTAGAACGTATTTAGATAAATTTCTCTAAAAATACTTATAGAATAAGAAAATGAAAAAAAAATAAAAATTCTCCAAAAGTTAAAATTAATTTATGTATAAGTTAATTTATAAAAGTTTTCTCATATTAACTTATTTAAAGCTAATTTTAATTTATGCATAAGTTAATTTTAATTTTTAAAAAAGCTTATTTTTTTTTCTTCTTAAAAATACTTATAAAGAAGTTTATCCCAACAGACTTTATACAAATATTCCTAAATTCTTCATTTTAAACCTATGATGCAAGCAAAGATTAACCTTTACTTTGTTTAAGGTATTCTTTCGTTCGTTGTCTAAAAGTTAGCTTTTGTGGCGTGGAAAGGTAACTTTTCTTGGGCAAAAGTTTGTACCAACAGTAAACGACGAAATGGGCGAAGAGCTTCTCTTAAAAGAGAAATTATACTTTTTTTTTCTTTTTGATAAGTAAAGAGAAATTATACTAATACAACATAAATATTTAATAATTCATACAAATAAGAAGAATAAGAAAAGAAGACAAAAAAGAATCAGATGAAATATACAATATGATGGAGAAAGATAAATAGAAAAAAAATATAAATTGTTTAAATATAGTATTTCTTTTTAAAATGTAGCTGTAGCCTACTCCCAATGTTTTATCGAGTTATTGCATTATTTTATAAAATAAATAAACCTAATGGGTTTATTATTTATTGGAGTAAAGAAGTTTCATCTTATTGTTTGAAGGTACTGTATCACTAATTTAATTTATTTAAAAAATATTTATGTTTCATAATATTTAGGAGAATTTATAAAAGAGAAATTACAGAAAAAAAACCTCTCTGGATCATGAATGATAAAAACGAGGTTTAATTATTTATTTAGTTCTTAATTACAATTTTTTTTTAATTTTTATACTTAAAAACATTTTTTTTAGTTTATATATATATATATTATTTTTAATTATTTTAGTCTTTATACATATTATTTTAATTTCTTTTAATCCTTACAACAAGATTAAAAGAAATTAAAAATAATATGTATAGAAACTAAAAAATATATTTTTAAATATAAAGATTAAAAGATAAAATTTTTTATAACTATAAAGATGAAACGAGTAATTAAACGTAAAAACAATAACACCACCGTTTTTTCAGGAAACCGAATTGGTATTAAATATTTTATTTATAGAGGAAGAAATAAGGATCCGTCACCACCACTCCTTACTGGTCAATGTCTGACTTGATTAGAACAAAAACACGAAGGTTTAAGAAACGGTGGCAGGGAGTTTCAGCAGAGGATATAAAAGCAGAAAGAAGCACGCGCGAGCTGAGGTGAGGCCACGTGATGAGATGGAAATGGAACCGAACCTTACCTCACCTCACCACTTCTTCGCCATTACACATTCTTCGCCGACACTCTCCAAAAAGCTCTACCACCACGCCAGAACCAACCACACCCGGCTTGCGTGCCACACACGAGCAAGCAAAGCACAACCGCACTTGAACCTCCAAAAAACAACAGAGCCAGGCCACACCCCAAGGAATAACTCCTCCAACCGCAGCCCAGTTCGTTTATAACTATGAACCACCTTAGCCTTAACCTTAAACCCTAGCCAGCTTGTATTATTGTGTCGGGAATCGATAGGTTGAGGAAAAACAGAGCAGGGTGGGTGATGGAAGGGGTTTCGAGGGAAGCCCAGATGTCGATTGCCGCTTCGTCCATGTTTCCTGGGTTCAGATTCTGTCCCACCGATGAGGAGTTGATTTCTTTTTACCTCAGGAAGAAGTTGGACGGTCACGAAGAGAGTGTTCAAGTCATTTCCGAGGTTGAGCTTTGTAAATACGAGCCTTGGGATTTACCAGGTTAATACTATTTTCTCTCCCTCTCTCTCTGTTCATTTTTTAATCCAAGTTAGTCGGTATAATTGGAATCAGAGGTTGTCAATTGTTGATTAGTCACAGTTGATGCTGAAAAATAGAAAGTCAAAATGATGTGTGTGGTGTGGGTGGGAACTTCTTGTTTGTGTGTGTAACTAGGTCAGTGGCAACTAAATCAAAACTTGTCTACTTTATTTACTAACACAAATATTTATTTTGTGGAGAACTTCCTTCCTTATGCAAGGCCAAGGTGAACAGTGGAATTGCATCTAATTTGTGCATTGCATGAATTTCAATTGGGGCTCGTTGTACGTCGCTCATCATGTTGGTCCCCTATGTAAAACCCACACATGTGGCTGAGTTCTCCGTCATGAGATTATGATTAAATTTGTGTGCAATGTTAAAATTGTTAAAAATTGATTTTGCTTCTTGTTAAGTTAGTAAGGAACATGATAATGTTATGCTGTTTACGACAAAAGGGAAAAAAAAAAAAAAGATTAACCAGTCCTACGCAAATAATGATGAGTTTTACTATGGATACTTTGTATCTTTCTGTCTCCGTGACATATTGTCATGTTCCGAAATAACATAAAAGGATCCCAGCCGCTTGAAAATTTTGATTCTCCTAGTCCTAGCATCCCCTAAGTTCTGGGCAAAAGCAAAGGCCGGTCAATGCTAAAATATGGTTTACATGGTTCAAGCTATGTTATATTAATTTAAATAGTCAAATAACACACTATAACTATTGGAGAAGTGTTTATTTTCAGATTTGGGAAAATTTTCAAATGATTATTTTGTTTGATAATTTGACTTTATTAAAATTTAAGATTTTAATTACTGATAATAAATATGTAGTGTTTGAATTAGCAATTAATGTTTGTTTAGTGTAACTAAAATTGAATTTAGGAGAAAAAAATGTTAAATACATTAGCTCATGGTTGTTATTGAGTTGTTCAGCAACACGTTTTTTATTTAAATAGTTAAACTGCAATTGTTTTCTTTTATAAAGTCCTTTAGTTATTGTACTAAGTAATAATTTTCTGTAGTGTAGCCTCATTATAGAATTTGATTTAGTTTTGAATAATTACTGTGAGTTATAGTGTTTGATGCATCACTTGTTGAACATTCAAGAAACATGTATGTCCTCAATTCTTGACTTGTTTCATGCTATAGCCAAAGCAGAGCACAGAAAGAAATCAAGATCTGTAGTTTGTGTTTGGCTGTCTGCACTGAAAAACTGAAAAGAAGTGTTGCAGTTTCCAATGTTATTCAAGCTTTCTGATATCCATTTTCTAAAATATATCTAGAAAACAAATGTAATTAAAAATTGTTATGCATGTTTAGATATGCTACCAATTCAACAAAAATATTGAACCATTTGACTTATTAATACTGGTTTGGAACCAGCAAAATCGTTCATTCAATCAGATAACGAATGGTTCTTCTTCTCTCCCCGTGGAAGAAAGTACCCGAATGGATCACAAAGTAAAAGAGCAACTGAATGTGGATATTGGAAGGCCACTGGTAAAGAGCGCAATGTAAAGTCAGGTTCTAACGTTATAGGAACAAAGCGGACTTTGGTGTTCCACTTAGGGCGTGCACCTAAAGGGGAGAGGACTGAATGGATTATGCATGAGTACTGCATCAATGACAAGTCTCAGGTGAGTAGTGATTATGTTATCCGAATATCTTATTACAACATAAGGCTCTATTTGGAGAAACTTTTCTATAAACACTTACAAGAGAAGAAAATGAAAAAGATAAAATGAATTGAACTTTTTTCATAAGTTAAAATCAATTTATACACTTAACTTTTATAGAAACTCTCGTATCTAACTTCTCCAAAAGCTAAAGTGGATGAGTTGATTTTAGCTTATGAAAGAAGTTCAATTTATTTTACCTTCTTATTTTTTTTCTCATATAAATACTTACATAGAAGTTTATCTAAACAGTACCTAAGTCACATTCATGATTCTAAGTCCAATGTTTGTTGTAAGTTGTAACTATTAAGTAATGTATTATGGTATATGTTTCAGGATACTTTGGTCATTTGTCGCCTTAAGAGGAACACACAGTTCCGTTTAAGCGATACATCGAATAGAGCTTCTTCAAGTCAAAGGGTTGATAATTCACATGAAAGTGGTTGTGCTATCTCAGACGGGGGAATTGATCAAAGGGGTGTCTGTGAGCAAGACAAAGAGGTTGGATGTAGCTCCAAACGGAGCAGTAGCAGTTATGGTTCTCCTTCAATGGAGCAAATTGATTGTGTGTCTGAATCGAATCCACGACCTGCAACTGAAGCTACTTTGACAGAATCTTCAGTTCCACCAAAGGTAAACAACAAGATTCAGCTTCTTTGTATTAATTAGTAAACTGCATTGGATAAAATTGAACAATTTTCTTGCCCTTATTATGTTAACACTATTGTGTTGTAGGAGGTGTATGAAGAGGATTGTTTTGCTGAGATACTAAACGATGATATCATCAAATTAGATGAATCATCAATCTCGGAGAATGGTCACACAAGATCACAGGATCCAGCACAGGTGCATCCTGCACAAGGCACGGCACAACGGAGAATAAGATTAAGGGTTGGGAATTCAAAGCGTTCTCCTGCAGTAGTTCGTTTCCCAAGCACAATGCACTCATCAAAGAGTGCCTTCTTAGTCCAGAATAACCAACCGTTTTGTGGTATTTGCTTTCTTCGTTTTCACTTTGATAGTTCTATATTTTTTGTCCTCATTGGGTGGACTCAAGTTAAGCATTATGGGAAATTTTCGCGTGTAAATTATGATTAGTAGTCACGCAAGCGTAGGCAACATGTTAAACCGGTTCGAATATGTTGCATTAGCCTTTGAGATTTCGTGTACAAATGAATGATGGTCTCCTCTGTACCACACGACGTCGGGGTTTAAGATTTGTAGTGGCGGTTTGGGAAGGATGGTATCATGGTAAGGATAACGATTCCATTTTTTGAATGGCATTTTAATACCAAGACTGACACGAGTAAATATAGGTCACGTTATCACTTAAAAAATTATATAACTTCTTTATACAATTAAATAAAAAGATTATATACGATTCGTGTGTATATATATAAAGTAATTTGAAAGAGTGTTTTTTATGTGAAAGTGAACACACACACACACACACACACACACACACACACACACACACACACATATATATATATATATATAATAAAAGAGTCTTTTTTTTGTGAAAGTTATGAATTTGTTAATTTACATCTATTTATTTTTTAGTTAGAGTATATTAGTAAGTTATATTATTCATATATTTTAAGATAATCTTAGTTATAACTTGGTAACGTAGTCTAATTAAAAAAACAAGTGAACACATACACATATTTAGTGAAAGTCTTTTTTATGTGAAAGTAAAGAAATATATATATATATATATATATATATATATATATATATATATATATATATATATATATATATATATATATATATATATATATATATATATATATGGAGCGACTTCTGTGAGAACATTTATTTATATTAGAACATGAGAACAACTAATAGTAACCCTTATATCAAAATTAAAAATAATAGTCGATTAAGATTAAAATTCTATTAAAAACATTTCTTATGAGATTATCAATGCTGTTACTACTGCTGTCATTACTCCTACCACCATTACCACTCCCTCACCACCACTACCATTGTTGTCACTACCATCACTAGTGGCGGTGGCGACGAAGAAGTTGGTGGGGGTGGGGTGGTGGTAGGGGTGGTGGTGGCGACGGTGGTGGTAGGGGTGGTGGTGGCGACGGTGGGGGAGGTGGTGGGGGTGTGGCAGCGGTGATGGTGGTGACGACGACAATAGTGGTGGCGGCGATAGTGGTGGTAAGAGAGGGATGATGGTGGTAGGGATAGTGACGGCGGTAACATTGACATTGATGATCTCATAAAATGTGTTTTTAATATAATTTTAATTTCAACTGTCTATTATTTTTAATCTTGATCTAATGGTTGTTGTTAGTTGTTCTTATGTTTTCATATAAACAAGTGTTCTCATAGGAGTCGGTCCCTATATATGTATATTGTTAACCTATATTCACTTGGTTTTTAGTTATAGTATGTTAGTAAGCTATACTATTAATATATTTTAAGATAATTTTAGTTATAATTTGCTAATGTAGTTTAACTAAAAAAACAAGTGGTGTACGTTAGCAAATTTCACAAGCATTTGTTAAGGTATACTTGCTTTTTTTTAGTTGAAGTACATTAGCAATGTACACCGTAGGTGTATTTTAAGATAATTTTTAATTATAACTTGCTAACGTATTTTAACTAAAAATTAAGTAGATGTATGTTAGCAAATTATATATATATATATATATATATATATATATATATATATGTAACAGGCCTATTATATGAGAATGAATTTCTTAAGTGAGAATGAAAATGATTAATTTCAAATGTTAAATTAAAATGAAAGGCTTGGATTAAAATACTTAAGAATTTAAACTTAAACCTCATGTAACTATCAAATCTCTAAAAAATTCACCTAACAAAAATCAAATCTTTAAAAGATTTTAATTATCACGTACTAAAATATCTTAATTGTCTCGTCACTTTTTTTTAAGATTGTCGTTAATCTATCACTATTATTTCCATGACTGCTATTGCCGCTACTGTCATGATCGTCATCACTATTGTTGTTGTTAAGGTGGTGGTAATAGCGACGACAATGGTGATGATGGTCATAACGGTGGTGGCGGCAATGATCATGGTGGTAATGGTGATGGTAGTCATGGTGGTGGTAGTGATGTGTTAACACCATGACCATTGCCGCTATAATCGTCATTGTCGTCGACCATAGTGGTGGTGGTGGTAGCAACGACAGTCATGGTAGTGGTGGTGGTGATAGTCGTCGTGGCATCGACGGTGACGGCGGTTATGGCAATGGTGACAACGACAACGGTGGTTATGACAGTGGTAGTGGTAACAGTCATAATGGTGATGATGATGAGTTAACGATAATCTTAAAGAATAGTGACATTATAATTAAGATATTTTAAGACGTGATAATCAATACTTTTATAGATTTGATTTTTATTTAGTGAATGTTTTAGAAATTTGATAGTTACGTGAGATTTTAATTTAAATTCTTAAATATTTTAATCTAGGTCTTTTCTTTTAATATAATGGTTAAGATTAATTATTTTCATTCGCACCTAAAAAGATCATTCTCATATGATACGTCCTATATATATATATATATATATAATTTTCCACTTACTTTTTTTTTTTTTTAGGAAATTGATTCTTTTCACGTCGATTCTATCTTGCATAAACATTAAAATGATATCAATTTATTAGTATTATTAAACTGTCAAAAACAATGAAAAGCTTAATACCAGCTGGAGCAGCGAGTGATTAGCATTAGTTTCTGGGAATCAAGTTGAGTCATGGGTGGGTTGAACGAGTACGAATCCGCGTAAATTATGTATAGCCACGACTCTGCCATGCACGATTCTTGCAGCTAGAAGTTTCCTTTATCTTGATGACGACGGAATGCCTGGTATTCATTCCAATAATCTTACACTAGGGGAAACGTGCCTCTATATATTATTTTTACAAATAAAACAAATAATAAGGAGACAAAAGAAGGGGTTAAATAAAACATAGAATAAGCAGTTAATTTGTGTAGTTAC
Organism: Spatholobus suberectus; assembly: GCA_004329165.1. NCBI lineage: Eukaryota > Viridiplantae > Streptophyta > Magnoliopsida > Fabales > Fabaceae > Spatholobus > Spatholobus suberectus. The sequence continues at coordinate 11,559,962 of CM014736.1, forward strand.
TAACATTAAGAGTAAAAATATTCAATAAAATGTGTATATCAAAATAAGATGTTTTCATTATAAATTTATAATAGTTGTAAATTATAGATAAGGATAAAAATGTTCAATCCAACAAAAAAAATGTTCAATAAAAAATGTATATCAAAATTAGATATTCCTATTATAATAGTTATATATTACATTCAATCCTTTATATAAGTAATAAATGGGGACATTTTTTTGGTCCATAAGAAACATAGGATGTAATAATTGCTATTTTCGTTTTATATCTTTAATTTATTACAAAGTCTATTAATAAGACGCTCACTCATTCTCCATACAAGTGTATGTATTCATTGGCATATTAACAATATAAATTATACTCATTGGTGGAGAAAATTATTTCTTAAATAATGAGTAGTATCATTAAATATAACCATTATTTAAATTATTTAATTTTATGGATATTTTTAAAATAAAATTTAAATTTATGACATTATTAATTAAAATTAATTAACTTAACTATTTTTATTAGTTTTGATGAACTAGTTATTTATTGTTTATATAAAGGACCAAAAGTAGTATTATAGATTATCCGGTGGGGCGCAATTTTGCCCTAGATGTGATGCTCCTTATTGAGACTTCTGGCCTCCAGTTGTTTTACTAGGTTATACAATTTGAGCATGATTTAATCGGAAAAAATTGTGTTGGACAAAGTGTTCATAATTGATTTTGAATGTTAAATATAATTGAGATGAGTGCGTAAATTAACCTCAATCACATATTTACAATTTCCAATGTGTTTTTCACTAGAATTGTGATAATAGATTTTCAAACTTTAAATAAACAACGGTTAAATCGAAAGGGTTGTGATTCATGTTTACCTCTTTCATAATTTACTCTTTATTTTCTCTTGTTTGAATTTTGATTTGGACAAAACTTAGGTGAAATTCTAATTTTGATTGGAAAACAGCATTAAAAGTACTTAAAGAACTGCACCTAAGTTTTTTCCTTTTGATCTCTATAAATTCTATTCTTATTTATTTTTACATGCATTTTGTAATACGTTTAACACTGCAAAAAAATATGGAAAACAAAATTGGTTAAAAATACCAATCAAGCTGAATTAAAATTGGTCAAAAGTGACAAAATTTATTTATTTTTTTAATTTTTATTTATTCAAGAACATTTTTGGCAAATAAAAAATCACAGTAAAGTCTATACAAAAGTTATTATTATTTAATTTTTATTGTACATTTTTTTTCATTAAAAACATATAATGTGATTTATTTATATTACATTAATATTTCATTTAATTTATTTTTAATTATTATTGTTTATTATATTATATTACATCAAAAATATATTTAATTATGGCTAATTTAATCAAGAATAAATTATTAAAGTATGAATTAATATTCTTATTGATTTAATAACTGACATAAATATTTTAGTTTTCATTTCTTTTATTTCCTTCTCCTTTTTTCCCTTTTTCATTCTTTCCTTTCACTTTTTTTTCCCAAACTAAACATACTATTGGACTTTAATAGATATGCATGGTTGGTGTAAAAAATTTTATACCATCAATCACTTAGAAATTATCTTTAATATGACACTTTTAAGATAGTTATTTTCAAAGTTTAACAAATTTACTATACATGGTAATTTTTAATTAGATGACACTGTCGAAGTACAATATATTTTCTGAACATTTTTTTGGTAGGTAAATTATGAACATTTAAATATATAAACTTATTAAATTAATAGATTGTTACGTGCAGAGAACAAAGATCAACATCCACTCGATTTGTCCACCCAGTATTTACCCAAAAATGTGGTTAATTATATGTATAAACTAGCATTTTAACTTGTGTATTACATATAATAAATATTTATTTTATATAACTTAAATTTATAATAAATAAATACTTCTGAATATGTAAATTATATTATAATTAAAAATTGTAATAAATAAATATTTTTGAACATATAGATTATATTTTAAATTTATAATAAATAATTGTTATAATACAATGTTAATTTTTAATTATTGATAATTTCTTTTAAAAAAATATTGAAATTCAATTTAAAACTAAATATATTAAAAATGATAGATTGAACGAGATAAGAGGTTAAAAAATTCTTAAAAACACTCTTATTGAAGAATGACAGCTAAAAATGTCATTGTTAAAGAATAGCAGACTAAAAATACTCTAGTTCAAGATAAGTGTTTTTATTTAATATATAGGGTGGATATGGTTAATTTTATCTCACAAATGGTTAAAAGTGAATGAATGTAATTGTATATAATATGTAATTATTGATATGTGGTTAATATTAACCTCTTGTAAGACAAAATTAACTATTATTAGACATTTTAATAATTTCATAACATTATTAACTGCTTGTAAGGTAAAGTTAACCATTATTAGATATTCAATAATCACATGACATTATTAATCATATATTTATAATTATATACAATCGCGTTATTTACTTTTAACTACTTGCGAGATAAAGTTAACCACATCTACACATGTAGTTAATCATGTGTGAGAGTTAATAACTACATGACACTATTAATAGCTTGAGACAAAATTAACCATTGTTAAACATCTCAATAATTTCATAAAACTATTAATCACATATTATATTTCATATAATTACATTCACTAACTTCTAATCATTTATGAAACAAAATTAACTATATTTATAGATGTAATTAACCGAGTGGACAACAGGTGAAAATGTCAGTGCATATTTAGGTTAAAATTTGCAAATTTAAGTTTGAGTAATTTTTATTTTGCAAACTTAGTTTGCTAAAGAAACCTTAGTCTTGTTTTTATAAAAACTTGATTTCAAACAAAATATAAATATGTCAATATACTTCAAAAAAAAAAAAAAACTTTTCACGAAACTGGATTTGTTCCTCAAACTGAATTTGAAAGAGCCAATCTGCAATCCAAACATAGCCTGAGCACAATAATCAGTAATCAAAGAGAAAACTGGATAAGTAGGCTAGAATTGGTGGGCGGCACACGATTTGTTAGAATTGCGCCTTAGGGTAGCCTTGGGTGCTTCCCGACCGTAACGAATCACAGCTTTCACCTTCCACGTTACTTCCGTAAATGGTTGACAGATACCAGAAAAGTCGAAAGTTGAAAGAGAGAGAAACATTGAGTTGCAGTGCGGTTTTAGGTTACACTTCTTCCCATTGCTGGTAAAAAATTTCTAAATTTCCAAAATTGATTTGTCACTGCATCACTCTCTTTCTTCCCATTTGAGTCCACAAATTACTTTTATCACTTTCCCCTGACCTGGCACTCGGAACTCGTTACCCATCGATAATGAATTTAGGGTTTTCTCGCCCACATCCATCTGTAAGTCTTTTTCTTCCCCCTGCAGACTCGATTGCACTTCTTTGCTGAGCGTGATTTCTGTCCTTTCCTGTTTTCCCTCTCGATTTGATGATCCAAGTCCTCAATCAAGTTACCCTAATTTTGATTACTACTTTTAGGAATCAGGAATTAAACTAATTAAGTGTGTGTTTGTGATTGTTTGATTTTGAATGTTAAGCAGGTGTTCACTCTGTAATTAGGAACCATGTCGAGGCCCATGTTGCTTGTTTTCTTGCTGATTATACTTATAATCACCTCACAGTTCGAGTGGAAGCAGCAGCTTGTGGCCGATGTTGACTCCAACCCCAGCGTATCTCAGAAGCAGCATCAGATTTCTAAGGCTGAAGAAACAGTAAAGGAGAAGGTCTTGTGTTTATGCTTAAATCTCTCTGTTGATATAATTAGTAGCTTGAGTTATATGATGTAGCATCTGTCTCGTGTGGTGTTGTTATTTGGGTCATTTGTCTACACTTTTGATTCATGCTGCTTTTTGTCCTGCACCTTGTTTAAGGTTACATTTCAATTATAATTGAGTAAAGAAAATTTCCCAGAATACTGAGAGAGAGAGAGAGAGGTGATGTGATTATCACCCAGATGGTTACTGTTGCTATGCTTGCTGTCCTACGGTCCTAGGTATCAGATATTTGTTTAGATGAGTGTGTATGTGCCTGCTTGGATGTTAGCTTGGATCCATTCATTTCATTATGCTGTACTTGAATTTTACAGCGTCAGTAGCCTTACAGTGCACAACCATGTTCCTTTTGTTGTTCACTTATTCATGATTATCAAATCTTTATGGGATTTTTTTGAAGGCATAAAGGGGAGTTTGTTGTTCACCTTTTGAGAATTGTTTTATGTACTCTTGTTGACTAACATAACACCCCCCTCTTGCCCTTTAAAAGATTAAGAATAAAACCCTGAAAACTCAGTTCTGAGATAGTATGTGCATCCAGAATTTTATAAATTTCTTGAAATCAAGACAAGTGATCTAGGTTTAGTAGCATGTAAGGAACCTGTAGTTAAAATAACACAAATATGTAAAATGCTTCTTTGCACTTTTATTATTAATATTTAATAATAACAATGAGGGAGTGCTATCCAGTTATAAAGATCTGAAAGCTAAGAACAGACTATATGTATGAAGACAAATGCAGAAAGGGAAGTGGTGTAGAGGAAGTGAGGGATAGGCTCTATTGGATAAACTTTTCAATAAGCACTTGTAAGAGAAGAAAATAAGAAGGTAAAATAAATTAAGCTTTTTTCATAAGTTAAAATTAGCTTCTACATAAGCTAATTTTATAGAAGCTCTCTCATTTAGCTTCTCCAAAAGCTAATTTTAACTTATAGGAGAAATTTAATTTATTTTACCTTATTTTCTTCTTCAATAAGTATTAATTGAGAAGTTTATCCAAATAGGGTTGTAGCAGAATACTTTCCATGAGTACCCTCTCACTTCCATTCATTTGGTGCTTTGACCCTTGTTGCTTCACTCAAAATCCCTCGGGTTGGTCTTAGTTGTTTACCTTTGTGAGCTCCTACTCAATCCCTGAATTCTTGGATTTACAGCCAGCGCGGTCTTTCCGTGCTAACTAACTCTGATTCCACATGTGCCATGATGTGGCTCCTGTCATCTAATTCTGCCGAGTCCTCCAGGCTGGCGTTTCCATCAGATGGCACCATGACATGGTGTCAGTGGAGGTTATATATTTAGACCGCAATAGAGACAGTTGCTTTTTGGGTTTTAATCTGATTGGTTGCTTCCTTTGAAAATGAATGAAAATGGTAACATGGTGGCAATTTGTATTAATATCTTTATACATCTTATCAATTGTTAATTTAATAAATTGCTTTATATGGTAACCTGTAGCTTTTACATGGGGAGTTGTATCATGAAGCCTTTCTTGGTCTTCTTTTGTATATGGCCAAGGAAGTTTTTGGTAACTTTTTGTATAAGTTTGCTTTGGATTCAGCGGAGTGCTCAGGTCCTGTTCCATATAATTCTTTCAAAGTAAAACAAGTCATCTTTGTGTGACAGAAAGTTTTATGCTTAGTTTGATCCTGTAAGCCATTTCTGTGGTTTGTGGGAGGTTCCCAACTTACAAGGTTATCATTCTGTCTTAAAGATTTGCATGTTTGTACTTTATACAATTATCACTGGAAATAATCCTAATAAGTTGAGAAGACTAGCTATATGCCAATTAAAAAGTTGTCTTGCAGTGGGAACAGTGATACATGTATGGGCTTAGTTTTGAATGTCTAATTTTCAAAACTAATGCACATGTAGAAGATTATTAGTGGTTAATGAAGCATCACATTCATTGAAACATTTAAACCCATCCATTGAATGTTCCAATGTTGATCAATTGTTATGTGAAAAGATTATTATAAAGTAAATTTGGGAACTGTAAATAATTTCTACTAAGTACAAAAGACATTTAATGTGTCACACAAAAAAATGAGATAGTTTTGTATTGGCTTATCTACATTACATACCGTCCACAATTTTTTCCCATTTATCATGTTATAATTGCTCTATAATAGAGATTAACAAGTGATGAGTATTATTTACTGAGAAAAATGGAGCTAAGTTCCTTATAGCAGAGAAAATCAACTAGAAACCAGAAAAGAAAAAATTCCAAGACTGTCACTGAGCAGTGCAGTCCACCCTTCTCACCCTTACACCAAAATTTTCCCCTTCCTCTCCGTCTCCTCATTCTTATATCCTGAATGCCACCTGTCCCATCCAGTTATGATCCCCCCTCTCTCCACCAACTACGCTTCCATTATGCCCATTTCTGTTATCTTCATCATTTCCCACATTCCTCTCATCACCCACTGAACAATGATTACCATTGGGCCCCCATTTTCCTCTCCACTTATAAACATGAATTATGGGATGTTGGAAAGCCGCCCTGATTGTAGTCACCCCTAGCCCACCTTAGTTGCGGCCTCTTTGGGGGCTGCCTTAATTGCTGTATCAAGAGTGGTGTTTAGTCCCACGTTGATTAGAGATATGGTTTAAATAAAGCTTATAAAGCTTGGGCAGTCCTCACTTTACAAGTTAGTTTTGTAGTGCTTGAGTTAGGTCTTGAGCCTAAATTCTAAGATGGTATCAAAGGCTATCATAGATTCATTGTTGGGCCAGCTGCATTGCCATGCTCTAGGCCGGTAGCCCTGGGCGTGAGGGTGAGTGTTGGAAAGTTGCCTTAATTGTGGTCACCCCTAGCTTGCATTAGTTGTGGCCTCTTTGGGGGCTGCCTTAATTGCAGCTTAAGGGTGGTGTTTAGTCCCACATGAATTAGAGATATGACTTAAATAGAGCTTATAAAGTTTGGGCAGTCCTCACATTACAAGTCAGTCAAAAAATTAGGTATTTATTGGTTGGGAACATCCCTGGATAAGGCCTTCTTCAACTGTGAGACATGGAATACTGATTGAAATTTTGCATCAAGGGGTAGCTCCAACCTGTATGCAACTGGTCCAACCCTTGCTTCTATTGTATAAGGGCCGTAAAATCGGGAACTGAGCTTTTCATTTACTCTCTTAGCTAAGGACTTTAGCCTATATGGCTGAGCCTTCAAATACACCAAGTCCCCCACTTGAATTTCTGCCTCTTTTCTTTTTTTATCTGCTTGAAATTTCATCTGTTGCTAAGCTTATATTAAATTAAGCTTTAACTCTAACAGGATAGCATCTTGCCACAATAGTAGCCTATCCACCTCCTCAGTAGCTGTGCTTGTGGGTTGATATTCGATAATGGAAGGGGGTTCCCTGCCATAGAATGCTTTAAAGGGGTTCATGTTAATAGAAGAATTGTAGTAAAGAGTTGGACCAAAACTCTGCCCATGCCAACCATTTCAGTCATTGCTTGGGAATTTGGTTAGTCATTCACAAGGCACCTTAAATAGGTCTCTAGAGTGCGATTTTTGACTTCAGTTTGGTTATCCGTTTGTTCTAGTCAGTCCGAATAACTCCTTCCAAAATTGACTGATGAGTATACAATTTCTATCCAATACTATGGAATGAGGAAAACCATGGAGGTGTATCACCTCTTGCACCAAGACCACTGTCACATCTTGAGATGAATGATGGTGATTCAATGGAATAAAATGAGCTGATTTTGTCAATTGATCCGCTACAACCAAGATAGAATCCCTCCCATAAGATTTAGGGAGTCCCTGAATGAAGTCCATAGATAGATTTTCCCAAACCTGATTGGGAATTGGGAGAGGTTGAAGTAACCCAGCTGGACTAGGAGCTTTGTACTTGTTCTTTTGGCACACCTCGTAGCCCTACACAAATTTCTCATTGTCCTTTCTTATTCCCTTGCAATAAAAGGCAGCTGCTATGCTCTTATATGTTCTGATTACTTACACATGACCACCCCAAGGAGAAGATTGAAATTCATCCAGTATGAGGGGAATTTTGACAGACTTGGAGGATAAGACCAATCTGTCCTTCAACCATAAACAGCCCTTAGACATCTTCTGACTAGGATAAGAAGTAGGATCCACAATTAAATCTTGTACCATCACACTCAACCTGTCGTCTGCCATTGTCTCCTCGGAGACGTCTCCTAAATCCTGATTGTGGATCATTAAAATAGCTTGAAACTCCATTACTCATGATAAGGCATCCGCCACCCTGTTTGGCTAATGAAGGTTAGAGGCCTTCCTTGCAGCACGAGAACCACTCCAAAGCCCAAGCCAGAAGCATCAGTCTCAAATCTCAATTTCAAATGGTTGATCAAAGTTTAGCATAGCCAAAGTGGGTAGCTCTTCCTTGGCAACCCTGAATTCTTGAAATGCCTTTTCAACCTCATTGGCCCACCTAAACTTATTTTTCTTTAGCAGATGTGTGAGTGGTTTAACAATCAACCCATAATTACGAATGAATCTCCTATATTAGCCTGCAACCCCAAGAATCCTCTCAAACTATGAATATCCTTAGGATTGGGCCACTCCTTCATAACATTCACCTTATTGGGATCAGCCTTGATGCCCTTTGATGATATTATGTGCCCTATATATTCCAATTGAGACACCTTAAAACAGCATTTCTTGTTATAATTCACGCACAAGCAATTGCTTTTGAGAATTTCAAAGACTGTCTTCAAGTGGTAGAGATCAGCATTTTGATATAGACTGTAAAGCGATATATCATCAAAAAATACGAAGATATACCTTCTAATATAAGGACGGAAAATTTCATTAATGCTGAGAGTAGAAGGCGCATTTGTTAACCCAAAAGGCATCACTATATATTCAGTGTCCCTCATGGGTTCTAAATGTGGTCTTATGTATGTCACACTCCTTCATACGGATTTGATGATATCCTGATTTTAAGTCCAGCTTTGAGAAGATAGCAGCCCCTCTCCCATTCATCCAACAATTCCTCAATAACCAGGATTGGAAATTTATTGGTAGGGACAGTGATATTATTGAGAGCTCTGTAGTGTACACATAATTGCTAGTTTCGATCCTTTTTGACTAAAATGAGAGGGCTAGAGAAAGGACTTACACTAGGATATATTAATCTTGCTGCTAACATATCTTTCACAAACTTCTCAGTTTCTCCTTTTTGGCTATGGAGATAATGATATGGCTGAATATTAGGAGTTTGGGTTCCTTCCTTCAACACAATTGTATGGTCACACGGTTGTGGTAGCGGAGGCAATTTTGTGTTCTGAAATAATCCTTCAAACTTCTCCAGTAGCTCCTCAACTGCTTTCTATACTACCCTTTACTTTGTGATGAAACAGTGTCATCATTCCCATCTCAATATAGGGAGCCTCAGCCTCATTTTAAATACTTCATCATTGCTTTGAGAGAAGCTACAGTCCTGGACAATGCTGGATATCCCCTAACCTCCACTTCTTCATTTACTGCTACCCTTGCTCCTTAAAATTGGCCTAGATGCCCCCCAACCCTTCTGACTACTCATAACCCAAAACAACATCAACCCCAGCCACACTGCTCATATGCAATTGCATAAGGTGTTCCTATCCTCCTCGTCAACATCTTCCTGACTTTGCTTCTTCTCTTCCCCCAACAACAGTATGTGTAGTTGCTTATTCTGACACATGCCCTGGAAAAAGCTGTTCTTCACACTGGAAACACTCCCTCCGACAAATGTTATTGTCCTTCTCTGCTGTTAATTTCTTGAATGCTGAGTTTCTGTGATTTCCCCCGTTGGAACTCACTGCTTGCCTGGTTGTTATTTTGCTGGCGGCCCATTTCCTGTCCGATTGTCCCCCACCACCTCCCCCTCGTGTCCCCCTATTCTAGCCCAACAAGCACCAAGAGCTGGCCTATTATTGTTAGGCCCAAACTGTTTTGTTGTCCACTCTCCCAGTCTGCCAATACCAACTCGATCTTCCACCCATTGAGCCACTTCATCAACGCCCCAGGTCTCCTGAACTATGTCATCAGACATCCCAAACATGAATGCCCCTTGAGCCCCTCTTCATCAGCTTGTTGAAGCAGAGCAATGAGCTCGAACTGCTCCAGTACTCCTTCGCGGACTTTGTTTGCTTCAAACTCATTAATACTTCATGAGTTCTGAAATTGACCCAACAGTGCTCTCTTGAAAGTGAGCCATGAGATGCACTCAGTTCGTGCTTCCCCCTATTGAAACCAGTTTAGCACCGTCTGCTCCTAACAAACAGCAACTGCTACCACCTTCTCATCATCTAGAATTTGATTAATATCAAAATATCACTCAGCCTGGTATTTCCATCCTTATGGATCTTCACCGGTGAAATAAGGAACCTCAAGCCTCTGCACTATCCTCCCTCTGACCTAACTTGTCCTTCCCTTCATGTTTATTATTTTCCAAGCCCTCGTCCTCTGATCCATCCGATCAATCTCTTTTGAAACAAGCTAGACTCGCACACTGCTTTTTCATCATCTTCCCCATTGACTGTCTAAGAGCTTCCTGCCACTCCCTGCATTTCTGTCATCCTTCGCTCCCAAGCTTCAACTTGACCTTTCATCCTCGTAGATGCCATTCAGCTCCCAGGAGTGGGAGCTCTGATACCACACTATAATAGAGATTAAGAAGCGATGAGTATTATTTACCTTTTACTGAGAAAAATAGAGCCAAGCTCCTTACAACAGTGAAAATCAACTAGAAACCAGAAAAGAAATTTTCCAGAACTGTCACTCAGCAGTGCACTCCACCCTTCTCACCCACACACCAAAATACTCCCCTCCCCCGTCTTATCTCATTCTTATATCCTGAATGTCACCTGTCCCGTTCAGTTATGATTCCTCCCTCTCTCTCCACTAACTACATTCCCATTCTGCCCATTTCTGTTATCCTCATAATTTCCCACATTCCTCTCATTAACCACTGAACCAAGATTACCATTGGGGCCCTGTTTCCCTCTCCACTTATAAACATGAATTATGTGCCTATCCCTTTAACTCCCAAAATTTTAACAGAAAATTGGCCGTTAGGGCTATGCTATTTTAACCAGATATTTACTGATGTTTTCTTGAAATGGATGTCACTTGCTGCAGATTATTTTAGTGCAAGAGAAGAATATTCGAAGACTGAATGAGCTAGTGCGGCATCTCCAGGAACAGCTGCAGCAGTGTAGAGGACGCAATGGAACTATAAATGGCACTGTAACCCCTCTAGCTGAACGGATTCTTGAGCTTGAGCGACAGCAAATTTTAGAGGATTAAGCAAGTGCAGCAAGTACGGTAATGATGTTCATCTGTATGCTCAAGGCGTAAAGTTGTTGCTTAATTCGTTTGGAGGGAACGTTGTAGAAGATTTGCTCCCTATCTGAATTACGATTTTGAACTCTTATCTCAATGAAAAGTGCAGTGTTCGAATCTTGTTTAAAAAGTTGTTGAATAGTAGAGAAGTAATATTTCTTACACCGGTTAGATCGTTTCTGTAGTTTATCATTTTCATTTTTCTCTCTTGATTTCTACAACTACCGTCCTTTCAGCACATATAAATAAGGAAATCTGAGTGAACTTTCTTTGTGTAAATCATCCAGGTATAAAACATGAAGCAAGGTAAATCAAACAAATTTTAAATAAGTCAAGTAATAATGTTGATTTTAAAATTTAATAAAAAATATAAATATGATTTGAATATTTTTATTTGTTAATTTATTATACGTTAATTTAAATATAAGTTGATGAGTTTAATGGTCATGTACTGATAGTGTAAAGTAATTATACATGGTCATTTAATCACAAACTATCATTTATTGTAAGTTTGTTGATTTTTATAATAAATACTTTAAAAGTCATATTAATGGTAATTTGTGATTGAATATTAGTGTAAAACTTTTTATATTAACAGTGCATGACCATTAAACTCTAAGTTGATATGGTAGAAAGTCTTCAATTAATTAGCTGATGCTCTTGGCGTTGCTATTTTTAAAGGAAAAAAGTAAATTAAAGGACGGCTAAATCCTATGTAAGTCAAAAGGTAACTAATATTTGCGAAGATTTAGTTCGATGACAATCCTAGTCTTGCCTTTGTAAGAGTGGAACATGAATAATCCTGTAGAAAAATAATAATAAATCATCTATACCAATTTTATCAAGTAAATACACAATACATCAAGTTTATACATGCAGATATGGAGAATTGACACTAAAATTGTGTATCATGCATCAAGGTGTCGTTCTTCCGGAAGGCAATTGCTATAGAGTTGATTTTTTTCTTTTCTTTTTCTAATACATGAAATTAAGTGCATGTTTGGGAAGGGATTATTTTGGAAAAATAATTGCTTTTAAGTGCATGAAATTAGTAAAAAGAATTGATTATTTCTTTATAATAAGTTAGATGAAACTAGAGCTAGCAAAATTGGCTCGGCTCGGCGGGCCGGCCCAATGGCTCGACAGGCCAAGCTGGGCCGTTAAATGTTTGGCCTAATAAAAACCAAGCTAAAATGGCCCGGCCCGATTGGCCCGTCGGGCCAAGTTAGGCCACAAAAAAACTGGCCTGAATGAAACCGGGCCTATTTGGCCTGGTACTATATTTTTTAAAAAATTTTTTTCTTTGTAAAATATACAAAAAACTAAGAAAAAATAGTCATGGGCCATTTTGGCCTGGACCAATAGGCCTGATGGCCTAGGCCGAGCCACAAAAATATAGCCTATTAAGAATTCGGCCCAGCCTGCTTTTGACCCTTGGCCCGCTAGGCCGGGCTGGCCTGACCCATTTGACAGTTCTAGATGAAACATACACTAAATATTTATCCGATAAGACAATTAGAGTGCATGTTTCAAAAGAAAGCTAAGATCTTTTCGTTAGCACAATAAGAGTAGTCCAATCTTATAACTTAGCCACCTATTTCAAAGCCAATATAATATTCATCAATTAGTAGAATTATAATAATATAATAATTTTCAAATTTAATATGACTTAATAATGTACTAAATAATTTCAAATATTTAATTAATTTTAATCTATACTATAAAATAAAATAACAATTTCCCCTTTCACTAACATTGTTTTTATTCTTTGGTGTTGTGACTTATATTATTGTATAAAGGGAATTCCTCACTTCAAGGTTTTTCTTTTTTCTTTCAAAATCAATGTTATTAATTACTCTTTTGAATATTTAAATATAAATATAAAATGCAAAGCTTCTTACCCTTCAATTACGACAATATTAAAATAATTCAGTTCTCTAATTATCAAGGGGTAGGTAACTGAGTGGACTGCAGATGCAAGTCGATATATGGTCATTAATATAGATAGCGATGGAATAAAATAAAGTATATATATATATAATATGTTAAATTTTAATGATTCAACTGTTGAATTAAAAGATTGTATTAAGTAGATCAAATATACAAATTTTTATAAAATTTAAAAACTATTTGATACTTCATTTAAATAAATTCAAATTAATGTATAATATATTTTTCTAAATTATAAGTAAATGTCGATTATAAGATTAGCTAACTACAAATGTCCGATTTACATAAAATTTGGTGTGCATGATCGTTGACATAATATCAAAGTATTTAATGGTTGGATCGTTGAAATCTTACATATATTAAGAGTTATTGAGTGGAGTAACTCTATCAAATATCATTCTTGGAGTAATTTGATCTTCACCCACCCACACAGACACACACT